>CM046870.1:17557719-17948826 GCA_025617745.1 Heliocidaris erythrogramma | reverse complement strand
TCGTCTCGCTCGAGCATCATTCCTCGCTCCCTAGCCATAGGTATGTTCACTCAGGGGTCGGCTCTTTATGTCTCTCCGCACGCTTCTAATCCAAGCAAGGCGGGAAAGAGTAAAGAGAGTTGTGATCTTCCTAATGTACCCAGTACAGGGTTTTACTACGGAAGCGGCGCCCGTTTCAAATGGGTAAAGGGAGCGGTAACATGCTCACCTGAGAGTTGTGATCTTCCTAATGTACCCAGTACAGGGTTTACTACGGAAGCGGCGCCCGTTTCAAATGGTAAAGGGGAGCGGTAACATGCTCACCTGCCCAAGAAACGTAAGCGCCTGAGTACTGCCCAGCCAGCCGGCGGGGCGGACTCTCTCCCCTTGACATCGACTGTGTGTTCACCTCGTGTGTCAGGGGGGCCAAGAAGAAGAGGGTTAGCACCAAGGGGCGTTTACTTCTGAGTCGGGCGTCTCCCATGAACTTCTGAATTATCTGAAGATCATTGTGGAGAGGAGTGGTTGGTCAGACTCTGTGTCCGTACCCCCCACCACGCCTGACTCCAACCCCTCCCCCCAAGGGGGAAGGGGGGATACCGCCCCGACCCAGGTCCGGTTTCGGATCCGTTTCGGATCCGGTTCGGATACCGGATCCGGTTTTCGGATACCGGTTTTCCGGGTCCCGAACTTGGATAGGACTAAGGTCTTTTGTAAGGATGATCAGCTCTTTCTTTTTCCTGTCACCCTTTTTCCCAGCGTCGCGGGAGTCTATCTCCCGTTGGATTGTCGAGGCTATCCGAGCTGCGGGTTCGGAGGCTCTTCTGTTTGAGAGTCCTCCAGGAGCGCACGATACCAGGAGTTTTCTACTTCCTGGGCGTTTTTTCAGGTTATTCCTTTGGAAGATATCTTGCGGGCTGCCTTTGGCATTCCCCTTCCTCTTCACATCCTTCTTTATTAAAGGTGATCCTTCGGGTGAGGTTGGTTTTGCTACCTCTGGGTTGAGAGCTGTTTTTTGTCTCACTCCTGCCCTGCGTTCGTTCTTCCCGTCCTGGGACATGCCACCCAGGTTTTTATCTGTGCTATTCTAGCAAATACAGTCAAACCTGTCTTAGCGGCCACCTGTCTATAGCGGCCACCTGCTTATAGCGGCCACCAAAAAATCCCCCGCAGGAAATTACTGTGTTGTAGACCCTGCATATAGCGGTCACCTGCCTAACGCGGCCAGCGGCCACCCATTATGTATCCCTCGGACAATATCTGACCGCGTATAGCGGCCACTATTATCGAGTCGAGCCGTAGCTTCATGCACAAAAAAGTAGTTTTTGCCATAGGCGCGATGTGTTTACCGAGTCCTAGCTCAGTCACACTCTCACACAAACGTCGTGAATAGATTCTACAATGGCCATGAAGATCTAATAGTTTCACCACATTGCCGACTAATTAGAGATTAAAAGTCTTTTTAGTAAGAATTAAGCACTAGTATTGTTCGTTTACGTAATGTTCGCACCATCCAGCTGTAATCCCCTGCACTTTAGTTGTATTGTTCTCCTAAGCTATAGCGGTCGGCATTGCATTGATATTGATCGCTATTGCGCAATAGCGCAGGCTCGTACACTGCAATATAATTTTTTATTTTTAAAAGATTTATAAAAAAAATTTTAAAGCGTTAAAACTTTTGAAAAAAATAATAAAGGAGTGATTTTTTTTAGAAAGTGAAAATAATAAAATACTACCCAAGTATTATTTTTTTTAAAGATCAATAATAACGATTTCATGTAGGAGAGATTGTCCTGCTGGAAAAACGGCGTGAAAACTCGACTCGGATCGTCCACCGGCGATCCAGGCCATTGTCGACGTTCGCACTTTCGACGAATGCAAGCGAGCACCTTCTAGTTCTATCGCCTGTTCTCAAAAACAGTTAAAACTTCTTTTAAACCATTCAAAAGGCAAATATTTATTGAATGAAAATTGATTGCACGATTTTATTCAAAAGATAAACTTATTATTGTAATTTTTTGACAGGAAGCAAAAGCATGATTAGACATCGTTTTTTAGACTATAAAAATCAAGAAAAGCAGTCTACCGCGGGTGGTACGTACGTGGTAATTTGAGGGAAAATTCATTTTACACAGACATGACAGATTGCTCGTATATCTATTGTTTTTCTCATTTATTGACAACAAAGCATATTATTTTAACATTTATATATCATATGACATGTCATACGTCAAATTTGTTGATCTATAGCTTGTTTTCCTAAGTGATATATATGGATGCATGTACACTAACTTTGTTGCGTGTAACAGTGTATGTGCAAAAAAATAAAAATGGCCGCCGACCTGTCTATAGCGGCCACCTGTCTATAGCGGCCACTTTTTCCGTTTCCCTTCGGTGGCCGCTATAGACAGGTTTGACTGTAGGTAGATACATCGATTTATTGCTGTAAATCAAGAAAAACTAATTTTGTTATTTACTAGATAAATCTATGTATCTACCTATGTCCCTCCCTCCAGCCCCTCTCCTTGTCTGACATGTCCTGGATTCTGTCTCTGACTGCTCGGAAGACGAAGAGCATGGCGGCTGCGCGATCATATACGGGGAGAGCGCGCGCGCGGGCGGGCAGGGGCATGCGCGTTTCTGACTTAGTTTTTCTCGATTGACGGCATAGTTTGGGAAACTAGCAAATAGGTAGATACATAGATTTATCTAGTAAATAACAAAATTAGTTATAATTTTCTTGACTTGAATTAGGCTGCATGCACTGTACATGTACATAAAAGGAAAATATATTTAGGGATTGCCATATATGTAGGGATAACTCACATATGCGCGTACCGTCATCGTCATAGTGACATGGCATGCTCAATGATAATGATAATGTGATTTTTTTTTGTTCTCTGTCCGAAAATGTCCTGGGACATACGGCTAAACACGCCCACACATACATGTAGCACAGTCTACTGTTACATATCGCCAGTACACACACACACACACACACACACAGACACGCTCATTAGATCATTTAGAATTTAGAAAATGCCAGTTTTATAACGGAAACTGAAAATATGTCTTTTTTTGGGGGGGGATAATTATTCATTCTCTCTGAGACTCTCTCTCATAAATGTCACTAGTTTTATTTTAAAGAAAAGGTTCTTTAAACCCCTCAGCCTGAATTGCCCTTTCAAAATGCGTAGCGTATTAGCATTTAGACGATAGTCGATATTAGAATTCCTATTTTCAAAATTCATCTTTCAATAACTATTAATATATCGTGATGAAATGAAAATGAACTATCACATCATCATATCATATGTCGTCATTAACTCATATAATCATATCATCACATCAGGGGCTGTACCCCTTAGAGGGCTGAGGACCTTTTTTATACCCCCGCCAAACGAAGTTTGAAGGGGGTATATAGGAATCAGTCGATGGTTGGGTGGGCGGGCGGTCGGGCGGGCGGGCGGTCGGTCCGTCCTCAGTTTTTGACAGAAAGTCATGAAATTTGGTACACACATTGGTCTTGGTGGGAAGATATGCAAGACATATTTTTCGGATGAGTCGGAATCTGCGTTGCCATGGTAACGGCATATTTATGGCAGAAAATCAAGGAAACACATTGCGGATTGAACTACTTCCTCAGTTTTCGACCAAAAGTCAAGAAAGGCTGTTGTCACGGGGCGGGGGTATTAATCATCATCTTCAGTGATATTTCTAGTTTTTTTTTCCTTGTCAGAGATTTTTGGACTTAAAAAGAGACACTAAAATGCTGAGGACCTTTTTTTTTGCTCACAGCACCCCCAGTATACAAAATCGTTCCCAGGCCCCTGCATCACATCACATCATCATAGCATCATTTTCATATAATCATGATTATTATGATCATAATCATCATCATCATCATCATCACATCATTATCTTTATAACCATATCGTCGAAACAGTTACCACCATCAATATCAACATTCATCAAACTCATTCATTAAAATATATATATCTTCAAGCCAACTTTTTTTCCCCGTCCGACCGTAACTTCATCCTTTAACTCACATTGATCATCATCATTACGGTCATTAACTCATATATCATATCAATTCGTCATGATCGCTATGATTATATCATGACATCGTCATAGCATCATTATATTATCATTATCATCATCTTATTATGTTGATAATCATATCGTCAAAACAATTATCATCCTAATCATCTGCATCAAAGTCATCCATCAAAAAATATTAAGCCAAAATTTTCTTCCCTGTCCGACCGTAACTTTATCCTTTAACACACATGAATGACATGATCATCATATCGTCATTAACTCATATAATCATTATATCATCATTATCTTGATAATCATGTCGTCAAAACCAGGGGCGGATCCAGGATTTAGTAAAAGAGGGGGCACAAAAATGAAAGTTTGTGAAAAGGTAGACCCATATTTTTTTGGTCTTGCCAGCTTCTCGAAAAGACGCTCAGTGGGGGGGGGGGGGGGGGGGGGGTAGGGACGAAAAAAAAAAATTTCGCCAAACCTTCAAAAATCGCTCAGTAAGGGGGGTTATGGGGTCCAGTTTCCCTCCATAATTCCCTGACAAGCAAAAAAAAAAAAAAAAAAAAAGGTCTTCACTCTAAAAGGGGGGGCACAATCGCAAAAATGGCGGATCGTCTATGGTAAAAATTCATACTTCTCTTCCAAAAGGGGGGGGCACGGGCCGGCTGTGCCCCCCCTGGATCCGCCAATGGTCAAAACAATTATCGTCATCAATATCATCTTCATCAAACTCATATCATTCATCAAATAATATCAAGTCAACATTTTCTTCCCTGTCCGACCGTAACTTCATCCTTTAACGCACATGATTATCATCATTATGGTCAAATAATCATATCAATTCATCATGATCATCATAATTATATCATCATGACGTCATCATAGCATCATAATCATCATCTTCTCATTATCTTGATAATCACATCGTCAAAACGATTATCATTCACTTTGATGAATGATTCATTTATCAAAAAATATCAGCCAACATTTTCTTTCTGCTCGACCGTAACTTCATCCTTTAACACACGTGCGGTTCCCTTCTGAAGTTTGATCTGTTTATAAATACTAAGCGCCTTTCGCCCGTAGTGCCACCGCTTTGTGAAAAAAACAGCACAAACTTCATGGGCTGGCTTGCATATTTTTGCGCGTGTCATGATTTGTGATTAACAAATGAGGTCACAAGCCCAATTTTATGAATGGAAGTGTTGATCGCGTGCACTCTAGACATTCTTTTCTTCCCACTGCCTTGCTTTTCACTTTCGCATGAATAATGAAGGATATTGTGGATACTCTTAATCTGATTTCTTCTTACTTCTTTGCTAAAGTTTTTCTGGAAATTGTGACAGTGTCAGATCGTGCTCGTTAATGTAAAAACATCTGTTACTGGACGAGTTATGAGATGCCAAGTGCGAGCATGGAGCTACTTGAACATGCATGAGTTTGTAAACTTTGGCAGTTTATATGGACAGTCGAATTTCGATCCCGGCTACGCAGCGTACACCTCCGCATGATGAGCAGGCACACTCAGCCATCCTCTGCGATGCGGCACGCCTCGTCGGGACGATCAGCAGGAGGCCGCGGCGTGCCGATCTATGAAATAATATTTTCCCCACACTGCATGGAAGAGAAAAATATGAGACAGCGGCGTCCAGTGGTGCGGATGATCGGCGCGCTGTGCGTATCCCCAAAATTTTTAGGTTTATTATTGCCTGCTCTCTTAAAGTATTTCATATTTTTGTATACTTTATTGTCTGTTTTATTGCAGCAATATGAGTTCGGAAGAAGAAGCTGTTAGGTCACGGAGACCTGCTTCTTCCGAAGAGTTTTCTAGCAAGACGACTCTGCCTTCCAGAACTCTCCCGAGTACTTTCGTACATGGGGGAAGTGAGGAGGGCTGCAGGTAAGTTGCCCAGTGGTGTTTCCCCACAGGGTTTGCCAGCCTCGAAGCATGCAGTTTAGGGGCAGGTGGCGTTAGTTGAGCTTGGGACATCAAATCTGAAGCCCATGGTTTCGGGGTGGGTGGCGTCGAGCTCTAGGGTTTGGATACCATAAATCCAATCCCCGGTCGCTCAGACCAGAAGGGGGACGTCTCTTTCCCGCAAGGTTGCGTCCACTCTCATAAATCCGCTAGGGGAGACGCGTGCCACTACTGCGGAGCAGCTCACGGGCACCGCCCATGTTTGTCTGGGTTTTCATACCCTAGCCCCCGGCCGATGCCATATGGAGGAGCGAGTACTACCGGGGCTGTTGCATTTGCCAGCTGATGGGAAGACTCGAACCAACAATTATGGGAGCTACGGTGCGGTCACCTGAGTGCGCGACTACTAGTGCTTTCCTATTGCCGTCCACAGGCGGAACAATAGTGAGTTCACATACTATTAGTAGTCCGTGCGCGTATACTGGGACCTTGTCCCAGTCTGCCCTCGCACTGGGCACCTTGAGCGCCCGACCCGTGGCTGTAGCATCTTCTTGCTCAGCCAGTATGGGCAGTGTGTGTGCGACTTTGGGTATATACCCTCAGCGCACTTCTCCCCTGGAGGGAGGCGGGCATCCCTCTGATGGGGGTTTGGTTTGTGTTTCCGAAGTTATTTCGGAGAACCGCCCGAAGTCTGTCAGACGCCATAAGAAGCTGGTCGCGGCTTCGGCTCCTCCAGCTAAAAAGAAGCCTAAGAAGGGGTCTAAGAGAAGCAAGGCTTTGCCTGCTGCTGCCCCGTCTGATCCTTCTCAATCTGAGATACTCAGCATGATGCAGGTTTTTGCCCAACGGCAGGGCTGGTCGCTCTTACCAGATACCACAGCCCCTGCTTCTATTCCTCTTCCGGGGTCTGACATTGAGACTAATCGGCCGTATGTGCTCGATACCTCATTGTCCGAGACGGGATCTCTCGCGCCTCCTACACCCGCAGCCTCGCCGGGTGAGGAGACCTATAGTGGCCCATGGGAGTATCCGCCTGATTCGGCTATTGTTCGTGGGCCATTGTCCCAATCAAATCAAACGGAGCCAGATTTGGAAGCGGCTTCTGAAGTTTCGGTTTCTGAATAGACATTGTTGGAGCAGGCAGAGCCTCAATCGCTCTCCCTTTGTGGGGTGGAGGTGGTTGCCTTGTTGACCAAATATCTCCCTGAATTTCAGTCAGCCCGCGCGCAGGGTTCGACTTCGTGTTAGTTCAGACAGCAGGATTCCTCTGAGGGTATTTCTCTCACGGAGGATTTCATGGCAGAGTATGACCGCATTGAATCAGCGCTTCTTGTTAAGCGCTCTGCTTTTAATTAAGGGTAAGGCCTTTGCCTTTAATTCCCAAGATCAAGATAGCTTTTTCAAAGCTAAATCTCTCTCCGGAGATTTTGGGGGGTGGTCGACATCTGCGTGCGACCAATCCGCTTACTTCAGGTCCAGGGTGGAGGAGTTGAATGTCACTGTTGGTGATAACTTATTGATGACCTGCTGCATACTCTTTCCTGTCTGCACTGGTCTCAATATTCCAGTGCGGCGGCTTCGGTTACGTACCGTCGCAGGGTTTTGGCCCTCTCCGCCCTCGGGTTAAGGAGACTGACATTTCGTCACTACTCTGGGATGTCACTTCTCAGGGTCCTTTGCTCTTTGGCGGACAATTCGCTACATTTTTTCAAAGGGAGATTGACGCGCGGAAGCAGATCTCTGAGATGACTAAGCAGTTCCGCGCTCCCTCCAAGTCGACACGGGGCCCCTTCCCGACAGAACGCTGTTGCTCCCACTTCGGGACAACACAGTCAGGTTTCTGTGGGCTTGCCTGCTGAGGCTCAGTCAAACCCCCCTCGTGGGAGAGGGGGGCATGTCAGAGCTTCTTCGAGAGGTAGTCGTGGCTCCCTGCGAGGCAAGGCGACTGGTTCGCACAAGGCTAAGCCTAGTCTTTGACTGTCTTCCCCGAGCGCTTGTTCAGTCCGATATGGTAGGTGGCCAACTTCGTTCTTTTCTCCCGGCTTGGAAGGCCATCACCACGGACGCCTTCGTGCTTTCCATAGTGCGAGACGGATTCTTCATAGATCTATCCGCCTCGCTGCCCAGAGGGGCTGTAAGATCTTGTTCACCTCCCATGTCTGCCCTGGCTCGTTGTCACGGTTCAACGGAGATCAAATCTATGTTGAACAAAAGGGCTATAGAAAAGGTGAGAGACCGGCCGTCTTTCTCTTTCTCCGATCTTTGTTATTCCCAAGCGCTCGGGAAAACTCCGTTTGAATTTGAAAAGAATAAACAAATTCATTCCTCCGGTGTATTTTCGGATGGAAACTCTCGCCTCAATTCTCCCATTCATCAAGAGGAAGGATTACGTGATCTTGATAGATCTCAAAGATGCATATTTCCATATCCCTATTCATCGCGCTTCGCGCGACCTTCTGGGGTTTTCCTTCCTTTCAGAGACTTTTCACTTTCGCGCTCTGCCCTTCGGGCTGCGTCCAGCCCCTCGGGTGTTCACGCAGGTAGTAGCTGTTTTGGCAGCCTCGCTGAGGTGCCGCGGCCTTCGGCTGTTTTGCTACCTGGACGACTGGCTCCTCTTAGCAGAGTCACAGGAACGTTTGTTAGACGAGGCACGTCTGCTCGTCAAAGTCACTCAAGACTTGGGTTTCCTAATAAATTGGGAAAAGTCAGATTTGATTCCTACTCGCAGCCCGGTTTTTCTGGGGGCTGTGTTAGACATTTGGAATCAATTGGCTCGGCCCTGTTGAGACAATACTGGCCAGAAAGGTCAGGGCCAGAGAGTGGCTTCAGTTCTTAGGTTATCTAGCCAGTCTGGTCGATGTTCTAGAGGATTACCAGCTCCTTATGAGGCCTTTTCAGAGGCATCTCCTCAGGTTTTACAAACCGTGCAGGGATTCTCTCCTGGTCTGGGTTCCAGTACCAGTAGAAATCAAGTCCCTTGTGTCCTGTTGGACGAATGTTGAGTTTCTCGCGCGAGCAAGTCCTTCCGTACCCCCCTTCCGTCGATCTCATTCACGACAGATGCCTCTCGGCTAGGGTGGGGCGGACATTGCAACGGCAGTACGGTTTCGGGGCGTTGGTCTCATCTTGGGACTCTACCCCATATCAATGTCCTGGAATTCATGGCAGTCTTCTTAACCCTGCGTCACTTCAGAAGACGACTTTTCAGTCGTTTAGTTCTGATTCTTACGGACAATGTCACAGTTGCGGCTTATATCAATCGGCAGGGAGGCACTCGTTCTGCCACCCTGGATGCCTTAACAGCGCAGCTGTGGAGGTGGTGTCGTCACATGGCGATCACGCCTGTTGCCTCTTTCAGGAAAACCTCATTGCGGATTTTCTATCCCGGGGCAGGTGTCTTCCATCAAAATGGAAGCTTCATCCAGAGGTCTTTTCCCTCATTTACAGTTGCTGGGGCCCGCTTGAGGTAGACCTGTTTGCGTCAGCTCTCAACAACCAGCTTCCAAGGTACTGCTCCCGTGTTCGTGACCGGGAGGCTGGGGCCCTGGATGCTTTTTCTCTCAGTTGGGAGAATCTTTGAGGGTTTGCCTTTCCTCCCTTCCCTTTCCTCCCTTCCCTTTCCTCCCTTCCCTTTCCTCCCTTCCCTTTCCTCCCTTCCCGCTGATTCCGCGAGTCTTGGAGAAGATCAAGGAAGATCGGGCTCGGGTGCTTGTAATAGCTCCTTTTTGGCCCAGGACGAATTGGTTTCCGGAGTTAGTGAGCCTTCTGGTGGCTCAACCGTTTCAACCGTTTCTTGCTGTTTGACAAAGGTAGGTCTATCTCTACTATCCGAGGCTACCGGTCTGTGATCGGTGCCATTCATTCGGGGTTTTCTTATGGCTCTGAGATTTCTAATTCCCCGCCGTTGAATGGATTGATTCGGTCTTTCTTTCTGAAACTTCCCCCTCGTTCTCAGTTGGTCTCGTCTTGGAGTTTGCCTCGGGTTCTAGAAGCGCTGGCTAAACCTCCTTTTGAACCGTTAGGTGAAGCTTTGCTTCATCTTACGGTGAAGACGCTCTTTTTGGTAGCCATTGCCTCTGGTCAGAGGCGCAGTACCCTTCATGCCCTCTGTCTTATACTCCTGGTCATGTTCGTTGGGAGAGAAAAGGCGTTTGATTGATTCCTAAAGCTTCTTTCATTGCCAAGAATGAGACGGCTTCTTCTGGCCCTGTTGAAGTTTTCTTTGTCCACTATCTGACTTTTCGTCAGTGCGTGAGGACAAGGTTTGGTGTCCTATTAGAGCTCTCAAATGGTATGTTGATAAGAATAAGACACGTCGCAAAGATGATCAGTTGTTTCTAATCACCCGAGAGCCCTTTTCTCCTGCTTCTCTTGATTCCATTTCTAGATGGATTGTCAAAGCTATTCGGGCCGCTGGCCCAAAGGCTCTCTTATCAGATAGTAAGCCCCATGCTCATGACACTCGTAGTGTCGGCACTTCTTGGGCCCTTTTTGAAGGTGTGACGCTTAACGATATTTTGAGGGCTGCCTACTGGCGTTCGCCCAATTCCTTCATTTCCTGCTACCTTAGGGATGTCCCTGCAGGAGAGGAAAATTTTGCGTCGGCCACTTTGAAGGCGGCTGTGTCTTCTTTGTAATCCTGTTCCCTTCTTCACTTAAAATATGCCACCCGGTTTTGAATGGGTGCTAGTGTAGCATAATAGATAGGTATATATGATTTATTGCAGTAAATTTGTAAAATCAGCACTGATTTTCTTATTTACTAGATGAATCTATATACCTACCTATGACCCTCCCTCCTTCCCCTCCTTCCCCTCGTTGCAAGCAACATGTTTTACTTCTTGGGGTTGCTCGCAATAGAGGAAGATGGCCGTTGCGTATTACTGCGGGTGAGTGGCGAAGGGATAACAATAGGATTACAGGGGGTTCGCACAATATTGTGACTCATTTGTGTTCTTGAACGGGTTTGAGTAGTCAAGTGACTAGCATACTGTAAAAGTGGTTTCTTTCGCGTACAGATACTTTCGTGGTTTCCATCGGTTTCGAGTGTGTTTAAATTCGCGGTCGGCAAAATCTGTGACAATGACCACACAGGAGTTGACCTACATTGCGCGGTATCGCTGTGTACCGCTGTGCGTGGCTGTGTGTGGCATGTGGCAATGCGCGGAATCTTTGTGTGTGTGCAATAGCATTGTATGTGTACAGCGTGTAAGAAGCTGTAAGCTTTGCAAGCGGCGAGTTCAAAACATTTCCTAGCGTTAATTTCGCGCGACTTTTCCAAACATTTTCGCGTGATGTTAAAAAATCTCAACACGTGAAAATAAAACCACTGCGAAAGAAACCACTTTTACAGTAATAGGTAGGTATATAGATTTATCTAGTAAATAAGAAAAATCAGTGCTGATTTTACAAATCCATTGGCTAAAATATTAAGTTAATCATGTCAATATTTCTTCATAATGTACTGTAGATTTATGATTTAGCCCTCTAAAGAACAAGAAAACGTACCAGCTTCAGGGGGCTTCGTTCCCTGAACCCTCAAAAGGGGCTTTGCCCCTTGACCCCATCAGGGGCCCTGAGCCGGAGCCCTTTTGGGGGATCAAATAAGTGTCAAAAATTGCTTTTAAAGTAAAGGAAATAGGGTCTTCATTCAGACCTGCAAAATATTCCCTACCATTCCAGCTTTTTCATATAAAAAAGAAATGAACAATTATTTTTGTAATATTACATGTAGGGTTCAAAAACATGATAAATGGTTTAAAAATAAGGCTGAGATTGCATCTGGGAGCATCTAGAACTCCAGAGCTTCCTGGACCCCGGCCGGAAGGGACTTCGCACTCGTCATGTGCGCTTTGCACACATTATGTCCCCCCCCCCCCCCCCCACACACACAAATAAACATTACTCTTTTGGTCTTCAAAGGTTGGCAGGTATGAGTAAGAGGAAAGGTTGAAAAATGGAAATCACTCCTCCTTACATCAATCTTTGCCCCTCATTTGAACTGTGGAGTTTAAAAATGGATGTTAACAGTATGATGTAACGTCCGAAACATGCTTACCGCGTACCAGAAAATACTGTTAACATGGCTCAAAATTTTTTACAAGTAACTTTTGATGTGATTTTTTTACGATGAATTACAATTTAGGAAATACTAAACCATCCAGCAATGCATTTCATCACGTAGAGTGGTTTCAAAATTATAATTTGTTTATATTTCAGTTTCGCAGAAAGCTTAGATGATTCATTAAAAAATAGTTTTTAGCATCCTATTCATGCTTTCTTTATGTTCAAAGCTAAATAAAATATTGAAAATCTTTTTCTTAATGTGGGAAAAGATTGTGAAATCATAATTGTATCCCCGAACTAGTGATTTGACATCGTCTCGCCGCGTCTGCCGCAGAGATTTTCTTGTGAGCGCTCTCTCCCAGCTGCAGTTCTTGTCGGATCACCTTCAAATTTCGCATGGAGATGCATTATGGTAAGATGAAGATGCCTATTGTTTTTGGTGTGGGCGGAGTCATTGTTGCCATGGTAACCATATTTTTAAAAGAAATGCTAAAGATTTTCTTGTGAGCGCTCTGCCTGCTGCAGTTTTTGTCGGATCACCTTCAAATTTCGCATGGAGGCCCTTACGAAAATAAACCATGGTATTACCACAGTTACCATAGTATTACCATGGAAATACTACAGTTACCATAGTATTACCATGACCTACTTTGCTGGTACCATGGTATTACCATAGATACCATGGTAGTATACCATATGTCTATGGTTTTACCATGGTATTACCATAGATACCATGGTAGTATACCATGTGTTTATGGTTCTACCATGGTATTACCATATTATCAGCGATTTTATAATGGTACTGCCATGGTTTGCATGGTCTTCCCATGGTAATACCATAGTATGTGAGGTTTTACCATAGTACTACCATGGTATCCATGGTACTCCCATTATGATGCCATAGTACTACCATGGTATCCATGGTACCTCCCATTATGATGCCATAGTTTGTACAATTGTCTGCATGGATTTATAGTGGTAATATATGGATATCATATGCGACTACCAAGTTTCCATGGTACAACCATAGTATTACCATAGTGTCTGTTACAACCACATGCATGGTCTTTCAACATTATCCATGGTTATACCATGGTACAATTGTATAAAATAGATAATGGATGGTATCGGTGCTATTGTAGTAGCATCATATTATGGGAATACATGCATAAATTGCACTGTACTAGCAGTCATATACACGCTTTCTACGCCTCATCCCATGGTAGTTTTCTTGTTATTCCATATTCTTTGCAGTAATGTTTCCATATTTTTAAAATCAGAATCGATCAGAAGTGCACTGGATTTAGCAACATTTCACGACATAATAAATAATGCAGTCTAACCAGTGTCCAAAATATTGTATGAGCCCCTCCACAGGGCGAGTAGCATCCGCTGGAATTCCAGCAGGATTTATGAAATTGTCAGTAACACCTCTAAACTCGCCAATGTCGGGTTTAAATCTCATTCTGATCAATATATCTAATAAAGTTGTCTGCTCTCAACAACATGCTATTTTCCGTGTACCATTAAAATATTAAAACTTATCTGGATACGTTTTAATATTTTTAAACTTTAACAGTGGATAATTCCCTTAAAATGCACTTTTTTGCTTTCATACTTTGTGGGAGGTAGAGAATTACATAAATGTTATCATTAAAAGTGATTTTAGATCATTCCTTTGATGAGCTCTTTTGATGACGTGCATACCAAGAACACAGTCTTTAAAGGTCCCCTGTTATGAAATTATAATTCTGGGTATTTTGTACATGCATCTCATCTAAATTGAAAAATCACATCCGTTTGCAATAAATACGTATCAAGATATTTTTTAAATAATATTTCCCCCAGGTATTCATGTCCAAAACAGTCTGCTAAGCTCCTCCCCCTTTTAAACCCCGAATTCTCCTTCCGCGAGCATGATTGACGTGTGACGTCACAAACCGACATTGCCGATGCTTGTTTACAATATTGCCTACGTATTACATGTGCAAACTAACTTGCTGTTGTGTATACCACCTCGAAAACCACCTCTAAAGCGAAGTATGCCGCAACGCTGCGTTGTTGCAGGTTGCATAACACCACAAAGGAGGGTGTCAGTCTACATTTATTCCCTAAAGACCCAAATATAAGAAGGAAATGGACCGCAAAAGTAAAATTAACTCACGTACATTGGAAGGGGCCGAGTGAGCACAGTGTTGTGTGCTCCGAGCACTTTTGTGCGGAGGACTTCGTCGATAGCACGGGGCTGCGTATGGCATCAAGAAGAGGCCGTCCCTGAAACAAGTTTGATCATGAAATTTGGCGACTCTGAGCTTTACCTCACAAGCACCTCTCTCAGTTGGTCTTTACTATTAAAAATGATTTTTTTTTGTTCTTGATGAAGAAAAAGATCTTTCTCCAAAAAGAGTGTTATAAAAATGTTTATCATGGTAGAGTGGAAACTCAGTATAAAGAGGTCTGATACAACAATATTCCTGATATAACAAGGCAATATTTTGGTCTCAACTTTTTATATTCTTTTTTTTTTAAACTGATGTAACGAGATTCTGGATTTAACCAGGTAATTTTAATAGTCCCAAGGACCTCGTTATACTAAGTTTCCACCGTATAAGATATTGATTTTTGTTACCACCCTGAATGTAGTGAAAGTGTAACGGGCAATTTTCAACCTACAACCCCCCCCCCCCCCCCCTCCTCCGGCAGGAAAAAGGGGTATACATCACAGTTACAGGTTGATTCCTACTTCTCTACATTATACATGTAGTTCATTTGACAGAAAATCTGTTTTCCAATGATTCCCTCCCTCCCTTTCTCCCTCTTTTTGCCTAAAATTCTCCACTTACACACATCTTCCCTCAACTTTTTATCTCTTTTTTCCCCTAATGATTTCCTCTCTCTCTATTTCTCCCCTTGTGCTTTCCCTCCATTTCTCCCTCTTTATGCCCAAAATTCTCAACCTTTATGCCCAAAATTCTCCGCTTTCACACATCTTCCCTCAACTTTTTTATCTCTCCCTTTTTCCCCCAATGAATTCCCTCTCTCTCTATTTCTTCCCTTGTGCTTTCCCTCCATTTCTCCCTCTTTATGTCAAAATTCTCCACTTTCACACATCTTCCCTCAACTTTTTTATCTCTCCCTTTTTCCCCCAGTGATTCCCTCTCTTTTTCACTATTTCTTCTCTTGTGCTTTCTGTCTCCCTTTCTCCTTCTTTTTGCCCAATATTCTCCAATTACACACATCTCCTCTCAACTTTATCTCTTTTTTTTTTCTTTTTCCATTCTGCCAATTGTTGGTTTTGATCTCATTCACGCACTCACACCTTTCTTTTCAATTGTTAGTTTCATTCACGACAAGCCTTGCATAGTAAATGTGTTTGAGCTCTTCCAGAGATGACAAAAATATTCAATTGATTTGAAATATATTATTACTTCTGGAGAAATGTAGATATAGATGTATCCAGGAAATGGTTGTCTTACAATTGAACATCAAAAATTAAATAGGAGAATGCCCACCCCCCCCCCCCAAAAAAAACAAACAAACATAACAAAACAAAACAAGCAAAACTGATTAGCTTCCAAAGTGTGTTTCATTAACAAATTAAACAACAAATGCCATAAAAAATAACAGACCTCATATGCCATTAACCCGTTGAAGACTGAGCCCGCATATATGCGGGCTCACTTTTTCCCCGCTCGTGGACTGAGCCCGCATATATGCGGTCCGAGAAAATTTATTTCACTCATTACTACATGAATAAACATAAATCCTTACTGATTCGAATGATTATACATTTGACATAGTGGTTTGCTTTGTTTTACTTTGAAATGATAACGATTTGGGGTAGAAAACACAGTTTCAAAACCTTATTTCCTCTTGAACTCTTGAACTCGAACTCGCATAGCAATGCTCTGGCTCACTATCGAGAACCGACCAATCAAAATAGGCTTGTGCGCACACGCTCTATTCATTTCCATATATGAATTACGTTTACCCTCGATCTCTGCCTTATTTGCCTAGTTTATGCAAATTAAATCGATCGACCACTTCGCCTCGCGTGCTGATTTCTTTTTCTCCAGCTTTGCATGCCACCGGATGGATTTTCATATAGAAACTTTTTTTCATTTTTGAATATATTTTCCACGGAAGTTTATTTTATCATTGATCGGATTTTTGTTACACTCTTCTCACCAATTGTTCTGTCTTCATTTCTGACCTTCTTTATTACCGTCTCTTGTTCTCCGTTATAAACACTCTATTTTATATTTCTCTCACCCTCTTCAACAACAATTTCGTTTTCTGTGCTCGTCTATTCGTTTAGAACAGAACAGAAAAAAAAAATGTCAAATGCATAATGAAATAAAAGCAAAAGGTTAGAAATAAATACATGAAAATCTTTTGGGGACATTTCTTCTACTTTTTGTTTTACATTCATAGGTTTATTATGGAGTTCACGATTTCTCATCATCATGCAGCATCATACTTTCATTATTGCTTCCTCTGCTGAATTGTTTTCTGTATAAAGGAGTAGCGTTATTCACATTTTATTGAACTACATACAGTATATTCAGTTAGTCGCCGTACTTTACAGACAATAAACCGAGTCCAGCTTAGGTTCTAACGGTTTCAAAAGCATGAATGGATTTCCTGTCTTTTCATCGCAGATGAGAACAAAGGAAATACGAACAAAGGTTGCCAAGGCCACGCCAGATAATCCCCCATTTTGTCAATGGAGCTCCAATCCAGGGGGCGAGAGGATCTAACATAATAAAACACTCCTCGATTACTTTCTTTTCCAAAGGCGGATCAAAGTTGGTGGCTGTAGAAAAGAATAATACAGAATATATATATGTATTTAAACTTGTACCAGCGTACCACTTATAACAGAGGAATTATTATTGAACATTTCCCCTATTTAGACTTTAGAAGTTAGCGAAAGTCGAACCGATTTATAAGGTTTAAACTCTGTGAATTCATTAGTCTTCCGACCACTTTATGAGAGCTTATAATCTGCGGCAAAAAAAACCCCAAAACGCGAGAATAGATAACACAGAATCCACACGAAACGATTCTGTAAAGATGATTATAATAAGTGAAAAATCGTTTTGTTTTGTTTTTATTTTTTGTTTTTTGCAAAAAAAAACAACACATTAGCACTGTGAAAATGGTAGTCCTTTTCTTACTACGAAGCTGCTAAAGTTATCAATATTAATTTCTTATAATATAATCATCATTTTACATATACATCAACAAAATTGAATAACTTGAAAAGGCGACAAAATGGGAAATTACAGAATGATTCGGAGAAGCGTGTAGTTTCGCTAAAATAATAAATTCCTATAACAGCAACCCATCATGATGGTATAATAATGATTACTAATGAAATATTGTTTGAAAGGAAATATGAAGGATAAGACTGGAAAATAAGAATGAAAGTAAATGACTTTATTCATTCATTGTTAAATCAGCTTGAATAAGCATAAGACGAATTATTTAAATACATATAAAGCAATAAATAGAAAATATATGCAAACACGTTTATGAGTTATTGTCGCAATAATGTCTTATGAAAATAAATGAATAATACATTAAAAAAACAGAATTGTGAGGATAATATGTATGGCCGGCGGAACCGGGGGGCCCCTAATATTTTTGCATCGCACATATAAAATGTGTTACAAAAATTTGGACCCCCCCCATGTGTGTAATGACGACATCGACTATCGGCGAGGTCGTTTGAACCATTTATTTTGTTTTGTTTTGTTTTGTTTTTTTTTTTGGGGGGGGGGCTTGCCGGGAATGTCGACAACGGCGACGATATTGGACTTTTTTGGGGTTGTCAACAAATTTTTTGTCGGGAATGTTGACGACGGCGGTGACTGGGCCCATTTTTGTAGCACAATAGTAACATTCCCTGCATGGTTCCCATATTTGGGCCCCACCAATCTCAAAAACGTTCGGCTGGCCCTGATAGAATGTGGTAGACGAAGAAAGAAGGAAACAAATCAAGGGAGACAAAACGGAAGAATAAGATAAAGGAATAACTATAATTATGATAAATGAAGAAAAATGTGGGAAAATAAAAGAATAGCGCAAGGATAAACGACGAAAAAAGAAGAACAAAATAAAATTTACGAAAGAAAAGCAGACAGGAATCATGTGAATAAGTGAGACATAGGAAGCTACAACGAGAATTCAGAATTGATAAAAAAACAAAAACAAAATAGGGGGTCAAAGGGAAGGGGGATGGGGAAGACAAGAAATACAATCAATAAATTAAAAAAGACGAATGGAAGTAAAGGTATTTACACTCGGAAAAAGAATACAGGCAGAAAATTAGGATGAAACAGATGAATTTCATGGAGATGGAGGAAACAAAATGGGGTTGAAATGATATGTCGTATAAATTCACCAACCACGTATCCCTCTTTCTAAAGAGAGAGAGAGAGAGAGGGGGGGGGGGGGGGTAAAATACAACCGGCGCAAAAAAAACATTCGAGTTGACAGCGGAACTTCATAAATTATTCATTACTTCTGTCGGCACTAGCCAATAAGGAAACAAAATGAATAATGCATGAGGTATCGCACAGTTTCGTGCACCGAACACTATGAATATTCAGTAAGCCAGCGGCAAAAGCGATCAAGGCGCTGATTGGCTATGAACGCAGTAGACCACACCCCCTCCTTGCCAACCACACTTCGTTGAGCTTGTCGGGATTTTTACCGTTCCCAGCGGGGGAATCGCACTGGGCTTTACCGTCTTCAACGGGTTAACAATAGAGTTATCATTCTTGACTGAGATACATGCATCTTTACAACATCCATTACAAAAAATGCTCTGGGCAAATACTTAGATGTGAACTCAGTTACCCAATTCCAATTTTATTTCTGACAGTGGAAGTGAATATTCAATTCAAAATAAGCCTCCTAGACTACTCTTTTCCTCTGATACTTGAAGCAAAAACAGCAATAACATTTTTACCACATTGTCACAGTGTAGCACACCCTCATGTAATAAACCCAACTTTCAGGAAAACTGATATCCATGTATAGGAATTAAATATCATGAAAAGATAGACTGAACAATGACGTACTAGCATTTTTAATATTTCTTATAAACAGTTATATACATGATAAATGTATATGCTACCTAAGCATTATCAAGTTAACAACTAGACCAACATATATCAGTACATAATAATAAATACAATAAATCAAATGAAAGAAAAAAAAAAAAATCTGTAGAAAAAATAATGTCAATTTGAAAAGAAATATGATGTGAAGCAACAATATTTATGATCACATGAATGACCCAATTAAATAAAAGATGTTTGCCAGTCATTAGTACTGAATATTTTTTTCTTTCAAATAATGACTTTGTGTAAATGTTTACACTGATGGAACAACAGTTCTGATACATAAATATTTTTAAAATGTTCAATTCTACTATCACCTTTGCTTAATGTTGAGATTTGTGCATGTCATATCCAAGCCCCAGTAAAAAAAAGTATGAGAATAATGGTTGCATAGCTTAAATTAAAGTTCCACAGAGCTGCCCTCCCTTTTGATTTTTTTGCAAAGGTTAAAAAAATATATATACATACAGTAAACTTTGAAAAGAAAATACCCTAAAGAGGTAAAATGCAGGGAATATTTCCAATTTAAAAAAAATATCTTTGAAAATCTATCTTAGAACAGTAATAAAAATCTCAGTAATAAGGTGGAAGTAAAACATATATTTTTCTGTAAACATAGATCTTGACAAGGTGGGGGAAAAACAGCAAAATTGTATGTAGGTCTACGCCTCTTCAAAGCCCCTGTTCTGTTCTGATCCAGGATTGAGTAAAAGAGGGGGCACAAAAATGAAAGTTTGTCAAAAGGTAGACAGTGTAGTCTATGATGTAGGTGATAGTGAGGTAACTTTTACTTTGAACTTCACAAATAAAAAATAGAAGATTAGCTAATAATTTAGTTGTCAACATCGCAGTGTAAAATGTTGTGATGGGGAAAGAGGAAACAAACGTTAATCTGCACATAGGACAAGAAAACACATGTACACTGCAAATAGAATAATCTTCCTCTATTTACATTAAGGCTAAAACATTATTTTATAGAATATCGTAATATTAAATAAGGAGCCAAATTGGCATATTGCATCCAAACTGCTTTATATAATACAGGAATACTGCAGTAAGGATTAAAACAAAAAATATGGTGTACTCACTGATTTTCAGTTGCATCCTGCCTTGCCTGTCCGCCATACTGCTGCCGATACAGATAGCTAGTAAGCAGTTTCCATCACATACCGCTCCAGACACACTGGATGAAACCCTGGGTGGAGAAGTAGAAGAAGAAGAAGAAGAAGATCATATCTATCGTCAACTATAACGGTACCTACACTTACTTAGTGTAGCAGCACAAAGAAAACAAGCAAGATAACAGGAGAGCTAAGAGTTTTCTGGATATCAATGTTAGAATTTACTAGAATCAAACGCTACCACCCCATGCACCAGTAAAACTGGCCAAGCGCAAGCCCAGGCAGGGTCAGCAGGCGAACAACCAAACAGCGCGGGGTGTACCCCCGGCCCTGCGCACATCGAGCTCACTGCCTCGATCAGTGAAGTATCAGCTCAGCCTCTCGGGCAATTTGCAAGCGTAAACAAGATTCATAATACGTGGATATGCGTGAATTGTGTCTCCCGTCGATATCCTCTCCATTATTAAAATCAGGGACGTCTCTGTCATCATCAGAATCTTGCCCAGAATCCGACATGTCTGGCTCAAACATAGTATACGGCCGGGCCCCTAATTCCTCTTCAATTTCTACTGGGACTTGATGCTCCAAATCAGATATATCTGATCCTGAATAAGTGTCCTGGCAGAATGAGATGATGCCATCGTTGATGTAGGATTTTGTCTTTAAAAAGCTAAAATGAAGGGCTGAAATGGCACGAAGTCAAAGGGATCTACACGAAGCTCAATAGCCATAACACACACACATCGATACTGATCCAGCTTGTGTGAGTCGAGCGTTCTGTGGGTGACGTCACATGACGTCATCGATCGCTGGACCGATTTTCCAAAATTTTTAGGGGCGTTCCCAGTTATTTTCAAGGTTACAGATTAATGAATGGAATTCAGGTAATATGATTGACAGATCTGGATTCACAGTAGAAAAGTCTATTAAATGAAGTTCCTTTGTAATTCCATAAAAGGGGACCTTTTAAGTATTTAAACATGTATGCAATATATGTGTTACCCATATAATGTGAATAATATAGCTTTATCTCCACATTACAACCATTATCTCATTTTGAATTAAATAAATTAATAGGCTTTTTGTGCAAGCAGTCCAAGGCAAGCTAGAGCATTGTGTGCATGCTGCTAGAGGCGCCATTTGCTTGCATGTATTTAGCTGTGTCAGGTTGCTGCAAGTGAAACAGTGAAGCCAGAGGGCCACACCCGTGGTGCCATCATGGTAGACAGCCTGTGGACCCTGTGTTTTTAAGCAGTCATTTTTCCAGACAGACTATGGCCGTTACAACATGGTTTACAACATTGATTAGGGTGCAGATTTCAGTCTACTCGAAGATTGGTTACCCAATGAGCATCCGGTTAACACTTGTCAGCTGAATATTTTCTGAGGGTTCCACTGGTACGAGTAACTTCAGATTAGAGTCTGGCCCTACACTAAGCTTGGACAGGGAAGGATAGCAACCATCACTTCAGGGATATTCTTTGTATCATTGCCAACGAGGTAGAACTCATTTCATATAATGCTGCAGTGTCAACTTCAGTGGATTGTTTTCAAGGATTCACACAGGAGATGACTTTCGTGAATTTGAAATGTCTATTTTTCAAGGCCTTTATTAAACAATCCGGATGATGAACTTTAAATTGAAAGTGGGTAATTATTGTGCACATTAACTCATACTATATTCTGAATTGCTTATAAACACACTTCTCAATAATGATTTTCTGTGAACGGTTAAATCATATTTTGTTCCAGTGAAAGATTTATATATTCCCAGATAGGGATAATATCTTATTAAACAGTCTTCAAAATTATGTAACTTGTTTCCTTTTTATTTCTTGTTTTGTGAGAGTTGGTCAAAACAATCAAAATTCTAGACTATCATGTAAAAGTCCTTCTGGTTCTACCCAGGTGTGACATTTGGGGGCTTGTCATAGTTTGCCTTAATTATTTGGCAATTAGTTGTTGGGGTTTGTAAACCATAGTTTGTAAGTATGAATAGGATTGAAGGATTGTTAATTCTATATGTTAAATAATTTGTTTCCTTGCAGTGTCAAGTGCAGATGAAATTGTTCATTTACACCGAATAACAACTTAATTTGTACGATACCACGGTAATACCATGATACTGTACCGTACTGCACAGTGGTATTACCATGGTACAATGTTGCGGTTATATCATGGTATTACCTGTGGTACCATATCATGGTATTTCCATGGTACAATACAATGTTATTACCATGGTACTGGACCACAGTAATACCATGGTAGTACCATGGTACAGTACCATGATACTGTATTACCATGGTATTAACACATTACAACCATGGTAAAGTACCATGATACGGTATTACCATGGAATTGCCACGGTATTACCACGGTATTACCACCGTTCCATACCATGATACAGTACCATGCCATGGTATGTTACTAACATGGTATTACTGTGGTCCAGTACCATGGTAACAGCATTGAATTGTACCATGGCAATACCGTAACCAATTTACCATGTACCATGGTCCATTACCATACCATGGTAATATTGTGGTACTACCATGGTATAACCATGGTACTTTTTTATAAGGGGGTGCATTATGGTAAGATGACGCCTATTGTTTTTGGTGTGGGCGGAGTCATGGTTGCCATGGTAACAATATTTTTTAAAGAAATGGTAAAGACTTTCTTGTGAGCGCTCTACCGGCTGCAGTTCTTGTCGGATCATCTTCATATTTCGCATGGAGGTGCATTATGGTAAGATGAAGACGCCTATTGTTTTTGGTGTGGGTGGAGTCATGGTTGCCATGGTAACAATATTTTTTAAAGAAATAGTAAAGACTTCCTTGTGAGCGCTCTACCGGCTGCAGTTTTTATTGGATCACCTTCAAATTTCAAAACAACCAAAAAATGACTAAAGTACAAAAGGTCAAATTTGTCAGCAGTGATACCCGAGGTCCCAAATTGCCACTTTATCCATTTCAGTCACAACATTGATTCAAATGGGGGATGGGTGGCGGGTTCGGGGGATAAATTTACTTGGACTGGTCCCCCCTCCGAGTGCTCTAGTTTCCTGATATGTCAAAAAATTAATTGAAATTTGTAAATTTTGCGTTAACAATAATATTATGTAACGTCCGAAACAACTTTCTTGTCCTTATAAAAAATTGTTTCGTGTGAATCACAAAATCTGTGTTTAAATTTGTGTAATGACTTACAAAATGTTTTGTTCCATAATGATTGATACACTACAGATACCATAAAATTTGATTAATCAGCTTTAAATGAGTATTTTGTGTTTCGGACTTTACAACTGTTAACGGAAAATTGGTTTTACTGATAAAGTGACAATGTAATAGCTCCTCCATTATTTTTTGCTGAGATGGGTAGCTGCCTTAAGATGTTTATAAAATGTTGTAAAAGATAGGTCCTCCAAGTCATACAATTTTTACTATTTCAAAATGAAAATTGTTTCGGACGTTACAAAACTGTTTACGGAAAAATAGACATCTTTTTCTTTTGATGAGGATATTTCTCCTGTCAGCACTACTACAATATATTGCTATTTTATTTTAAGCTAGATTTATTTGGAGTAACTAATAAGTGTATTCTAATATGGATATGAGGTAATTAAGTTCTTGTTCTAGTGGGTTAAATGTGGGTCTAAAATTTTTACGGAAGATGTAACGGCCGAAACACCATTTTCAATTGCCCCGTTCCATCAAAATATGAGAGATTGTTCAGATGACATTTAAATTTTTTAAAGATCCATCCACGCTCATTAATTATGAACAGAAAAGAAATATATTGTGTATGGCTCTATATATTTTTCAGCTCCAAACAAAATGTTATGTCAATTTGGGTTACAAAATTCCATAAATAATATGCTGTTCAGGGATACCTCAGGCACATAAATCAAAATTTTTTCATTAAGCTATGGGAGATCAGCCTAGGTCGTGCTACAAGAAAAAGTTACTGATTTCCAATTCTTTATCTTTAAAAATTTGGAGGCCTTCAAAGTGCCATTAAGCTTTTTGGTCATAGTTAAAAAAAAGAGCCTTTTGTTTTTGTTTGGTTGTTTTGTTGTTTTTTTTTTGGGGGGGGGGGGGGTTAAGTGGTCCATACGACTTTGGCTAGTTCATGGTGTTGTGGCCAGATCTGTATGTGCTATACCGGGTCTATTTTAAATTGTCCGATCTAGCATGAAAACGAATAAAATTTGTGTGTAATCCGTCTCCCAAAATAGAAAATTTTCATGAAATTCAATCAGAGTTTGATCATAAAGATGATTGTTTCAGTTGCATGAAAACTTCCTTCAGTTCTCAAATTCCAATAATTTTTTTTGACCGATGGACGTCAATGCAATTACCAGTAATATTAACAGATGAATTCAAAATAAGTAATTACGCCTTTCATGCATTGACGGGGCGAGCCCACCCCCCCCCCCCCCCCAAAAAAAAATTCCTTAAAGGCCCTTCGTCCCGCTCGTTGGCCATTGACGACAGCGCTCGAAAAGGTTACAATATAAGGCGGGATTCAGTTCATCATTGAAGGAATTGCTCATTTTCAAGTATTTAATATTACTGGTTATTCTTTTAAAAGAAAACAAAACTAATAGTACATTAAAAGTTTGAAGACAGAATGCATGACAGACAAATCACACAATTACCTGAAAATTGTAGCCCCTATGAGATCTGAAATTTCACTGACTCGGTGTGTTTTTAGCTCACCCGAGCCTCAGGCTCGAGTGAGCTATTGCGATGGAAATTTGTCCGGCGTGCGTCGTCCGTTAACTTTTTACATATTCATCTTCTCCAAAACCCATGATTGGAATTCAACCAGACTTGGTAGGAGTCATCCTTAGAGGTAGGGGACCCAAAGTTGCTAAAATGGTACATGTGGCCCCCAATTGTAAAAGCTATGTAAATTTCAAACATCTTTTTCTCCAGAACCAAGCATTGCTCAGACTTGGTATTGTGTATGGAGATACCTCAGATGAAGAATGAATGTTCATGAAATTTCTCTGAGTGGCCCTATAGGGGCCCTGTGGGGGTAACATGCTGGAGGGGGGGGGGGGGGGGTGGGGGCTAGTTGTCCGCCATCCATAAACTTTTTACATTTTCAGCTTCTTCTCCAAAACCCATGATTGGAATTTAACTGAACTTGGTAGGCAGCTCAGACTTGGTATTGTGTATAGAGATACCTGTATCAATGAAGAATGAAAGTTGTTCATGAAATTCTCAGGGTGGCCCCATAGGGGTCCAGCAAGGGCGAGGTTAATATGCAGGAGGGGAAATGTACATTCTTTGCATGATTTGTTGTATGATTCAACCACACTTGGTGGGAATCATCCTTAGATCGAGATTCAAATAATACATGACATTGTAGACCATGGGGTGGGGGGGGGGGGGGGGGTGGGGGAATTATGTTAATTTCTAACATCATCTCATGTACATCGTCCTAGTTGTTTCAATTTCTAACATATCTCCTGGTGGTGCTAGAGAGAACATGCACCAGATGTGAATTGATTCACCTCAGGTGAGCGTCGTGCCCCCTGGGGCTCTTGTTTGCTTTTGGTTTATCTTATTATTCTGGACTGACTTTGCATCATAGCCGAAATTATGCTTCTTATCGCATGAACTGCCTTGAATCTTATATCTGTTGTACAATATAACTGAAATGACTTTTGTCACACTTTCATGCGTGCTTAATTGAGAGCGTGAGCCAAGCGCCAGCCGAGCCCTCAAGTGAAATACTTCTTTTGTCGCTAATCAAGCTACAGGTGCTTCTTGATCGCAATCTTTTCCAACTTGACTTCGTGCTTCTCCAAAACCCATGATTGGAATTTAACCGAACTTGGTAGGAAGCTCAGACTTGGTATTGTGTATAGAGATACCTCTATAGATGAAGAATGAAAGCTGTTCATGAAATTTTTCTGGGTGGCCTTATAGGGGCCCCTGCACCAGATGTGAATTGATCCACCTCAGGTGAGCGTCGTGCCCCCTGGGGCTCTTGTTATAGATTTGATAATAAAGAATCCCTTCCTTGTATGGAAATAAGTTACAATAATGATGATTTTACATGTTCCATATGGAGTCAAACCATGTTTTACATTATTGAAGCAAAAAAATGAAATATATGATATTTCATATAATAAAAGACATAAGGAAAAGTGAGTGCATGACATCATCGGTTCACTCATTTGCATACCGCCCGTGTTATTTTCATATCACTGTTTCATGAAGTAATGCAAAACTTCAAAATGCCATAACTTTCTTATTTTACATCCGATTTCAGTGAAATTTTTACTGTTATGCTTGTTTAATTTTACTATGTTTATTCAAATCAACTTGATATTGAGGTGGACTTGGCCTTTAAGTTCGAGGATAGATTATTTTCTAAGTTAAATACTGTTCATTTACAGCGCTACACTAGTTATCAAAGGGACTTTTTCAAATGAAAATAAGCAGTGTTTTCCCGTGGAAAAATCATTTTGATGCGGCATTGAAAAATAAAAAGGAAATTCTACTTCCATGTTTAAAGGACTAAAAATCTGGCATCTACCTCTTTATGACTAATAATAATATTCCGCTTTTATATAGCGCCTAATACATTGACGATGTCTCTAAGCGCTTAATAATAACGGGTAGTCATTATTATTACCCCCGGTGATCGGATACTGGCATGCCCGCACACAATGTATGCACATTCTCCGCTCCCTGGGGAGTATTCCAGCAATGGGCTGTACAGTGACGCTCAAATTGCTAAGCAAAGGACATTACCTTTCGACATCCTACCGGGTACCCATTTAACACCTGGGTGGAGAGTCGCAAATGTAGATTAACGTCTTGCCAAAGGACGCTAGTGCTGCGGTGGGATTCGAACCCCGGACCTCGTGATTCACAGTCCAGGGACTTATCCACTGATCCACAACACCTCTACCATTGCCATTAATGAAGTAGGCCTGCAACAATGATTTGAGTATAACCCATTCGTAATCATGCTTTTACCTTTACATTTTTCCTTCCGCCCCTTCCCCCACTCTCTCTTAGTTACTTTTTAAAATTATTTTTTTTCTCTCTCCCTTTCTCTCTTTCACTATTTTTTCTTTCTATTTTCACCATTCAAGGGGGGGGGGGGGGGGCATAAGGTTAGAGCTTAAGCCACTGGTCTATAATAACTAGGGCTGAGTCATACTGTTATTTTGTAAACCGGGGATCGACGGCTTTCCTCCGGTCGAATAATGGTGCACTGATAAAATGATGGACTAATTTGAACATAAACTAGGCCATGTAAAAGTGGGTTAGGCACTTCAAAAATTGGCTTAACTTTCACTTTGTCGCTCAAAGCTGAAAACTTTCAATCTCCAATTTGTATTCTTTTTTCATTTGATTTTTTGCTGGATTCCTGTTTAAAAGTTGGTTTTGGTGTCAAAATATTGAATTTCTCCGAATATCCTTCCTCCTCAAACACATATTCTCAAACCCTATTGTCACGTGACTCACTTGACTCGCGATCGAGATAGCAGATTATATGATCGCGATCGTGACCATGAGTCATGTGACTATATACATATATGAGAAGGAAGAATAATCTGAGAAATTAAATAATTTGACACCAAAACTGAATTATTGCAACAGGAATCAATTAAGAAAAGAATCTAAATATCTTTTACTGGAGATTGAATTGAGGCATGAGATTTTAGCTTTGAGCTGGAATAAAAGTGAAATTCATGCCAAGTTTTAAAATGTCGAACCAACTTTTACGTAGTAGAATTTACTAAGTGCCAGCAGATATGTTGAATGAAATTAGGTGATTAATGCGATCTGAGATCCTGCTTTCTCAAGCTTCACTTTCTCGCGCTTCACTTTCTCGCGGTGCAAATTAGAATCAAGTGGCGATATTTTTGCTAGCTGTTAAATTTGCATCAACTCGCGAAATTTATGCTCAATACTTCTTTTCTTTGTATTATATCATTTACATAAATTTTATCGATGACCCGATTTCGCCCAAATAGCACTGGGGATCGATAGCCTCGATAGAGGACAGGTTTATAAACCGGTATAATTCAGCCTTTCATGTAGTAATAACAACTTTCTGTGACGATTGCTTTGTACTTTTTTTCACCAAAGGTATAAAATTAGGGGTAGCATTGCAAGAGGGTTTTAGATAGGGTTTTGGGGTAGAGGTAGGGGTAGATATAGTGTTTGGTCCAGGAATGAAATTAGAAATGTGGTTATTGCAAGATATTGACCACGACTTGCTTGAGCATGTGTCATAAATTCTGATATTCATATTTACATGTACATTGTAGTTTTGTCTCTTTATGTACATAGGAAGATTCTGTCCTTTCAGGTCTTTGCCCACACTAAAAGATACATAATTAACTTCCATATTTAATAATGGATACTTTTTATGAAAAGTATACACTATCATGCTCATTTCAATGAGCACATTCATTAAAATTTTTTTAAAATAAATTTTCTGCTTGGTCACTGTGTACTCCCGGACTAGTAACTGATGTAGGTATTTTAATCTACACACTTCCCCACTTTCTCTTTCTCTCTCTCTCCCTCTCTCACTCTTCTAACTCATATATATCCTAATTTATTTCTGTCACCTCGTGTTACATTGCGACATATGTTTTGAAATGCAACTATTAGTTTTCGTCAGAGGGCCTCCTTGTAAGCCATAATCATTGATGTGTATAAACATAGTTGGGTGTATGTTGGACACAATATGCACATATTGCTTTGTTGGGCAAGCAAACAACAATTTTTCCATCAGAGTGTGTCCAGCTGAAGTTTCCCAATCTCTGTGTATAGTTAGATCTGCTGGTGCTTACAGAAGATTGAAAATGATTACCACCCCTGATTTGGGGTATTTTTTTAAAATTTCCTCCACTCGGATTTCTTAGAACTTTTTACATGTTATAAAGTGCATTTTAAAGATAATGAAACAAAGAGAAATTATTTGTGTTGCAATTAGTGGAAGATTCATGCTTTTTTGCATTGAAATGACTGTACTAAAAATAGTGAATGTATGATGTGTGATTAAACATATTTTATTTTGAATTATTAGACACATTGAGGATCATGCTACAGTGTTTGGCACAGCAATGAACTACCTGGCCATGAGACTGCTAGGTGTATCCAAGGATGATAAAGACCTTGGGAAGGCAAGGAAAATTCTCATGGAAATGGGTAAGCATACCAGCCTTCAAAAAGGGAACTATTTGTAGAAAGAAAAACTTTCATGTACCGATACTTACTAGGTTTCACCTTTCAAGGCGAAACTTTCCGGTTCAGAGCCTTACCATTTGGCCTGAAACCGGCACCTCGAGTTTTACTCGAGTAGTCTCTGCCCTAGCCGCTTTCCTCAGGTATCGCGGTCTGAGACTTTTCACTTACGATACACCCTTCTTCAAGGGACCTACTAGGTTTCACCTTTCAAGGCGAAATTTTCCGGTTCAAAGCCTTACCTTTCGGCCTGAAACCGGCACCTCGAGTTTTACTCGAGTAGTCTCTGCCCTAGCCGCTTTCCTCAGGTATCGAGACTGAGACTTTTTCACTTATCTGGACGACTGGCTCCTGGTGGCGAGCTCTGTGTCCGTCCTTCAGTCTCACATGTACCTACTTCTCTGTACCACACAGAGAGTAGGGTTCATAGTCCACTGGGACAAGTCGGAGTTGACTCCTACCCGCAGGCCCATTTACCTAGGTGAGGAAATAGACATCGTGAACCAAGTTTCCCCCCCCCCCAGTCGGGAGAGGGTTCAAGCGATTGTCTTACTAGCTCGATCTCTTCGTCTCTTACGTCGAGTTCGGGCAGGCCGATGGCTCCAATTCTTGGGCCACTTCTCGAGCCTTGTGGATGTCCTCCAAGACTGTCGGCTTGATATGAGGCCATTCCAACTTCACCTTCTGAAGTTTTTCTAGCCCAGTGTAGACTCTCTCAAGGTGTGGATTCCTCTCACCGGGGAAATCAAACGCCTGCTTATCCCCTGGCCGAAAGAGTTGTTCCTTCTTCAAGGCAAGTCTATTCGCATGGCCATTCCGTCAGTCACCATCTCGACGGATGCCTCACTTCTGGGGTGGGGCGGCCATTGTTCGGACCAGGTGGTCTCGGGGGACTGGTCACGCCTGTGCACCTTGCCCCACATCAATGTATTGGAGTTGATGGCAGTCTTCATGTCTCCCCGTCTATTCGGGAACATGATTGTAGGTCACTCCGTCCTGATTTTGACAGACAACACCTCTGTTGCTTCCTACATCAACCGACAAGGCGGGACTCCTTCCACTTGGAGGGGGTGTCGGTCTCGCCGAGTAATTCCGATCGCCTCTTATGTTCCCGGCCAGGACAATCTGATTGCAGTTTTTCTGTCCCGGGGCATGTGCCTTCCCTCCGAGTGGACACTGAATCAAGAGGTCTTTGTTTACCTCAGTTCAGTCTGGGTCCCTCTAGAGATAGATCTGTTGCGACATCTCTTAATCATCGCCTCCCGAGATACTGCTCTCGAGTGCGAGATCCGGAAGCTTGGGCCCTCGATGCGTTCTCCCTTCAGTGGGGGAATTTCCGGGGTTATTCCTTTACGCCGATCTCCTTAATTCCTCGGTCCTGGGGAAAATTCAGCATCGTGCGTGGGTTCTGCTCATAGCACCTTGCTGGCCGAGGAGACCTTGTTTTCCTCTTTCTTCTGTCTCTGCTGGACGGTTGGCCACTCTCCCTTCCCGGAGAGCAGACCTCATAGCTCAGCCCCTATCGGGGATCCTCCACCTTCGTCCAGCGGCTCTGCATTTGTCTGCCTGGCCTCTGTTGGGGAGGATGCGAGGACTACAGGACTCTCAGAGAGAGCCTCCCAGTTCATAGTCTAGAATTGAAGAGAATCTACCCGAGCTGTTTACAACTCGAGGTTAGGAGCCTTCCATGCGCGGTGTGGGGAGACGGGAGTTTTCTCCCCGTTCTGCCTCGGTCGGTGCTATTGCGGATTTCTTGATCGCCCTTTTCGATAAGGGTAGATCTCTCTCTACCATTCGTGGATACCGTTCAGCTATTGCTGCGGTTCACCTTGGTTTTTCTGTTGGTTCGGGAGTTTCGAACCCTCCCTTCTTGACCTATTTGCTGAGGTCGTTCTTCTTAGAACGACCAGCAAATCGCCAGTTGACTCCTGCGTGGAGCCTTCCTTTGGTTTTGGACGCCTTGGCCAAACCGCCCTTTGAGCAGTTGTGCAAAGCGTCTTTACACCATCTCTCGATTAAGACCGCCTTTCTCGTCGCTATTGCTTCTGGGCAGAGGAGAAGCACTATTCAGGCTCTCTCTACGGCGCCCGGGCATATCAGATGGGAAAGGCAAGGTGTACGTCTTGTCCCTCGACCTTCGTTATTGCCAAGAATCAGACAGATTCTTCTGGCTCAATCGGAGTGTTCTTGAGTCCTCTGTCAGAAATCTCTTCTGTCAAAGAGGGTACATCTTGGTGCCCTGTTAGGGCTCTCAAATGGTACTTGGATAGGACTAAGGTCTTTCGTAAGGATGATCAGCTCTTTCTCATTTCCCGTCACCCTTATTCCCCAGCGTCGCGGGAGACTATCTCCCGTTGGATTGTCAAGGCTATCCAAGCTGTGGGTTCGGAGGCTCTTCTGTCTGAGAATCCTCCAAGATCGCACGATACCAGGAGTGTTTCTACTTCCTGGGGGCGCTTTTTCAGGGTATTCCTTTGGAAAATGCCTTTTGCGTTCCCCTACCTCCTTCACATCCTTCTTTTTTAAGGGTGATCCTTCGGTGAGGTTCGGTTTGCTACTTCTGGGTTGAGAGCTGCTTCGTCTTCACTCCTGCCCCGTCTTCACTCCTGCCCCGCGTTCGTTCTTCCCGTCCTGGGACATGCCACCCGGGTTTTTATCAGTGCTATTCTAGCAAATAGGTAGATACAGTACATTGATTTATTGCGGTAAATCAAGAAAATTATAACTAATTTTGTTATTTACTAGATAAATCTATGTATCTACCTATGTCCCTCCCTCCAGCCCCTCTCCTTGTCTGACATGTCCTAGATTCTGTCTCTGACTGCTCAGAAGAGGAAGAGCATGGTGGCTGCGCGATCATATAGGTGGACGGGGGAGCGCGCGCACGGGCAGGGGCATGCGCGTTTCTGACTTAGTTTTTCTCGAATGACGGCATAGTTTGGGAAACTGGCAAATAGGTAGATACATAGATTTATCTAGTAAATAACAAAATTAGTTATAATTTTCTTGATTCATTCCGAGGACAGACTAAACAGATCTGTAGACATCATTCGGGAGAGGGCAGCTGTAGGATATCACGTCACTAAGGAATATCGGTTGCCCGGTGTAAAGAAGGAGACCAGAACTTACATTTACTTTAAAAATATTTCCACTATGATATTAATACATAGAGGATATTACTCCCGTCTCCTCTCGCGCTGGGGTGGATAGTAGGGAAAAGTCAATCCGTTGGTCCTCCCAAGACCCATATAAAGGGGCCCTAATCCCCCTGAAAAAAAAATGACAATAATTTGCATTTGGCGTGAACAGAACGAGGAATCGTATAACAGGGTTATGTCTTTAGGTATTAATAGACATAACAGAGGGCGGAAGACACATCGACGTAGGAAGGGTGGTCGTGATCATTTTAATGACAACCTTAAACTTGGTATGCTTAATTGCCGTTCTGTTTGTAATAAATCTACCTCATTACAGGAATTTATTATTGACCACAGATTAGATTTTACATGTATTTGTGAAACTTGGTTAACTGATGCAGTGATTGCTGATTTTTGCCCTCATGGTTACATGTTTAAGCATCACCCCAGAGCTTCCAAGCGTGGCGGCGGAGTCGGCTTTCTCTACAGGGACAGTCTCCACGTTGATATTAATCCAACAGGATAATTTGGAAGCTTCAAATCAATGTCTGGAACTGTATCCGATGGTTCTACACAGCTCGATATCATTGCTGTATACAGACCACCCGGATTTCAGTCTTTCACTCAGTTTCTTAACGACTTCTCTGCGCTTCTTGATCAGAGGTTGTACAAACCATCCCCTCTTGTGCTCACCAGAGGTCTAAACATTCATCTAGATAACACTTCATCCCAGCACACTCTCAAGTTTTTAGACCTTATTAACAGTCATGGCCTATCCCAGTTGGTCACATCTCCGACTCATGACAAAGGTCACACTCTTCGAATTTCGAAGCCCATTATCGTTCAAGGTATATCAGACCATGCTGCTATCACTTGTGTACTTCGCTTCCCTAGGCCTGCACGCAGCGACAGAATATTTATTTGCCGGAATATAAAAGACATAAACAGGATATTCTTCGCAAAGGATGTTGCTGAGAGTGACATTATGCCTTCAACCTCAGAGAATGTCAACACAGCTACTAGCCGCTACAACACCATTCTTTCCTCGCTCCTCGATATTCATGCTCTTGCCAAGATTCGCAAGGTTAGGGACCGTCATGACAATCCCTGGTACAACGGCGAAATTACTGCTGAGAAACGTACGCGTAGGCAGCTTGAGCGGCGATGGCGATCTAACGATAAGCTTCACATTGACAGAGAGATGTTCCGTGCACAACAAGATTTTGTGAACTGTCTGATAAGGCCCTGAGACCGGCACTACGCCTGTTCACCCGGGTGGTGTCGTGCGTAGTAGCACATGTCAGGAAGCATGGAATCAGGATGTTTTGTTATCTGGACAACTGGCTCGTAGCCGAGTCCCAAGCCCTCCTGCGCACCCACCTGCTGTGGGTCGTGGACCTCGTTCGTAGACTTGGCCTGCTGATGAAGTCCGAGCTGTCTCCCACCCAGTTTCCCCTCTTCCTAGGGGCTGCGATAGACCTGCCAGCCCTATTGGCCTGTCCAAGTCCCGTGAGAGTGGACAGGATTGTGGCAGCTGCCAACTCCCTACGGAGGAAATGATCAGCTCCCGCCAGGATTTGGCTCTGGTTCCTGCGCTACCTGGCGAGTCTAGTGGACGTCCTGCCGGACTGCCGCCTCCACATGAGGCCTCTGCAGTTCCACTTGCTGGAGTTTTTCCGGCAAAATTTCTACCCTCTCGGCACTTGGTACCGATCCCTCCCATGATTCAGCGAGAAATTGGTCGCTGGACCGTCCGCTCCTTCCTCTTACAGGGCAAGCCCCTGAAGACGCTCCAACCATCGATTTCGGGACTACCGACGCCTCCCTCTTAGGATGAGGCGGGGTCTGTCAAGGGGAGATTATTGCCCGGGGATTGGTCTCACCTTTCTTCCCTCCCTCACATCAACATTCTGGAGTTCAGGGCGGTGATGCTGGCCCTTGCTCACTTCCAATCACGCATCCAAGGCCGGGAAGTCATTATCCAGACAGAGAATGTTACTGTCGCGGCCTACATCAACAAGCAAGTAGGACGCATTCCAGGGAACTGAACAGTTTGAGGGCCCAGCTTTGAGGGTCGTGCTGCAACTACAGCGTGACCCCAGTGGCGTCATATATCCCGGGGCAAGACAACCTGGTAGCGGACTTCTTGTCCAGAGGCAGTTCGCTGCCGTCGGAGTGGATGCTCGATCCCTCCGTCCCGAGGTCTGTGTTCACCTCTTCAGTCCGTTGGAAGTGGACCTATTTGCCTCGTCTCTGAACCACCAACTTCCAAGGTACTGCTCCAGGGTGGGTGGATGCCTTCTCCATTCAATGGAGCCTTTTCCCCCATCAATCTCGTCCCCAGGGTGCTAGAGAAGGTCCTAATAGCCCCTTGCTGGCCCAAGCGGCCATGGTTTCTGGACCTTGTGGAGCTCCTGGCAGGTCATCCGAGGTTGCTCCCCTGCCGACCGGACTTACTGCGCCAGCCCCTCTCCGGGATTCTGCATCCCGACCCCTCCAGGCTCAGCCTGTCTGGCCTTTATCTGCGAAACGGTCCGAGAGGCAGGCCTTTCTGAGAGGGCTGCGGAGTTCATATCTAGGAGCCACAGAAATTCCACCAGGGAAGCCTACAATTCCCGTTTGGCAGGATTTTTCCAGTGGTGTGAGGCCTGGCACGACGTGTGGACGTGAGCCCTCTTGCGGTAAATGCACGTTAGTTTCTGTTTTATTCTGGCTCGGTTAGGAGCAGCGCTAGCGCTGTAATAGCATATTATAAATAAGACAGGTAGGTAGTTTATCTTGTAGATATTCAGACTTGATGCTCATTTTTTTGCTCATTTTTGTGTCCTTTACAAGGGACGTACCACTAATTATGCATGTTATGTTTTCATGGCCTTAATTTCTCTGAGTATTAAAGCACAGATACAAGGCAAGATCAAATCGCTCCCTCTAGGTCTATGCATGGATATACATGTACTACTCGAACATAATATTTTATCCATATCATTTGGTCTTCATCAAGATGAACATGGATTTTCTTTAGAACTTGATTTGGATAAATAACACATACTCAAATGTTGTAAATACTTCTTGGTAAAAAAGAACAACTTTTACCCAACTTTTTTTTATTCACTCGATTATTTTGACAAAAGTACGGTGATTAATCATTTGTAAACACAGCTAGTCAACATTTATATTACAGGAAAATGTACAACATTGTAATCATCAAGAATAGTTGTATGATAAAGCAAAAACAAATGCATACTGATAAAAGTTGCAATTTGTGAAAAAGAAATATTCTGAAAATATTCTGTCAAGGCTGAAGTCAAAATACATTATGGATAGTATGTTATAGGTCGTCCAAAAACAAAAAGACTCTATATTGTGAGAGCCAGAAGGGCGTTAACTCTGTGTTAAAACATATGAGTTAACGCCTTTCTGGCTCTCAACACACGATATGTCATAAATATTGAAAAATGAAATTTGTAGTTATGTTTTTGTTAGAATCAAAGGGAGTAACATTATTTACTAAATGATAATGGTTTGTTTTTGATTGTAGGTGGTGCTGAGAGTATTCCATCTTGGGGCAAATTCTGGCTTTGTGTACTCAATCTTTACAAATGGGAGGGCATGCACTGTTTGTTCCCTGAAATATGGTGAGGAAAACAAAATTATCATGACTATAATCTGGTATCAACATCATGCATGTGAGCATTACAAATTTAATTTTTAATGAAATTACATGTTTGATGATTATTACTGAGCCAGGAACTAACACTCAAATTACCGGTATTTGAAAAGCTTACTACCAATCAGAATTCTTATGACACTTTGGGTACAATGTCTACAATCACTTGGTCTAATTATCAGTTCATCGTGGTCTAATTATCAGTTCATCATGGTCTAACTTCATTTTGTGTACAACCAGTTTGTCTACTTACCATTTTGTCTTATTTCCATTTGGCCTAATAACCAGTTCGTCTAATACCCAGTTTGGCTAACCCCATTTAGTCTAAAACCCATTTGGGCTAATTTTCACTTTTTCCATTTCCAAATAGTCTAACAGTCATTTTGTCTACAAGCCACGTAGTCTAATATCCATTTGGGCTACACCTACTTTGGTTAATACCATATGGTTTACCTATCATTTGGTCCAATTCCATTTAGTCTAATAACCAGTTGGGCTACTTATCATTTAGTCTAACTGTCATATGGTCTAATGACCATTTGGTCTGATATCCAGTTTGTCTAATAACCAATTAGGCTACCAATCATTTGGTCTAATTTTCATATAGTCTAATGACCATTTGGTCTAATTACTATTTGGTCTAATTACTATTTATTCTTCTGGCCATTTAGTAGCAAGTTGAGAAAGGATAGGGAAATGAAACTTTAAAAAAAAATGCCCTGTTGTTTCCACCCTGGTAGCTTCCGCGGTGAATGTTGGTCTCCACTGCTTTGAACGTCAGTTTCTCTGAAGTCTTCTGTTACGTTTTCCTCAACATTCTCGACTTTCATTACTGCCTGAGAAAAATACTGCGAAATTTTAGATGAATCTATTACTTCCAACGCTCCTTTTCTAGAATTCATTTTTTGCTGTGGCGAGGCGTCCATCGTCCGTCGTCCGTCCGTCCACAATTTGAAAATGCTTCTTCTTCGCCATTTCTTACCCGATTTTAATTCCGTTTGCTTTATATGATAGCACTAGGTAGGGGATTCGAAACTTCTACACAGAATTTTGAAACCATTAAATATGCTAATTTATGCGCATTTCTCAAATCACCAAAATTGCTTCTCCTTATTTATTGACCGATTAAGATTTTTTTTTGTTCCATCTGAAAGACTTTCATGAGGTTCATTGAACTTCTACACAGAATTTTGAAATTTTGTCTAGAAAATTAATTATGCTAATTTATGCTAATTTATGCGATATTTATTCAAAAATCACAAAAATTGCTTCTCCTTCCTCATTTATTGACCGATTTCAATTTTTTTTGTTCCATCTGAAAGACTTTCATGAGGTTCATTGAACTTCTACACGAAATTTAGAAAATTAATACGAAATTTATTAAAAAGATCACAAAAATGGCTTATGCACTCTTTATTGTATTACACAATAATGAGTTTTGGCATAGCACCCATCAGTGTGTGTGGACATGGTACTACTCCTGTGTTCTACAGGCTGCAATCGAGAACTAGTTCACCCTTTCGGCCCTAGTTTTCAAGGTGAAATGCTGTTACTGATGTAATAAAATTGTTGGAAGAAGTCCATTATGTGTATTTTGTAAAGTAACCTCTATATAAAATTGACATTAAAAAAAAAACTTTTCATGTTGTTTTGTGCTGTGCACGACGCCGATTCCACGCCAATAATTTACCAACTGCTGCAGCTACTAGAGGCCTTTCCTCATAGCACTTGAACTTGAGTTGTCAATTTCCAGACTTTCATTCATATCTATATGTCACTGTCTCCTTCCAAAACCACATTTAGCCAGATTTGCAATAGGCACTTCATCATGCATATCTACTCTGTTCAAAGTACAAATTGCTTGAATTTCTTTGCTGGATGCTGGATGAGCGCCACATCATTGATGTGCTAGTTATGTATTTAACGTCAATTTCTCACGATGCAGAATAACCACATGTAGATCTCAGAACAGCGCCACCTTCCTCACTCTTTCAAATCTTGGTAATTGACTTACATTGAGCTGAAAAATATTTCTTCATGTTTTTTCACAGAGATAGCCAACAAAATGACAGATAGTGTTGTTGGTAGGTACGTGGACGAAAAGGGAATAGCCCAATAGGCAATTAGCCTACATGGTAATTAGACAAAGTGATGTTTAGACAAATTGGCATTTAGACCAACTGACAATTAGACTAAATGGAAAATGAACTAAATGAAAGTTAGACCAACTGCACATTAGATCATATAAATGCCATGTAGACCAAGTGGATTTTAGACGAAATGCATGTAGACCAACTAGTTTTAGACTGTCCATCTGGACATTAGACGAACTGGTAGTAGACCAAGTGACAACAAAATAAAGTAGACCGAATGGTAATTAGACCAAATGGTAATTAGACCCAAGTGATAATTAGCCCAAGTGGTCATTAGACCTTCTGGTTATTAGACCAAGTGCAAATTAGACCAAATGAAGAGTGGACCAAAAGAGTTTAGCCTGAATGATGGTAGCCCATCTGGAAATTAGACTAAGTGGTTGGGGATAAAGATGATGGGGCAGATGGGCATGATGATGATGATGATGATGCTGCTGCTGATGGGGATGGTGGTGGTGCTGGTGGTGCTGGTGGTTGTGGTGGTGATGGTGTGTGATGGGGTTGGGAATAAAGATGATGGAGCAGATGGGCATGATGATGATGTGGATGATGATGATGGGGATGGAGATGATTGTGATAAAGGTAGATGATGGTGACAATGATGAAGATCATGATGATAACAGATCTATTTGGTATTATACTGTTTAGGTTGTTTCCCAAATGGGTTCCTGCTCACCCATCTACTATCTGGTGCCATTGTCGTCAGGTCTATCTTCCTATGGGATTCTTCTATGGCACTAAGTTCCAGGCCAGAGAGGACCAGCTCATCAGGGAGCTCAGGAAGGTATGATCAAACAATGTATTGATCTCTCTCTCTCTCTAGATTACTTCATCACTTCCATCAATGATAAATTTAACTCTTTCTCTCTCTAACTCTCTCTCTCTCTAACTCTCTCTCTCTCTAACTCTCTCTCTCTCTCTCTCTCTCTCTCTTACTCTCTCTCTCTCTCTTACTCTCATTCTGTCTTTCATCTCTTCACTGTTCTCTCTCCCCTCTCTTTTTGAACATCCCTTTCTCTTTCCCTTCCCTACCACCCCCTTTTTCTGCTCCCTATCTCACTGCAAGTATTCTATGTCATTATATTATAACTAGTAGAAGCAGCCCATGGACATCCACAGGTGCTCGCTGTGTTTATGATTAATCATCAAGGTATATTTGTCACAATAGTATATTCATATAAAAATAAATTTTTAACAAAAAAACTGGAAAAGTGTTATTTTTTACCAAGAAATATTAACAACATGTGACTGTTATTCATCCAAATCTTGCTAGGCTTTTGAAGAAAATACATTTTCATCTAAATGATGATTGTTTTATTACTGAATTACGAATGACATAATAATATTTATTTTGATACGTCGGCCCTGTGGCCTGTGGATATCACACGATCTCCTTTACACTCAGGCGGGATTCTCACACATAGAGCATGGATATAATTATGTTTGAGTAGTATATCCATCCATATAGAGGGAGTGATTTGATCTTGCCTTGTTTCTGTGGTTACTGGGAGAAATTAAGGCTATCAAAACATAAAATGCATAATTAGCTATCCCTTGTAAAGAATGAAAACAAAGGAGAAGTGTAATGTTATTGCCATTTACTTTTCAGGGCGGATTACGGCCCACTTACGGGTCTTTGTAGGACCGACGGATTAACTTTTCTTCACTCCCTACCCCTTCCCCTGAACCCCAGCAGGAACTTCATTCATATATCCTATTCTTACTCATAGTCGTATTCATACAATAGTGAAATATTTTCGAAGGATATTTTAGTTGGAGAGGGAGCTCCTCCTGTACACTCCCCATCCCGAGAGAACCGGCATAATTCCTGATATTCCTAAGTGATCTGATCTCCTACCCCCCTCAAATAATGTCTAAAGATCGGTTTAGACTGTCATAAGGGAATAAATAATATATTTGAATATGGTGTTAAAACAGGCCCCGCATAAAAGTGAAAGAGAAAAACGCAGAAAGATACATGTATTGTAAAGTAGAAATTGCAGATACAGAGATGTGAATTACAGAGATCCAAAGTCAAAGCAAAATAAAAGGAAATGGAGCTAAAAAGATGGTCATATATATATAACAACAGTGAGAGGCTGAGTAAAATTTATAGAATGAGAGGAGGAAAAAAAATAGAGAGAGAAATAGAGGGGGAGGAGGAGGGGGAGGCCGGGGCAAAGAGGGAGGGAGAAGGTGAAAAGGCACGCTAAATCAGAATATTAGCATCCAACCAAGGAACTCAAAATTTGTTTTGTGTTCATTGTTCCATAAATGCAAAAGACCCTCCCCCCCAAAAAAATACCGCAAAATCTGATTTGTTAACAGTGAGTACAGATCAAACATGACTCTGGTGATGAAGTTTGAACATGATGAGAAGGTCGATTAATCAAAACACTGATGTCCAGTCACAGGCCAGCCAGTCTGACCCACGCAACACAATTATGTACACTTTCACACCCGCACATGCACAAAATAAACCAAGCTGATCAATAAGTCTGTATGTAGGAATGTGCTATGAATCAAAATTTCTCCCCTCGCAAAGGTTGAGCGGTACATGGTGCATGCTCAGTCGTGTGCACGATAGTGAGCTGCTCTACTGGCTGAAGGAGTTCTCCCTCTGGAAATTCAAATTTTCAAAACAAATTTATGAAATATGGCACTGCGGCCATTAAAAAAGAGCCAACCATCTGGGGGTCATTCCCCGCCCGTGGGTACCAAAAGGAGGGGACCAAAAGAGCCAGGGGAGAAGCATATTTAAACCAGAGAAAACACCCCCAAATCCTTAGTGTATATTAGTAGATAGTATTTCTTTCTGTTATTGGTTCTTACATGTATATGTCAGTTTCCATTTGAGATTGTCTTTAAAGATAAAGTTGAGATTTACAGCAATAAATCGATGTATCTACCTATTTGCTAGTTTCCCAAACTATGCCGTCATTCGAGAAAAACTAAGTCTAAAACGCGCAGCCCCTGCCCGCGCGCGCATACTCTCCGTCCACCAATCAAACGCGCCACCACCATACTCTTCCTCTTCCTTTCTTGCCCGTCAGAGAAGTGACATCTATGAAGCTAAGTCTTAACCTAAATTGCGAGATTTTTACCTCCAAAAGCGTTTTTGGTTGCTATTCGCATTAAAAATCCTGTTCACCAAGTTTTCACACACAGTTTGGTGTATCGGATTTTTCCTGAGTCAACCTCCTTCACGGTAAATTAATCAAATTACTTTACCGTTTTTCCTTCCCCTTACGGGGCTTTATTCACAGACGGTGTACTAGTACACTGTGTCAGGCTCTTCCCCCGTGTCTGTAGGTGGTTGATTCAACGCGCTTAGACAAGCGGTCTTATCAAAACATTGTTTACTCCGTAATAGGAGTTTATTCCCACTCCTACTTGTGAGTTGGTTGTTGCTTTTTATATAGATCTATATTGTTTGTAATAATAATAATCTTATTACCATATATAGTTTTCTATATTTGTTTGCTTGTCTTTATTTTCAGCCATTGCGAAGTCTCCGTCTAGGGCTGGCGTTCCCCAGTATTTTAATACTTATAAGGGGACTCGCCTAGCCTTGGAAGGTTGGCTGCGAGATTTCATCTCGCACCAATGTTATCTTCCCCGGAGCTTCGACTAAGGTAAGTTAGGGCCTACCTCGTGTACGGCTCGCCCCGTTATGAGTTCGTCGTCTGTTTTGACGACCAACTCATGCGGGATATACCGAGAGAGTGAGTCCTGAAACATGGCCAACACCTCTCTCGAAGAAGAGACTTGTATAACGGTGGGAGTGAGTGCCTCACACGCCCAATACCTCTCACCGATAAAACTGTGGGTGTACCCCAACCCACAGTTCGTCTCGCTCAAGCAGCACTTCTCGCTCACTAGCCATAGATGTTAGCTCAGGGGTCGGCTTTTTTTGTCTCTCCGCACGCTTCTAATCCAAGCAAGGCGGGAAAGAGTAAAGAGAGTCGTGATCTTCCAAATGTACCCCCTGCAGGGCCTACTACGGAAGCGGTGCCCGTTTCTAAGGGTAAAGGGAGCGATTAGCATGCTCACCTGCCCAAGAAACGTAAGCGCCTGAGTACTGCCCAGCCAGGGCGGACTCTCTCCCCTTGACATCGACTGTGTGTTCACCTCATGTGTCAGGGGGGACCAAGAAGAAGAGGGTGAGCCCCTTTGGGGCGACTACTTCTTCTGAGTCGGGCGTCTCCCATGAATTTCTGAATTATCCGAAGATCATTGTGGAGAGGAGTGGTTGGTCAGACTCTGTGTCCGTACCCCCCACCACGCCTGACTCCAACCCCTCCCCCCATGGGGGAAGGGAGGATACCTGTACCCGCCCGGGGCCGGATCCGGTTCGGATATCGATTTTTCGGTTCCCGGATCCGGTTTTTGCCGGTTATCCGGCTAGGAATGCTGTTTTCCCTTGGTTATCCACCACTGTTGTCAGTGGTTTTGGGGATCCGGTTCCTCTGCTGGTGGTTCCAACACACATGAGTCTTGCCGCCCCCTCGGGTGCCTCCCGACCACGTTCAGTTCTGATCGTCCGGTCGGGACTACTCCCCTTCCAGCGGCACTTTGTGTTTCGCCTGGGGAGGAATCTCGGGACTGCCTAAACCGCCCTTTTGGGATCAGGCTTCGCAGTCGAGATTCTCGGAGGATGATGCCTCTTCACAGGCTGTGGTTACACCCCAGACCTTTCGGTCCCTGGAGGTAGATACTCGGCCCTGCTGGAGAAATATCTTCCTGACACCTTTTGCCGTGTCGGGCCGATTTGGGACTTCCGTCTCTCCCCTTTTCAAAGGTGAGCGTCCCTCCAAGGGCATCCCTCTTACAGAGGGCTTTAAGCGAGTCTACAATGACTTGCTTCCCAGCCACCTTCACTTCTTGGTAAGGCTTGACCCAAGACCAGGGTTCTCATCTTCTCCCTGCAAGACACTCTCGATTCCTTACGAGACAGTCTCGTTCCAGTGACCTCATTCTTGAGGTGGAAGGCTTGGTGTCAACTTCGAGTAAAAGTTACACCAAAGTGGAGAATTCCTCGAACCTGAAGGAAGTTCTTTCCGGGTCAACCTACTTGGGTACGCTCCTTCCCTTCGGGCTAGGGGCTAGGAACTCCAGATGTCTGAGTCAGACATTCTGTTGTTCGAGGGTCATAACTGCCCTGTTGGTCAGTGTTCCCCTCTCCAGTCAACACCTCTTTGGAGGTAGGATGACTGAAGAGATCCAACTTGAAGTTGCGTCACGCACATAACTTCCAAAAGCCTTAATTCCTATAACGGCTCCGAATTCGCAGGCTCAGGCTAACGTTCCACCTCCTTGGAGGTGTCACTTCCGCGGTGTCACATCCGGCTTTTCAGCCCACTCGTTCACCGCTAGTTCAGCCTAGTACTCCACTTTCGTTTGGAGCCAAGGCGGGGCCTTCTCGTAGTAGGAAGAAGGCCCGGGGTCGCGTTCGGGGCCGTGTTTTTCGGCCCACGATTCACAACCCTCCTACACTCTCGCCCCCTTTTTTCTAGAGCTCATCTCCACAGAGACTCGGGAGCTGCTGGTAAAGGGCGCGGTTGACAGGGTACAAGACACCCTCATCGGTGTCTCTCCCCATCCTTGTTTTTCCCCCAACTCGGGGAAACTCAGTTTGGTCTGGATATGGCGGTCATGAATACCTTCATACCTAGGGAGCTTTTCCGCTTGGAAACCTATACATGTAAATTTTTTGCCTTTTAAGGCGAAACTTTCCGGTTCAGAGCCTTACTTTTCGGCCTGGAACCCTCACCTCGAGTTTTTACTTGAGTAGTCTCTGCCCGAGCCGCTTTCCTCAGGTATCGCGGGCCGAGACTTTTTCAATACGCCCATCTCAAGGGACCTGTTAGGTTCTCCTTCATGGCGAAACTTTCTGGTTCTAAGCCTTACCTTTCGGCCTGATACCAGCACCTCGAATTTTACTCGAGTAGTCTCTGTCCTAGCCGCTTTCCTCGGGATCGCGGTCTGAGACTTTGCACTATCTGGACGACTGGCTCCTGGTGGCGAGCTCTGTGTCCGTCATTCAGTCTCACATGGACCTACTTCTTTGTACCCACAGAGAGTAGGTTTCATAGTCCATTGGGATAAGTCGGAGTTGACTCCTACCTGCAGGCCCAGTTACCTGGGTGAGGAAATGGACATCGTGAACCAAGTTGCCCGCCCTAGTGGGAGAGGTTTCAAGCGATTGTCTTCCTAGCTCGATCTCTTCGTCTCTTATGTCGAGTTCGGGCATGCCGGTGGCTCCATTTCTTGGGCCACTTATCAAGCCTTGTGGATGTCCTCCAAGACTGTCTGCTTCATATGAGGCCATTCCAACTTCATCTGAAGTTCATCAAAGCCCAGTGTAGACTCTCTCGCGGTGTGGATTCCTCTCACGAGGGAATCAAACGCCGGTTTTTCCCCCTGGCCAAAAGAGTTGTTCCTTCTTCAAGGCAAGTCTCTTCGCACGCCCCTTCCGTCAGTCACCGTCTAGACGGATGCCTCACTTCTGGGGTGGGGCGGCCCTTGTTCGGGCCAGGTTGGTCTCGGGGCTCTGGTCACACCTGTGCACCTTGCCTCACATCAATGGAGTTCATGGCAGAGTTCATGGCAGTCTTCATGTCTCCCGTTTTTCGGAAACATGATTGTAGGTCGCTCCGTCCTGTTTTGGACGGACAACACCTCAGTTGCTGCCTACTCCAACCGAAAAGGCGGGTCTCGTTCCGTTCGCTGAACGATCTGACCGCTAAGCTTGGAGGTGGTGTCGGTCTCTCCGAGTATTTCCGATCGCCTCTTATGCTCCCGGCCAGGACAATCCTATTGCATTTTTTCTGTCCCGGGGCATGTGTCTCCCCTCTGAGTGGACACTGAATCAAGAGGTCTTCGACTACCTCAGTTCAGTCTGCGCCCCTCTAGAGATAGACCTGTTTGCAGCTCTCGAGGGTGAGATCCGGAAGCTTGGGCCCTCGATCGTTCTCCCTTCAGTGGAAGAACTTCCGGGGTTACGTTTTTCCGCCGGTCTCCTTAATTCCTCAGGTCCTGGGGAAGATTCAGGGGGATCAGGCGTGGTTTCTGCTCATAGCACCTTGCTGGCCGAGGAGACCTTTGTTTTCCTCTTCTTCTGTCTCTGCTGGACGGTCGGCCTCTCTCCCTTCACCGGAGAGCAGACCTCGTAGCTCAGCCCCTATCGGGGATCCTCCACCATCGCCCGGCGGCTCTACTTTTGACCGCCTGGCTTCTATCGGGGAGGATGCGAGGACGGCAGGACTCTCAGAGAGAGCCTCCCAGTTCATAGTCCAGAGCAGAAGAGATTCTACCCGAGCTGTTTACAACTCGAAATTAGAAGCCTTCCATGCTTGGTGTGGGGAGAAGGGATTTGCTTCCCGTTCTGCCCCGGTGGGTGCTATTGCAGATTTCCTTATCGCCCTTTTCGATAAGAGCAGGTCCCTCTCTACCATTCGTTGGTTACCGGTCCGCTATTGCTCCGGTTCACCTTGGTTTTTCTGATGGTTCGGGAGTTTCAAACTCTCCCTTCTTGACTCATTTGCTGAGGTCTTTCTTTTGAAACGACCAGCAAATCGCTAGTTGACTCCTGCGTGGAGCCTTCCTTTGGTTTTGGACGCCTTGGCCAAACCGCCCTTTGAGCCGTTGTGCAAAGCGTCTTTACACCATCTCTCGATTAAGACCGCCTTTCTCGTCGATATTGCTTCTGGGCAGAGGAGAAGCACTATTCAGGCTCTCTCTACGGCGCCCGGGCATATCAGATGGGAAAGGCCAGGTGTACGTCTTGTCCCTGTACCTTCGTTTATTGCCAAGAATCAGACGGATTCTTCTGGCTCAATCGAAGTGTTCTTGAGTCCTCTGTCAGAATTCTCTTCTGTCAAGGAGGATAAATCTTGGTGCCCTGTTAGGGCTCTCAAATGGTACTTGGATAGGACTAAGGTTTTTCGTAAGGATGATCAGCTCTTTCTCTTTTCCCCGTCACCCTTATTCCCCAGCATCACGGGAGACTATCTCCCGTTGGATTGCCGAGGCTATCCAAGCTGCGGGTTCGGAGACTCTCCTGTCTGAGAATCCTCCAAGAGCGCATGATACTAGGAGTGTTTCTACCTCCTGGGCGCTTTTTCAGGGTCTTCCTTTGGAAGACATTTGAGGGCCGCCTTTTGGCGTTCCCCTACTTCCTTCACATCCTTCTATCTTAAGGATGTTCCTTTGGGTGAGGTTAGATTTGCAACCTCTGGGTTGAGAGCTGCTTCGTCGTCTCTGTCTGCCCTGCGTTAGTTACTCCGGTCCTGGGACATGCCACCCGGGTTTTTATCCGTGCTATTCTAGCAAATAGGTAGATACATTGATTTATTGCTGTAAATCAAGAAGATTATAACTAATTTTGTTATTTACTAGATAAATCTATGTATCTACCTATGTCCCTCCCTCCAGCCCCTCTCCTTGTCTGACATCATGTCCTAGATCTGTCTCTGACTGCTCGGAAGAGGAAGAGTATGGCGGTGGCGCGTTTGATTGGTGGACGGGGAGTACGCGCGCGCGGGCAGGGGCTGCGCGTTTTAGACTTAGTTTTTCTCGAATGACGGCATAGTTTGGGAAACTAGCAAATAGGTAGATACATAGATTTATCTAGTAAATAACAAAATTAGTTATAATTTTCTTGTTCTGGTTGGTGCAATTACATTGTGGAAGAAACTATATCAGAGCAATAAGCCACTTCGGGGATGCAATCTGAGCATGAGCAGATAAAGGTCATCTGTACCAAATTCTAAAACCCACTGACACTAATATGCGATATGTGCTCATGAATGTCATGTAATCATTATTCAATTATGCACTAATGGTGCATTCCATGATGTCCAGGTGGAAGTATTCTTTTTAAAGGGGGAAACAAAAGCTATTCATGAGGCACTTCTATCACTCCCAGAGTTATTTTTCTGAAGTGCACATAAAGGGACCCTCCATGTCTAAAATATCTGGATATTTGGGGTCATTTGTACAATCTCAGTACCATGCGCTAACCCCGAACTGGCTTATTGGGAAAGGTTGATCATGTCAAGATAAGTATTGGGGTATGCTGTGAGGTTTTAGAATCATCAAAATACATGTGTATAAGAAATAAATGGGTATATGGAACTGCACACGCAATTGTGGCATGTTTGACCCGAACATTTCAACTATTTCTCGTCATATTTCGAATATGAGGGCATTTGATGAGCAATCCTTTTCATGGGACATTTCTACTATGATGTTCTTCCAAACTGAAAAGGCATGAGAAAGCTCACAAATTATTTTTCACCTTTCCCAGAACTCGACCTTCTCTTTAAATATGCATAGTTGTTTTAAGGCAGTGAGTTTAATAAGCTGCTCATTATTTATTTTCTTATATGTAGGAAATATTCAAGGAGGACTTCTCCAGCATTAACTGGCCAGCCCAGCGAGATAACATTTCAAAATTTGATCTTTACACGCCACATAGTTGGCTGTACAACATTGCAATGGGTAAGTATAGGTAATTTCAGTTCATATTGTTTCAATTTACTGCAATAAATCATATATACCTACCTATTATGCCAGTAGTCTTGACTACGGGACCCCTTCGAGAATTTAACACACATGAGTCACAATATTGTGCGCACCCCCCGTAATCCTATTGTCCCCTTCGCCACTCACGCGCGTCAACACGCTACGGCCATCTTCCTCTTTCTTGCTCGCCCCCGACGAGTTAGGACGTCTAGTCACAGCGCTCCGGAAATCAGTTCTTTTAGTATCTTTTAGGCACGCTTTTTCGCATCTTTAAAGAACTTTTAGGTACCTATATTCTCTTAGATTATAGTACTTTGTGTTTTAGTAGTCACTCTTGCCGATTGCAAGGGATTTTTGATTCCTTTCCTTGGCATTTATTTTTCGCTTTCACGGTCAGCCCCACGTAGATATTTCTGTGTGTTTGCGGGTGTTTCCGTTTGTCACCGAGCCTTTGGGTTCGGTGTTTGTTCTTACGGTTTTGGCTGTGAAAATTTTTTGTGCGTATCTCCGAAATAAACTTGCAGTGGTATGAATTCGGAAGAAGAAGCAGTTAGGTCACGGAGACCTGCTTCTTCCGAAGAGTCGTCTAGCAAGACGACTCGGCCTTCCAGAACTCTCCCGAGTACTCCCGAGTACTCCCGAGTACTTCGGTACATGGGGGAGGGAGGAGGGCTACGGGTAAGTTGCCTAGTGGTGTTTCCTTGCAGAGTCTCGGAGCTTGCGGCTTCGGGACGGGTGGCGTTAACTGAGTCTGGATTGTCAACTCCGAAGCCTGTGGCTTCGGAGTGGGTGGCGTCAGATTCTAGTGGTTTGGATATCTCGAATCCAATCCCCCGGTCGTCAAGATCAGAAGGGGGGGCGGTTGTTTCCCGTACGGTAGCGTTCACTCGCTTAAATCCGTTATGGGAGACGCGCCCCACTACTGCAGGGCAACCCACGGGCTTAGTCCATGTTGGTCTGGGTTCTCAAACCCTAGCCCCCGGCTGATGCCATATGGCTGAACGAGTACTTCCCGGGCTGTCTACATTGCCAGCTAATGGGAATGCTCGAGCTAACAATTATGGACTCTCTTCGGAGCAACAGGTGTTTTCACCTGAGTGCGTGACTACTAGCGCTCCACTATTGCCGCTCCCTAGCGGTCCAATAGTGGGTTCACACGCCTTTAGTGGTCATCGGGCACATAGCGAGTCATCTCGGTCTGCCCCCCGCACTGGGTGCTTTTAGCTCCCAACCCATGGCTACCGCATCTTCTTGCTTAGCCAATATGGGTGATTTGTGCGAGACTTTGGGGTTACACCCTGAGCGCACTAATCCCTTTGAGGGAGGTGAGCGTCCCTCCGCGGAGGGTTCGGTTCGTGTTTCCGAAGCGGCTTCGGAGATCCGAACGAATCCGATTAAGCGCTCTAAGAAAAGGGTTTCGGCTACTTTTGTCGAGCCAGCCTAGAAGAAGGCCAAGAAGAAGGCAAAAAGTGGCAAGGCTGTGCCGGCCTCTTGCCCGTCTGGCCTGGCTAACCCGGCTAGCTCCTCTCAAGCTGATATGTTCAGCATGATGCGGGCTTTTGCTCGGGATCAGGGTTGGTCCTTTGTCTGACTTTGAGACTAATCAGCCTTTTGTGATTGATTCGTCTTTGTCTGAGTCGGGTTCGCATGTGCCTCCTATTCCCGCGGCCCTTGGGGCGCCGCCGGGCGAGGAGACTTTTGTTGAACCATGCGGGGCTCTGCCTGCTGAGTCCTTTGTTTGCGGTCCTTTGTCTCGTTCCACTCGGGTGGAACCAGACTTGGAGGCGGCCTCTCAAGCTTCGGTTTCTGAATCGCTTGGGCAGGCGGAGCCTCAATCGCTCGCCCTGTGTGGGATGGAAGCGATTGCTTGTTGTCTAAATATCTCCCTGAATTTCAGTCAGCCCGCGCGCAGGGTTCGACTTCGCGTTGGATTCCTCCGAGGGTATTGCTCTCGGGGAGGATTTCAAGCTGGAGTATGACCGCATTGAGGCTGCGCTGTTGGTTAAGCGCCCTACTGCGGTTAAGGGTAAGGCCTTCGCCTTCGGTTCTCATGATCAAGACAGCTTTTTCAAAGCTAAGACTCTTTCTCCGGAGATTTTAGAAGTTGGTCGTCGCTTGCAGGCGACTAATCCGCTTACCTCCGCTGCTTTTAAGGCGGAGGATAAGCTTTGGTTTAATGTTGAAAACCAGGTTAGGTCAGGTATGCGTTTGGCGGCGTTTCAAGGGTTTCTCTCCGCCCTTAGGTCCAGGGCGGAGGAGTTGAATGTTACTGATGGTGACAAGCTGGTTATTGACGACTTGCTGCATACTCTTTTTTTTGTTTGCAGTGGTCGCAGCTTTCCACCGCAGCTGCTTCGGTTACATTCCGTCGCAGGACCTTGGCTCTCTCGGCACTGGGAGTTAGAGTTGCTCAACTTCTCCGGGATGTCCCGTCTCGGGGTCCTTCGCTTTTTGGTGGTAAATTTGCTACGGTTTTTCAGAGAGAGATCGATGCGCGAAAACAGATCTCGGATATGACTAAGCAGTTTCACGCTAGCTCTAAGTCGACGCGGGCCCCTGTCTGGCGGAGGCCTGCTGGTCCCGCTTCGGGTCAACGCAGTCGTGTGTCTCGGGTCCCGCCTTCTGAGCCGCAGCCAGCTCCTTCTCGCGGGAGAGGGAGTCGTGGCAGGGGCTTTTCGAGACTATAAGAATTCGGTCACCTCCCATGTCTGCCCTGGCTCGATCTCATGCTTCAAAGGTGATCGAGTCTCTATTGGAAAAGAGGGCCATAGAAAGGGTAAGAGACAGGCCGTCTCTTTCCCTTTCTCCAATTTTTGTTATTCCCAAGCGCTCGGGAAAACTTCGTTTGATACTGAACCTGAAAAGAATAAACAAATTCATTCCTCCGGTTCATTTTCGGATGGAGACTCTCGCCTCCATTCTTCCGTTGATCAAGAGGAAGGACTACGCGGTCTCGATAGATCTCAAGGATGCGTATTTTCACATTCCCATTCATCGCGCATCCCGCGATCTTCTGGGGTTCTCCTTCCTCTCAGAGACTTATCGTTTTCGTGCTCTTCCCTTCGGGCTGCGCCCGACCCCTCGGGTTTTTACTCAAGTTGTAGCTGTGCTGGCGGCCTCTCTGAGGCGACGCGGCCTACGGTTGTTTTGTTACCTGGACGATTGGCTTCTCCTTGCGGAGTCACGCGATCGTTTGTTAGACGAGACTCGTTTGCTCGTCTCTCTTACTCAAGACTTAGGTTTCCTAATAAATTGGGAAAAGTCAGTTAGTTCCTACTCGCAGCCCAGTTTTTCTGGGGGCGGTGTTAGACATACGGAATCAGTTGGCTCGGCCCAGTCGAGACAGGATTCTCACCATTGTCTCTGCGGCTCGCAAGCTCTTGCTGGCCAGAAGGGTCACGGCCAGACAGTGGCTTCAGTTTTTAGGTTATCTAGCCAGTCTAGTGGACGTTCTAGAGGACTGCCTAGAGACATCTAGAGACATCTCCTCAGGTTCTTCAAGCCGGGAAAAGACTCTTTTGGTCTGGATTCCAGTACCAGTAAGGTTCAAGTCTCTTCTCTCTTGTTGGACGAGCGAGGAGTTTCTCGCGCGAGGCAGGTCCTTCACTACCCCTCTCCCGTCGATCTCGGTTTCGACGGACGCCTCTTGGTTGGGGTGGGGAGGACACTGCAACGGCAGCACGGTTGCGGGGATTGGTCTCATCTTGGGACTCTTCCCCATATCAATGTCCTGGAGTTTATGGCAGTTCTGTTGACCTTGCTCCATTTCAGAAGTCGACTTCTCAGTCGTTCGGTTCTGATTCTCACGGACAACGTTACTGTGGCGGCATATATCAATCGGCAGGGAGGCACTCGTTCGGCTGCCCTGAATGCCCTAGCAGCTCAGCTGTGGAGGTGGTGTCGTCGCATGGCGATCACACCCGTGGCCTCTTTCATCCCCGGTCGGGAAAACCTCATTGCGGATTTTCTGTCTCGGGGCAGGTGTCTTCCATTGGAATGGATGCTCCATCCGGAGGTCTTTTGCCGCATTCGCAGTTGCCTAGGTCCACTGGAAGTGGATCTATTTGCGTCGGTGCTAAACCACCAGCTGCCGAAGTATTGCTCCCGTGTTTGCGATCAGGGAGCATAGGCTCTCGATGCTTTCTCCCTCAGCTGGGAGAACCTTCGGGGATTCGCTTTTCCTCCCTTCCAACTGATTCCGTGTGTCTTGCGGAAAATCAGGGAAGATCGGGCGCGGGTGCTTGTAATAGCTCCCTGTTGGCCCAGGAGGAATTGGTTTCCAGAGCTTATGAGCCTCCTAAGGGCTCAACCGTTCGTTCTCCCGTTAAGAGCGGATCTGGTGTTGCAGCCCCTCTCGGGGATTCTTCACCACAGTCCGGAGTCCCTTCATTTGACTGCTTGGCCCCTGTCAGGGAATCTGCAAGACAGTCGGGTCTGTCTGATAGAACCGCGGACTTTTTAATGTCCAGTCGTAGGGTTTCTACTAGGGAAATTTACAATTCCCGTCTCTTGGTCTTTTTCCTTTGGTGTAAAGAGAGAAATCAAACCCCTTCTAAGGCTCCTATTGGTTCAATTGTGGATTTCTTAATCTCGTTATTTGACAAAGGGAGATCTATCTCTACTATCCGAGGCTACCGTTCGGCGATCGGGGCCATTCATTCGGGTTTCTCAGATGGTTCAGGGATTTCCAATTCCCCGCTATTAAGTGGTTTGATTCGCTCGTTCATTCTGAAACGACCTTCTTTTTCTAGGTTAGTACCGTCTTGGAGTCTGCCTAAGGTCCTGGAAGCCTTGGCGAAACCTCCTTTCGAACCGTTAGGTGAAGCTTCGCTTCATCATCTTATGGTTAAGACGCTCTTTTTGGTAGCTATAGCCTCTGGGCAGAGGCGCAGTACTCTTCATGCTCTTTGTCTTACTCCTGGTCATGTTCGCTGGGAGAGAAAAGGCGTTAGATTGATTCCTAAGGCTTCTTTTATTGCCAAGAATCAGACAGCTGCCTCTGGCCCTGTTGAGATTTTTCTTTGTCCGCTTTCTGACTTTTCTTCTGTGCGCGAGGACAAAGTTTGGTGTCCTGCAAGGGCTCTCAAATAGTATATTGATAAGACTAAGTCTTATCGTAAGGATGATCAGTTGTTCCTGATCGCTAGAGAGCCTTTTTCTCCTGCCTCTCTTGATTCCATCTCTAGGTGGATCGTCGAGGCTATTAGGGCCGCTGGCACAGAGGCTCTTTTATCCGACAGTAAGCCTCGTGCTAATGATACTCGTAGTGTCAGCACTTCTTGGGCTTTGTTTCAAGCTGTGGTGCTTGTTGATATTTTGAAGGCTGCTTATTGACGTTCGTCCAATTCCTTCATTTCTTGCTACCTTAGGGATGTTCCCACAGGTGAGGCTATGTTTGCGTCAGCCACCTTGAAGGCCGCTGTGTCTTCTTTGTAATCTTTGGTGTAATCCTATTCCCTTCTGCTTGAAACATGCCTCCCGGTCTTTGAGTTGGCGCTGGTCTGGCATAATAGGTAGGTATATATGATTTATTGCAGTAAATTTGTAAAATCAGCACTGATTTTCTTATTTACTATATAAATCTATATACCTACCTATGACCCTCCCTCCTTCCCCTCACCTTGCAAGCAACATGTTTCTACTTGGGGTTGCTCGCAAAAGAGGAAGATGGCCGTAGCGTGTTGACGCGCGTGAGTGGCGAAGGGGACAATAGGATTACGGGGGGTGCGCACAATATTGTGACTCATGTGTGTTAAATTCTCGAAGGGGTCCCGTAGTCAAGACTACTGGCATAATAGGTAGGTATATAGATTTATATAGTAAATAAGAAAATCAGTGCTGATTTTACAAATCTACTTCATCTATTTGGGTCATGCATAATAAACTAACTTGCATGCATTTGACTAAACTATTTTTTAAATGATTTGAAGAGAAAAGTGTGAAGAGTGAAAGTTCTTCATGAAGAAAAGTCATTCCAGCATCTCAGTAGACCAATTGACAATGTGAAGGTGCTTTTTGTGCATTAGGACAATATTTCTAACCTACTGACTGTACACATACAAACATAATTAATATAAACAGTCATATCGAGTGATTTTTCATTCTTTGGATATACATACAAAAAAATAAATTTGTGGTATCGGACACATTTCATGGAATGGCCCTGAAGTGGGGTGGAACTGTAAAGTTCTTGTGATTAGTGATATTTCTTTAAAAATATGAAATTTGTATACCCTTCCTACAATGTCCTTTTTGTCTCGCCCACCGGAGGTGAAGGCTAAGGGATCCAAATGGCATCCGTCTGTCCATTTACCTGCAAGACTCTCTTATGACAGATAACTTTGCATCCGTCACTCACTTTTCAACCAAACTTGCCTTTTGGGTTGTTGATGCGCTAAGGGGACCTGCATGTAATGGTGCCATTGGAGGTCACATGATAATAAGGTCAAAGGTCATTTCAGTTCAAACATTAAAGTTTACCTGAAAGACTCTTATTACAAATAACTTTGTAACCGTCACTTTCCAAACATTAATAATGTAGCTTTATGCAAACATAACTCATGTTTCTGCACTTGGGGGACTTTCATAGCAATATTTTGCACTTGAAAGAATATTAAAACTATACATAAATACTCAGTGCAAAGTGGTTAAAGGATCACAGTGTTTTGTGTTCTCTTCAATTTCATGCATGCTTTTTATTATTACTGTTATATGCAGTACTCAATTTGCCATAACATATTTTACTAACTCTTCTCCTTCAAGAAACTCTGTTCTCGTATTTTTCCTCTAAATAATAAGCTGATGACACTACATTGTACAAATCATATACAGCCCTCAGCTAGACTGCAACCACAAACACATTTAACCTTCACACATATACAATATCAAGACAATAATTACTTGTATCAAAGGGGGAGGAGTATGTGGAGGAGAAGTCGGTGAAGGGACAAGTATTTCATGAAATTGCCCTTCTCAAATTTTATGGGATGTTACATTCTATGGCTGATATTTCACAATGGATACAATTCTGTTGCATGGCAACAGAGATCACGATATTTCTAGTTATCGCAAGTGGGCGAGACACAATATCGCTAATGGCTTGTTATAAATGGACATGGGGAAACCAGGGACAAGTATGTAAGGCACTGGTCATATTTAAAAACTAGTGGGTATGCGCTCATCTCAAAATGCTGGAGAATACACAAAATGTGGAATTACTATTCAACATTTTTGTCTCGCCTGCTTAGCAGAGCGAGGCTACTGTTTCCGCCGTAGGCATTGTGGTGTCGTCAACAATCATACTGTAATCATAATAATTTTCTATGGAATTGAAGTAGAATCACCCAATTCATACCTCAGGTACATCTCTTCAAGGTGCAGGTCAAGTAGGAAAATGAGTCGAATCTGACCAAGGTCAAATGTTAATTTGAAAATTTCTGCTCATTTTTTTTTTCCTCTTCTGCATTTTTACTGCCAAAGGCATGTTTCAGGTAGTTTGTCCATCCATCATTCCAGTGATCTTGTTTGTTCATTTTTAAAATTTAAACAGCATTGGTGTTCTTATTTAAAAGAGTAAAGTTTAAGAAATAATTGTTAACAGCATGCACAAACAGCATTGTCTCATTTTCCATGGATAAAATGTGTGTAACATCATCATTATTGATTAGTATAATTTACTACACTGACCTATACTTACCTATATCATCTCATCAAATTGCTATTCGTTACCCACAATTCGAATAGCCACGGTAAAAACTCCTTGAAAGAGTCTAATTTTAAGACTGCCCTTGACGCACACGGGAAACCCGTCTGCCCGTAGAGCATATAATGCCCCTACATCCCGCCTATACTTCCTCTTTCTTTACTGCGTGTGAACAACCACAGAAAGCCACTATGTCGGAAAATATTACTTCCGCCAAGAAAAAACTGACAAAATGGTTCGGTAATTAATACGCCGACCACTGATGATCAAACCCCCACATTATCCAACCCCAAGTCCAGGGATAATATAGGGGAGAAAACCTTGGTGAATGCGAAACTGAAAGCAATAAATGACTCGGCAAATGCTCATCCGAAAAATCAAGACAGTCGGTCTACAATGACACCCAGTCTGCAATGACACCCAAGACCAATACCAAACCCAAAGGGAGGAAGACCAGAGATAATAAATATAAATCCAAGAACGATAACCTCCCTAGGGACATCAGTAAGGAAGGAGTTGAGGGGAGTGTGTGCTCCTTCTCTAGAATGAATAAGACTCGCAACAAAAGAGAGTCAGATTCAAATGTCAATCTCTCAGAGACCCCCGCTGTTCCTTCAAAGAAAAGTCGTATGGGGGAGCCCCAAGTTCATGCCACCGCCTCGCTCCCAGACCCCGCAGAGGCAGGAGAGTGGATTATTCAGGCCTTGCAAGCTATTCTGCCCCTGGTGTCGCGCGAAGGATTAATGCAACAGTCCTCGCTTCAGTCATCAACGGGCCTCCAGGCGGGGGATAATGCCGGCCCCTATTGAGCTACTCGCGCAATCTCAACCCGTCCAGACCCCGACCCGCTTGCCCAGCCAGCGGTGTCGGAGAGACAAGGCCGCCCGAGGCATCGCTCTAATGATTACTGGCATCTCGTGTAGAAAAGGGAAATAACAGGAGCCCTAGGCCTACCCCACGAAGACGGGATATTTCTATATTTGGCGACTCCGATTGCGAATTCGACTACCATCGCCCAATCACCTCCCGTGGGAGGAAATGGGGGGATTTCTCTCTGTCAGACTCACAAAGCTCCGTTGTGCATTCTCTCCAATCGGCACAAGGTACGTCCACCGTATATGATCACGGGGAACACTCACAAGAACGAGCTGCTCGTCTCTTGACGAAATGCTGCCCTCAACTGCGGGCTGAGGACAGCGAGCCTGGCGATAGTGAGCAGTCTATTTTCCGGCTAGATTCCACACTCTGTTGCTAAGACGAGACTTTACCGAGTATTGAAATGGACGCCCCTTATAAGTCCTGTTATCAGAGTTTGGACGGACAGCGTTGCAGCTTAAACCCGCTGGTAAGGTCGTATTGAACTGTTTTCGTTTTGCTACTCAGGATTTAGAAAAGTTCTTAGCGACTCCTTCGGTCCCAGACAATATCGCGTCTGGGATGCTAGGGCTAAGAAATCCAGAGCGGGAAACAGCCACAACGCTCTTTGGCCCCGGAGCTTCCCTACTGCCGACTGGCACATCTCCACCCTTGATACTGCCACTTGGAGCGGTATGAGACTAGCAATGTATCAGGGGTGCCTACTAACTGCCCTTAACGAGGCTGAGAGACTTGGTCTTTCCCCCAGCGACAAAAAACTAGTGTTGGAATCACTTTCTAAAATCGCTGACCTACAATATGAACAAGCTGCACGATCAGCACTCCTTTGCACAAGGTTGAGGAGATTGAGGAGATTGAAGGTGCTCGACAGCCTCAAAATTGAGAAACTGCCCTGTGAAGGTAAGGACCTTTTCAATAGCCATATGATTACAAGCACTCATCTAGCACGTCTGGCTATAGACCGACACAAGCCCAGACAACCCCCTACTCTTAACTCCAGACCAGTCTCGGTCCTATGGCGAGCAGAGAGGGCCATCATTCCTTGACCGCCCACACTCCTATAGCAATGTGAGGCATGAAGGGGTTCGTGAAGAGAGCCCCAAGAATCTCGGACTTTCATAGCACCCAGGGCGGAGGGCGCGGCCACCAGCCCAAGTTCCAGCGCACTGATTTTGAGGCCCTTGCCGGTAGCCTGCACTTTTGACAATCAAATTCTGCCCCCATGACAGGCTCCAGTAGGGGATGATTAAATCTAGGTTCACAAAACTGGCAAAAGATAACTCAAGACAAATTTGTACTCAAGATAATAGACTCGGGGGTGCGCCCCAATGTTGCCAAGGATCTTTCAATATTCCCAATTCTGTCGGCAGACCCCCATACCTTACAGGCTCTTTCAGTAATTCAATTCCTACTCCAAAAAGGGGCCATAGTGCGAGTTCTGGACCAAGATTCCCTTGTCCCCTCACCAGCCTTCTTCGTCGAGAAACACTCTGGGGGGGGGGGGGGTTTGCATGGTACTAAACCTACAGAAAGTAAACAAACTCCTCCCAGATCAAACTTTCAGGGTGGAATCATTATCGACTATTGTGCACGTGATAAGGCCCCATGAATGGCAGTTACCAAAGACCTCAGAGATGCCTATTATCACGTTCCCATTGCTCACGAGGCCCAGCATCTCTTGGGCTTCAAAATAGGAAACACATGCTATCAATTCAGAACTCTTCCCTTTAGCCTAAAGCCCGCTCCAAGCATCTTCTCCAGCTGATAAGGGTTTTCCCGGCAGAACTAAGGAGGCGAGGCATTACTATTTTTGTTACCCAGACGACTGGTTGCGCCTTGGCCCATCCAAGGCCGTCCTTGCTTCCCACATGAACACAGTAAGACAGATGGCGTCGGATCTGGGCTTCATAAATAAAAAAAAAAAAAGAATAATAAAGAATAAATAGAATAAAAAATCAAGGCTCACACCGACAACCTCGCAAGAATTTCTAGGGGCGGTAATAACCACCCCAGATTTAATTGCTCGTCCATTTCCCTACAGGGTAGAAAAGGTAATATCAGTAGGTACAAGGCTTTGCTCCACCTCTTACTCGCCAGCCGGAACCTGGCTGTCTTTCCTAGTCCTGCTAGCAAGTTTGGTAGATCTCAGCTAGCACTACTTTCCTTCCATCCACAAGTTGCCAACCAATCGGACAACAGCACTGTGATCTCCTACATAAACAGGATGGGAGGAACAAGATCTCTTTCCCTCTGTTATTTAACGATAGAGATTCTGTCATGGTGCCAAAACAATCATATAGTTCTGAAAGCTCGTTACATTCCCGGGAAAGACGATCACATCGCAGACTTTCTTGGGGAGGCTACCACCCGTCGGAATGGCAACTCAATCGGATCTTCAGTCAGTTCGGGCAGCCGCAAATAGACTTGTTTGCATCAACTTTGAACAAACAACTCCTGATCTATTACACACAGTGCCGCGTTTCTCTAGCCTTTGCAACGGACGCTCTATCGGTTTCATGGAAGGGGATACTCGGCTACGCCTTCCCACCATTTCCCATCATATCTCATGTACTGGGGAAAGTGAGGGAGGAGAAGGCAACCATTCTCTTCATTACACCGTGGTGGCCCAGGAGGCCACGGTTCCCAACACTGACAAATCTCCTTGTGGGGGTCCCAAGAACACTGCCCCCGTTAATGGACCTTCTGAAACAGCCTGGGATGAACACGCGTATCCCTGAACCCAGAGAGACTTTGGCAGACATTTTGGCCCATTTCAGGAAATCTGCAACTGACGTGGGCCTTCGGAGAGGGCAGCAGATATGACCTCTAGATTTCTCCGTTCCTCCAACAGGAGTACTTATGATTCAAGACTCCAGCGATACTTCAGATGGTGCAACAGTCTGCAGATCGATCCGGCCTCTGCCTCTGTAGGTAGGATTGCTGATTTCTTACTGATCCTTTTTGATGAGGGCTTATCTATCTCCTCTATAAGGGTCAGCTATAGCAGCTATCCATTTGGGTTTCTCTAATGGGGAAACTATTTCTAATTCCATTTTCCTCTCCAGATTAACGAGATCCTTTTTCTTACAGAATCCTCCAAAGCAGAAACTTATTCCTAGATGGGATCTCCCCAGGGTTCTACGGGCTCTAGCCAAGCCGCCCTTTGAACCCATGCATAACCCATGCCGGACTGCAGATCACGAGGTACTGGGTTCCCTGCCACGGCATCAATGTCCTTTGGCAAGACATTAATCTACATTTGCCACACTCCACCCAGGTGAAGTAAATGGGTACCCGGTAGGAAGAAATTCCTTGAATGCTTGAGCACCTTATCATGGTCGTGGGCTAAAGCTGGGGTAATAATATGATTGCAGGGCCCTCAGAGAGAACAGTATATAATACTGATGAGGCTACCCTGGGTAAACAAGACATATTATTATTATTAATGTACCCTATTCAATATCTCAGTAAAGATGGCCTTTCTTATAGCAGTAGCATCAGGCCAAAGACATAGTTTGATTCATGACTTTACAGAAAAGTCGGGTCATATCCGCTGGGAGAGGGACAGGGTTCGCATGATTCCAAAATCTGGGTTTCTAGTCAAAAATCAGAAAGAACCCTCTAAGCCTTGCGAGATTGTCTTACAGTCTATTAGTAACATCTCTTCAGTATCTGAGGATAGGTTATGGTGCCCAGTACGAGCTCTCAAGTGGTATATCGATAGGACTAAGGGCATTCGTACATCGCCTTCTAGTAGACTGGCTATAGATAGGATTTGTTATTGATAAGCTTTGTATTATATTCGATCCCTATGTCTGTGGGAAGGGCTTCCTGTCTTTGCCCTCCTCCAGATCTTCCATGGGAATCTAGCAATTTGATGACATGATATAGGTAAGTATAGCACAGTGTAGTAAATCAGAATGCTCAGTAGTGAGCATATTATTTACTAACAAGCTATACTTACCTATAGCTCCCTCCCTTTCTCCCCTTGAAGACTGTCGCCCTTCTCTTGATACAAAAGAGGAAGTATAGGCGGGATGTAGGAACTGCGGGCATACAGGTTTCCTGTGTGCACCAAGGGCAGTCTTAAAATTAGACTCTTTCAACTAGTTTTTAACGGTGACTCTTCGACTTGTGGGTAACAAATAGCAATTTGATGAGATGATTAAAGTATAGCTTGTTAGTAAATAATATGCTCACTACTGAGCATTCTGATAAAGTTGCCAGACAACGCTTGAGGTTTGCCTTGTTTAAAAGTATTCTCCTGCATTTTGCATCATAACTTAGGAATATGAGATGTAGAAGATGAACCAAAATAGAAATACTGTCATACATGTAACTTGATTTACAGCAATAAATCGATGTATCTACCTATTTGCTAGTTTCCCAAACTATGCCGTCATTCGAGAAAAACTAAGCCTAAAACGCACAGCCCCTGCCCGCGCGCGCGTACTCCCCGTCCACCAATACAATCGCGCCACCGCCATACTCTTCCTCTTCCTTTCTCGCCGGTCAGAGAAGTGACATCTATGAAGCTAAGTCTTAACCTAAATTGCGAGATTTTTACCTCCAAACACGTTTTTGGTTGCTATTCGCATTAAAAATCCCGTTCACCAAGTTTTCACACTCATTTTGGTGTATCGGATTTTTCCTGAGTCAACCTCCTTCACGGTAAATTAATCAAATTACTTTACCGTTTTTCCTTCCCCTTACGGGGCTTTATTCACAGACGGTGTACTAGTACACTGTGTCAGGCTCTTCCCCCGTGTCTGTAGGTGGTTGATTCAACGCGCTTAGGGAGACCATCCAAATTCATCGACCATTCCAGAATGCCGCTAGAATGGTCCCCTAAAAATCCATTGTCTTGCTCATCCCCATTCTGGCCTGCGTTTAGAATGCGGTACTTAACTCCGCGCTATGGAGGATTACATCCGGAATGGGGTCAGAATGGTGTTAGAATGGTGTCAGAATGGGTATGTTCCGGAATGCTCCGAGAATGCGCCACTCAATCCAGAACACGCTATTGTTCACAGTACAGCAAGGAAGAGCTATTCAGCCAGCCGGCGCGGCCGATTGCTGATCTGTCTTTCTCATGCCGCGCGCGCCGCGATATCAATCGATGCCTCTTTGAAGTGATCGCGGACATACTTCGGAAAGCAAATGAAAAACACGCGAACCCGTTTAATATTATTTTGGGGAAAAATAACATGATTCTGAAAACAAATCAGTGGCGTATCATATTTTAAACGACTTACAAAACTTGCACAACATGTTATTACTTTTGATCATTGTGTGTCGATGTAAATTTGTGTGTTTGTGAATTTCATCAATGATGTTTGAAAATGGTTACAGTCATGATGACAGGTGGCCCCGGAATTGGAACACTATACGCATTCGGGCAGCTGCCGCGTGATTCCAGTGATGCAGAGAAAATGATGAAATTATGGAAACATAAAAATACGTCTGTGAAATAAGCTTGTCAATTCTTGAGAGGGGTGATTTCGTATTTGTTTGGTTCCTTTCTCTTTCAATGGAATTTGATATTGTGACATTATTTCGCCGAAATTCAATGGCCATATTAATAAGTTATTAACAAAAATGTCAAGCAGAATATTTTTTGATTTTTAATTTTTTGTATGATTCATTTGATATCATAATTATCATAAAATTTCACTCATTATCATCTTTATATTATAGCTCTAGCGACCGGGAAAGAGGGAAAGTAAGGGAAAGTCAAAACAAAAATCAAACACCCACCCGTTTCTGTGACTTTTTACATTCGCATTAAATTTTCTGAGGACCCCCTTCCCCCCCCCTAAAAAAGGATGCAAGTGCCCCTCAACTCGGTGACTAGGCTACAGAGATCGTCTTCGTATTTATCTTTTTTTTTGGAGGGGGGGTGGGAGGATGGGAGGGGAGATATGCTGCTGAATTTCTTTCTACAGTAGCATGAAAATAGTCTGTCCGATATGCGTCGGGCTTTCTGGCAAGTAATGAAGTATACTAATCGCGTTATGGAGACGGGCAATCGGCGAAGGCAGCAGTCATTGGAAAGGTTGGATGCCTCATAAATCCAAGCTCGTATGTCAAAATTATACCATGAAATATGACATAACTTCATTTGAAGATGCTTTAGGTAATTACAATACTGTCCGGATAACTGTCGTCTTTCTTTTCGACGAGAATGATATAAAATGCCTATTAATTTCCCGGATCCTGTACTAAAAATTTTCGGAGGCCGATGTATAGTTTGCAATACGCATGCACGTCAGTATATTTTTTTACATACGTTCGAATTCTCGCTCGAGAGAGACTAGAGGGAGGATTACAATTGAGTGAAAAAAGGTGACATTTTATTGATTCTATACATTTCTGAGGAAGAGCTGATCTGCGGAAGGTCTGTTTAGGTAAGTGGCATGACATATATGATACTTTGATTGAAAAAATAGTCCCTACGATACAACTATACATTGTCATTTGCCCATGTAAATTGTGAGACGCACGAAATAGTTTCACTCAAAACGTCCCCGGGCTGAGTTTATAAGTATAACTTCCACGATAGCTGGATTAGAGGCGCACGCATGCGGTACAATGACATTGACAATGATTTTATTTCTGACGTCCCCTCCTGTGGGCATGGAAGAGATCATAAATAAAACGGCAATATCTGGCATAAGAAAAATACAAAGAATACGTACTGGGAATAATGAACATATGTACAGGCAATATGTCACAAAATAAAGTGTATTTTTATTAGCCAACCTACACCCACTGAGGGTAGGAAGAGATATACACCACAACACCCAGTTGGAAAGAATGTACCGTAGTCTAGAATAATGCGTTATTATGATTAGTTAAAAATAAGATGTGATACTGGATACACACTTCGATACAGCAACTGTGGAGTAAATAATTGCATACTTGCATACAGACTATATTAAGCAACTCCAACAAAATAGGGCGTTGTAGCGTATTATGAATTTTGTACTACTAGTACTAGACGGAAAAAAATCGGAACTTGAAAATATTTGATTGGTTGAATAAAAGGAGGTCGATCACCAAATAAGGCTAGTTTGTGAATCATGCATGGCATACCCTCCTCTCACATTCGATATTTAAAACATATATGAATAATGATGAGTTCACCAGCGATGATACTCGCTTGGGCTAACGCCCTCGGCCATTGTCCGTATTGTCTCCATAGTTTACATAACGCAATTAGTATACTTGCCAGAAAGCCCGGCGCATATCGCAGCAGGGCATAAATCATTAACTGGGTCAATGACATTGAGAGACTCTTGGGAGCCATTGTTTGGCAGGTTGTTGATATCACTGCGGTTATTTATAAATAGTATGCGCGGGCGCGGGTAGATCAAACAAGCCTTTCCCCGAAATAATTTGTAAAAAGTAAAGAGAGGGGGGGGGAGTTACATAAAGTCCGCGTTGTATTGACGGATTGATGGAGCTATAGAAAAAGGGTAAAATGAGCTAAGAAAGAGGGGATCATGCAAAAGTAAGAGAAATATCGTTAAAATGAGTTGAGTTAATTCATTTACTTTTTTGGAATTTGTTGATAGCCGATGCCTCTTGCAATTTTAAGGGTGCTAAAAACTCTATCGTCTTTCCTTATGTTATTCTTGTTTTTATCAAGAATAATCACCCTTTTCTTATGGCTGTTTTTATTCTGTCAGCTTTTCATTCAACTTTTCCGATGTTTCTCTTTAATTTCATTTTCTTCTCTTTCTATCTGTCACGTTGACAAGATTCCATTTTATTTCTCTCCTCTCCATGTTTCTATTCCACTCTCACAGTGTTTGCCCTCTTATCTTACGCTCCGCTCAAGCGGTGTGCTAAAAATATAAAAGATTCAGAAAAAGTATGAACCTTCAAAAGAATTAACTCTATTTCATATTTCGGACTATGAACCACCTTTTTTTTCCAAATATGAACCTTCAGAAAAACCAGTTGCATATATCATAGGCCTATACGACGAAAAATATCTGGGCAAAAAGAAATGAATATCGTGACCATGGTGAATGGTAAAGGAGTAAATCCCGTTGGTTACTTTTATCCTTTTCACTTTTTTCATTATTTTATCTGGTGATCTCCTCTTTCACCTCTCGGTCGCCGCTCTATTCTGGCGTCTTTCGCTTACATTGTTTCATTATAAATAGACGGGTTGTCACCATAAATAAAGTATAAACATGAAAAAAAGGTTATATACACATAACTTCACTGATCCTCATCATTGTAGTTATTTAAGGGCAACAAAATATATGCATACGTTAAACTTCCGCAATAATTCTTGCGCTCCATAGTTCCTTAAAAATGCATTGCCGTCTTAATATCGGAAGAAATAAAGCGCATTTGGTGCGCAAAACTGATTATCATTTGTTCATAATTATTATCAATCATATCGTGCATCTTTCATGTATTGACCCCCGACCACCGTCGGGAGCCTGGAGGGGGCATTAACTGGTAAGACCGCTAAGCGGTCAGCTAATGATGTTACTGGGTCTTGCCGACCCCCGACCCCCGACCACCGTCGGGGTGCCTAGCGAGATTTCACCCAGTGTTACTGGCTTCCCCTGACATCCGACCACCGTCGGTGTGTCTGGGGGAATTACAGCCGGTAACGTAAATCCGCATCCCGCTAAGAAGACCTCCTCCTCGAGCAGGTTCTCGCAGCTGAAGACTGCTGGTTCCCGCCAGCCACTGACCAACGTCAGTGCTCCTGGTGCTATTTCCAGCAGTGCTGCAATGCAGCAGCCCGTCCACTCCCCGGCAGTCAATGCGAATCGGGGCTCTGGTCGGGGAAGCACAGTCCCTAGAGTTACGGCCGAATTGCTTCTCCCCACTGGGGAGCCCGGCCCGGACAATTTCGGTAGTGAGGCTTTTATACTCCTCAGAGATCGCCACGCTGCTGGGAAAGGGCGCTGTAGAAAGGGCGAGAGATCATCCTCATCTCTGTCTCTCCCCAATTTTTGTCATTCCCAAGCGCTCGGGAAGTTTACGTATGATTCTAAACATGAAAAGAATCAACAGGTTTATACCTCCAGTGCATTTTCGCATGGAGACCTTGGCATCTATTCTGCCCTTGATCAAGCGGGACGACCTTGCGATCTCCCTCGATCTCAAAGACGCGTACTTTCACATTCCGATTCACTCTCTGTCGAGAAATTTGCTGGGATTCGCGTTCCAGGGCGAAACGTTTCGATTTCGTGCCCTGCCCTTTGGGCTGAGGCCGGCCCCTCGAGTCTTTACCCGAATAGTGTCGGCCCTGGCCGCGTTTCTACGGAATCGCGGCCTCCGATTATTCGTCTATCTAGACGATTGGCTCCTAGTTGCAAACTCAGAGTCCCTCCTGTTGGATCAGTTATGCCTTTTACTGCGACTAACGCAAGTCTTAGGCTTTCTGATAAACTGGGAAAAATCGGAATTATCTCCCACACGTACCCCGGTGTACTTGGGTGCGGAGATAGATATCCCGAATCAGCTTGCCCGCCCCAGTCGGGACAGAATTCGGACTATCACCATGACCGCACGGTCATTGCGAGTAGCCCGCAGGGTCAGAGCCAGACAATGGCTTCAATTCCTGGGCTATCTGGCCAGTCTAGTCGACGTCTTACCAGACTGCAGGCTGTTGATGGGGCCCTTTCAGAGCACCTCCTCAAGTTTTACAGACCGGGCAAAGATTCTCCTTTGGGGTGGATTCCACTCCCAAGAGATATCAAGCTCCTTCTCGCCCCCTGGTCGAACAGTTCATTTCTTGCCCAAGGCAAGCCTCTCTGTACACCTCTTCCATCAGTTTCTCTGGCGACAGACGCCTCCCTTCTCGGTTGGGGCGGTCATTGCCGGGGCGAGATGATTTCAGGGGACTGGTCTCACTTGAGAGTTATGCCCCATATCAATGTTTTGGAAATGATGGCGGTCAGCCCGTCTCTTCATCATTTCAGGCCCGGTCTTGTTGATCGCACTGAACTCGTTCTTACGGACAATGTCACAGTAGCTGCCTATATCAATCGCCAAGGCGGCACTCGGTCTTCCTCTCTGAACACCTTAGCTGCCCAGTTGTGGAGGTGGTGCCGGTCTATGAACATTATTCCGGTAGCCTCCTACATTCCCGGTCAGGAAAATCTGATCGCGGATTTTCTGTCGCGGGGCAAATGCCTCCCGTCAGAGTGGACTCTTCATCCGGAGGTGTTTGCTCTTCTCCAAGAGGTGTGGGGTCCTCTGGAGATCGATCTGTTCGCCTCCACCCTCAATCACCGACTCCCGAGGTATTGCTCGCGGGTTCGGGATCAGGAGGCGTGGGCGATGGATGCCTTTTCCCTCCATTGGGGAGCTATCCGGGGGTACGCTTTTCCCCCCATTCCTCTGATCCCTCAGGTCTTGAGGAAGGTCAAGGAGGACAGGGCTTGGCTCTTGTTGATAGCCCCACATTGGCCAGCGAGACATTGGTTTCCAGACCTGCTGAGTCTCCTGGCCGGCCAGCCGTTTCCCCTTCCTCTCAGGGAGGATTTGATTCAACCCCTCTCGGGGATTGTTCATCAACGCCCAGCGGTCCTCCACTTGACTGCCTGGCCGTTGTTGGGGAAGACGCCAGAAACTCGGGGCTCTCCGAAAGGGCCTCCCAGTTTGTAATGAGAAGCCGTAGAGACTCCACTAGAGATCTCTACAACTCTCGTCTAGGGGCCTTCATTTCTTGGTGCGAGAATCAGGGTGTCTCGCCACGTGAAGCAACTATTGATGTTATTGCCGATTTTTTGATCTCCCTTTTCGATAAGGGTAGATCGATTTCAACCATACGTGGCTATCGTTCGGCTATTGCCGCCGTCCACGTTGGTTTTGCTGATGGTTCGGGAGTCTCCAACTCCCCTCTTTTGGCTAGGTTGACTCGCTCCTTCTTCTTGCAGTGTCCATCAACTCGTAGCTTGACTCCTTCTTGGAGTCTACCCAAGGTCCTTGACGTGCTTGCGAAGCCACCTTTTGAACCTTTGGGTAAAGCGTCCTTTCACCATTTAACGGTCAAGACGCTATTTTTAGTCGCTATTGCTTCGGCACAGAGGAGGAGTACTCTTCATGCTCTGTGTATAACACCGGGTCACATCCGTTGGGAAAACCATGGTGTGCGACTTATACCCAAGCCCTCCTTTATTGCCAAAAATCAGACTGCTTCCTCTGGACCAGTTGAGATTTTTCTTAGACCGCTGTCGGACCATTCCTCAGTGCAGGAGGATAAGGTCTGGTGTCCGGTGAGGGCCTTGATATGGTATTTAGATAGGACTAAGACTCTTCGTAAGAGTGATCAGCTTTTTGTCATCACTCGAGAGCCCTTTCCCCCCGCTTCCAGAGAATCCATTTCTAGATGGATAGTCGAAGCGATCCAGGCAGCTGGGCCGGAGGCCCTATTGAGTGATCGGAAGCCCCGTGCTCACGATACCAGGGGCATCAGTGCCTCTTGGGCTCTTTTCCAAGGGGTGCCCCTAGTGGACATTATGAGGGTAGCCTACTGGCGCTCCTCCACGTCCTTCACATCTTTTTATTTAAAAGATGTTCTGTCTGAAGAGTCTTTTTCTAACAAGACGTTGCAAGCTGCAACGTCATCCTTGGGTTCCTGTTGACCTTCCTCTTGGGACATGCCCCCATTTGAATCTGTGCTGGTCTAGCAAATAGGTAGGTACATTGATTTATTGTAGTAAATCAGTAAAATCAGAATTGATTTTATTATTTGCTAGATAAATCTATGTACCTACCTATGTCCCACCCTCCTACCCCACTCCTTGCCTAGCAACATGTCAAAGTTTGTCTGAGGCTGCTCGTAAAGAGGAGGATTGTGTGCGCGCGTCATGCGTACGTGCACAGAGGAAGGCGTGATCCTAGGGGGGTATATGCACTGTCGTGACTTTAATTACTCGAATGGCTTGCGTAGTCGGAAGACTAGCAAATAGGTAGGTACATAGATTTATCTAGCAAATAATAAAATCAATTCTGATTTTACTGGTTTCTGGTGATGCTGCCCCCAGTGTTCCGTCCTTTATAGGGTAAAAGGCCATATTTTTGGGGATAGTTTGTGTGCGCTCTAGCGGTCACATTTCTCAACGGATTTTGTTCAAATTTTGTATGAAGGTGTCTCTTGGTAAAATCTGGAACCCTATAGATTTTGGTGATGCTGCCCCCAGTGTTCCGTCTTTTATAGGGTCAAAGGTCATATTCTGATAGATGTCTTGTGTGTACTCTCGTGTGCGCTCTGGCGGTCACATTTCTCAACGGATTTCGTTCAAATTTGGCATGAAGGTGTCTCTTGGTATAATCTACACATGTTTCATTTTTGGTGATGCTGCCCTCATTGTTCCGTCCTTTATAGGGTCAAAGGTCATTTTTCCATTTCTTGCAGTATTACTTCTGCATTTCTCGACGGATTTTGTTCAAATTTTGCATGAAGGTGTCCCTTGGTGTAATCTAAAAATCTGTACTTTTTGGTGATGCTGCCACCAGTGTCCTGTCTTTTATAGGGTCAAAGGTCATACTTCAAGGGATGGCGTGAGTTCACTCTGCAGGCCACATTTCTTGATGGATTTCTTTCAAATTTTGTATGGAGATGTATCTTGGTATAATCTACACATCTTTACTGTTTGGTGATGCTGCCCTCATTGTTCCATCCTTTATAGGGTCAAAGCTCATTTGTCCCTTTTGTGCACTCTTACTTCTGCATTTCTTGACGGATTTCATTCAAATTTTGTATGGAGATGTATCTTGGTATATCTCTCAACACATTTCTTTCAAATTTTATATGAAGATGTGTCTTAGTGAAACCTACACATCTAATTTCTACACCATCCTTTTGTTTGAGGGAGGGGATGGGGGAGGGTCTTTGTCCCTCCTTCAAATTGCTGCCAGTGCCGGGGGATACATTTAGCATTGCGCGGCCCCAGCAGTGCACATTTCTAGTTTATTTGGGCGATCGTAAATCTGTATCATCTAGCGAGTGTAATATAATTTCATCTGACGATCATTACTTTATTTCATATGATGAGCTTCAAATTCTTTCACCATCAAACTTCCACATAATTCTTGCGATCCATACATGTCATTAAAAACAAAAGTCAGCTACTTGTTGCGTCCTAATATCGGAAGAAATAATGCGCATTCTTTCACCCGGCGATCATCACTTCGTTCAATCTGAAAATCGTATTCCTTTTTCATCTAAAGGTCGACGCTGTATCTTATCTGGTGACCGTCACTTACAATATTCATAAATAAAGCAATTTCACTATATTATATGGCATCAACATGAATCTTCAAAAATAATTCTTCCGAGCCTTACAGTCAAAGAAAGGGAAATACTTGTATAAATGAGATTATACATGTATCATGCCGGCATGATCGATATCGCAATAAATGAAGCACCTTCGATCGCGCTGCGCATCCTTGGCTGTCCCGTTCATGATTTTTAATCACCGCATTCTGGGACCATTCCAGACCGACCCCATGCCATGTCGACAACAAAGGGACATTTCCAGAATGCTCCCAGAATGCTTCCAGAATGCTTCCAGAATGCTTTCAGAATGCCCCTTTGTTCGGCAAAACAAACGACGCCGATCGGCTGGAAATTTGAGAACGCGACTAGAATGGGGATATTCCCGACCCATTCTGGAATGCTTGATGGCCCCATTCCGGATACATTCTGGAATGGTCGATGAATTTGGATGGTTAGACAAGCGGTCTTATCAAAACATTGTGTACTCCGTAATAGGAGTTCTTTCCCACTCCGTATTGTGAGTTGGTTGTTACTTTTATATAGATCTATATTGTTTGTAATAATAATAATCTTAATACCATATATAGTTTTCTATAGCCCCAAAAAATTGAATGTTATCTTCCCCGGAGCTTCGACTAAGGTAAGTTAGGGCCTACCTCGTGTAAGGCTCGCCCCGTTATGAGTTTGTCGTCGTCTGTTTTGACGACCAACTCATGCGGAATAAACCGAGAGAGTGAGTGCTGGGACTCGGCCAATACCTCTCTCGAAGATAGAGACTTGTATAACGGTGGGAGTGAGTGCCTTAGGCCAATATCTCTCACCGATAAAACTCTGGGTGTTATCCCTACCCACAGTTCGTCTCGCTCGAGCATCATTCCTCGCTCCCTAGCCATAGGTATGTTCGCTCAGGGGTCGGCTCTTTTTGTCTCTCCGCACGCTTCTAATCCAAGCAAGGCGGGAAAGAGTAAAGAGAGTCGTGATCTTCCTAATGTACCCCCTGCAGGGCCTACTACGGAAGCGGTGCCCGTTTCTCAGGGTAAAGGCGCCTGAGTACTGCCCGGCCAGCCGGCGGGGCGGACTCTCTCCCCTTGACATCGACTGTGTGTTCACCTCATGTGTCAGGGGGGACCAAGAAGAAGAGGGTTAGCCCCCTTGGGGCGACTACTTCTGAATTATCCGTAGATCATTGTGGAGAGGAGTGGTTGGTCAGACTCTGTGTCCGTACCCCCACCATGCCTGACTCCAACCCCTCCCCCCATGGGGGAAGGGGGGATACCTGTACCCGCCCGGGGCCGGATCTGGTTCGGATACCAGTTCCGGTTCAGATACCGGATCCGGTTTGGATACCGGATCCGGTTCGGATACCGGTTCCGGTTTGGATATCGATTTTTCGGTTCCCGGGTCCGGTTTTTGCCGGTTATCCGGCTAGGAATGCTGTTTTCCCTTGGTTATCCACCACTGTTGTCAGTGGTTTTGGGATCCGGTTCCTCTGCTCAGGTATCCGGCTCAGTGTTGGTGGTTCCAACACACATGAGTCTTGCCGCCCCCTCGGGCGCCTCCCGACCACGTTCAGTTTTGATCGTCCGGTCGGGACTACTCCCCTTCCAGCGGCACTTTGTGTTTCGCCTGGGGAGGAATCTCGGGACTGCCTAAACCGCCCTTTTGGGATCAGGCTTCGCAGTCGAGATTCTCGGAGGATGATGCCTCTTCACAGGCTGTGGTTACACCCCAGACCTTTCGGTCCCTGGAGGTAGATACTCAGCCCTGCTGTGTCGGGTCGATTTGGGACTTCCGTCTCTCCCCTTTTCAAAGGTGAGCGTCCCTCCAAGGGCATCCCTCTTACAGAAGGCTTTAAGCGAGTCTACAATAACTTGCTTCTCAGCCTCCTTCCCTTCTTGGTAAGGTTTGACCCAAGACCAGGGTTCTCATCTTCTCCCAGCAAGACACTCTCGATTCCTTACGAGACAGTTTCGTTCCAGTGACCTCATTCATGAGGTGGAAGGCTTGGTGTCGAAGTGGAGAATTCCTCGAACCTGAAGAAGTTCTTTCCAGGTCAACCTACTTGGGTACGCTCCTTCCCTTCGGGCTAGGGGCTAGGAACTCCAGATGTCTGAGTCAGACCTTCTGTTGTTAGAGGGTCATAACTGCCCTGTTGGTCAGTGTTCCCCTCTCCAGTCAACACCTCTTTGGAGGTAGGGTGACTGAAGAGATCCAACTTGAAGTTGCGTCACGCAAGCTGGCGGAACTTCCAAATGCCTTAAGTCCTATAACGGCTCCGAAGTCGCAGGGTCAGGCTAACGTTCCACCTCCTTGGAGGTGTACGAGCCCACTCGTACCCCGCTAGTTCAGCCTAGTACTCCACTTTCGTTTGGAGCCAAGGCGGGGCCTTCTCCTCGTAGTAGGAAGAAGGCCCGGGGTCGCGTTCGGGGTCGTGTTTATTGGCCCACGATTCACAACCCTCCTACACTCTCGCCCCCCTTTTTTCTAGAGCTCATCTCCACAGAGACTCAGGAGCTGCTGGTAAAGGGCGCGATTGACAGGGTACAAGACACCCTCATCGGTGTCTCTCCCCATCCTTGTTTTTTCCCCAACACTCTGGGAAACTCAGTTTGGTCTGGATATGACGGTCATGAATACCTTCATACCTAGGGAGCTTTTCCGCTTGGAAACCTATACATGTAAATTTTTGCCTTTTAAGGCGAAACTTTCCGGTTCAGAGCCTTACTTTTCGGCCTGGAACCCTCACCTCAAGTTTTTACTTGAGTAGTCTCTGCCCTAGCCGCTTTCCTCAGGTATCGCGGTCTGAGACTTTTACACCCTTCTTCAAGGGACCTACCAGGTTTCTCCTTCAAGCCGAAGGTCTGAGACTTTTTCAATACGCCCATCTCAAGGGACCTATTGGGTTCTCCTTCATGGCGAAACTTTCTGGTTCAAAGCCTTACCTTTCGGCCTGATACCAGCACCTCGAATTTTACTTGAGTAGTCTCTGTCCTAGCCGCTTTCCTCGGGATCGCGGTCTGAGACTTTGCACTATCTGGACGACTGGCTCCTGGTGGCGAGCTCTGTGTCCGTCATTCAGTCTCACATGGACCTACTTCTTTGTACCCACAGAGAGTAGGTTTCATAGTCCATTGGGATAAGTCGGTCGGAGTTGACTCCTACCTGCAGGCCCAGTTACCTGGGTGAGGAAATAGACATTGTGAACCAAGTTGCCCGCCCTAGCGGGAGAGGTTTCAAGCGATTGTCTTCCTAGCTCGATCTCTTCGTCTCTTACGTCGAGTTCGGGCAGGCCGGTGGCTCCATTTCTTGGGCCACTTATCGAGCCTTGTGGATGTCCTCCAAGACTGTCGGCTTCATATGAGGCCATTCCAACTTCATCTGAAGTTTATCAAAGCCCAGTGTAGACTCTCTCGCGGTGTGGATTCCTCTCACGAGGGAATCAAACGCCGGTTTTTCCCCCTGGCCAAAAGAGTTGTTCCTTCTTCAAGGCAAGTCTCTTCGCACGCCCCTTCCGTCAGTCACCGTCTAGACGGATGCCTCACTTCTGGGGTGGGGCGGCTCTTGTTCGGGCCAGGTTGGTCTCGGGGCTCTGGTCACACCTGTGCACCTTGCCCCACATCAATGGAGTAAATGGCAGTCTTCATGTCTCCCGTTTTTCGGAAACATGATTGTAGGTCGCTCCGTCCTGTTTTGGACGGACAACACCTCTGTTGCTGCCTACTTCAACCGAAAAGGCGGGTCTCGTTCCGTTCTCTGAACGATCTCCCCTCCGAGTGGACATTGAATCAAGAGGTCTTCGACTACCTCAGTTCAGTCTGCGCCCCTCTAGAGATAGACCTGTTTGTGACAGCTCTCAATCATCGCCTCCCGAGATACTGCTCTCAAGGGTGAGATCAGGAAGCTTGGGCCCTCGATGCGTTTTCCCTTCAGTGGAAGAACTTCCGGGGTTACGCTTTTCCACTGGTCTCCTTAATTCCTCGGGTCCTGGAGAAGATTCAGGGGGATCAGGCGTGGTTTCTGCTCATAGCACCTTACTGGCCGAGGAGACCTTGATTTTCCTCTTCTTCTGTCTCTGCTGGACGGTCGGCCTCTCTCCCTTCACCGGAGAGCAGACCTCATAGCTCAGCCCCTATCGGGGATCCTCCACCACCGCCCGGCGGCTCTACAATTGACCGCCTGGCCTCTATCGGGGAGGATGCGATGACGGCAGGACTCTCAGAGAGAGCCTCCTAGTTCATAGTCCAGAGCAGAAGAGATTCTACCCGAGCTGTTTACAACTCAAAGTTAGAAGCCGTCCATGTTTGGTGTGGGGAGAAGGGATTTTCTTCCCGTTCTGCCCTGGTGGGTGCTATTGCGGTTTCCTTACCGCCCTTTTCGATAAGGGCAGGTCCCTCTCTACCATTCGTGGTTACCGGTCCGCTATGGCTGCAGTTCACCTTGGTTTTTTCTGATGGTTCGGGAGTTTCAAACTCTCCCTTCTTGACTCATTTGCTGAGGTCGTTCTTTTTGAAACGGCCAGCAAATCGCCAGTTGACTCCTGCGGGGAGCCTTCCTTTGGTTTTGGACGCCTTGGCCAAACCGCCCTTTGAGCCGTTGTGCAAAGCGTCATTACACCATCTCTCGATTAAGACCGCCTTTCTCGTCACTATTGCTTCTGGGCTGAGGAGAAGCACTATTCAGGCTCTCTCTACGGCGCCTGGACATATCAGATGGGAAAGGCAAGGTGTACGTCTTGTTCCTCAACCTTCGTTTATTGCTAAGAATCAGACGGATTCTTCTGGCTCAATCGAAGTGTTCTTGAGTCCTCTGTCAGAATTCTCTTCTGCCATTGAGGGTAAGTCTTTGGTGCCCTGTTAGGCACTCAAATGGCGCTTGGATAGGACTAAGGTTTTTTGTAAGGATGATCAGCTCTTTCCTTTCCCGACGCCCTTTTCCCCCAGCGTCGTGGGAGAATTATCTCCCGTTGGATTGTCAAGGCTATCCAAGCTGTGGGTTGGGAGGCTCTTCTGTTTGAGGATCCTCCAAGAGCGCACGATACCAGGAGATTTACTACAATAAATCAATGTACCTACCTATTTGCTAGTCTTCCAACTACGCAAGCCATTCGAGTAATTAAAGTCACGACAGTGCATATACCCCCCCTAGGATCACGCGTTCCTCTGTGCACGTACGCATGACGCGCGCACACAATCCTCCTCTTTCCTTCTCGCAGCCTAAAGAGTTGCAGCTAAGTCACTATCTTGCGCAAAAATTCAGAGTTTGCTACTCTTCTAGCGCGTTTTCTGGTGACTTTTGCCAATATTTCCGTCCTAGACTTGTTTTAATATCTGTTTAGTGTCGGTTTATGTCTGTCACGTATTTATTTTGGTGATATTTGAGCTTAAATTCATACCTCACTTTTCACCTCTTTCGTATAGTAGCCCAGGGCATTCGCTTTGGCGTTTTGCCGGGCGCTCAGCCCTGTAACGTTTCGTTGGTGTTTCGTGTGTGTGGCTGTTGTTTGCATATACCCTTACGAGAGTGTTCTTTTGTTCGTAGTGCGTGAATGGAATTTTCCACACACTGCGCTGGAAAATTCCATTTTGTTTCACTCTCGCTTTGTACGCCCTTTTCTTTACAATTGTTTATTGTTTGACTCTTTTATATCTCCTTACAGGTGATAATGAGTTCTTCGGAGGAAGAGCAATCGAGGTCTTGGTTGCCTCCGTGCTCTTCCAATTCTTCTTCCCTCCCTTCCACTACTCTCACTTATAAGGGCTTCAGCCCAGTGAGTGTGTTGGAGACCTCTGTGTTTCGCTCGCCTACCAGCGAGTCAAACACGATGGTCAGGGGAGGTAAGGGCGTCAGTCTGTCGGCTCGCTCTGGTATTTTTGTACCGGGAGCGTCGATCAGGACAGGCTTTATAGCTAAGTTAGGTGTTCATAAGTCTTCAGACCGAACACCCGTCATTAGCAATTCTAGCTCCCTCCAACTCACGACCACCGCGTCTGCAGTTGGGGGGCGGTAGCTAGTATTACCGGGTCCTCTCGACCCCCGACCACCGTCGGGAGCCTGGAGGGGGCATTAACTGGTAAGACCGCCAAGCGGTCAGCTAATGATGTTACTGGGTCTTGCCGACCCCCGACCACCGTCGGGGTGCCTAGCGAGATTTCACCCAGTGTTACTGGCTTCCCCCGACATCCGACCACCGTCGGTGTGTCTGGGGGATTTACAACCGGTAACGCAAATCCGCATCCCGCTAAGAAGACCTCCTCCTCGAGCAGGTTCCCGCAGCGGAAGACTGCTGGTTCCCGCCAGCCACTGACCAACGTCAGTGCTCCGGGTGCTATTTCCAGCAGTGCTGCAATACAGCAGCCCGTCCACCCCCCGGCAGTCAATGCGAATCGGGGCTCTGGTCGGGGAAGCACAGTCCCTAGAGTTGCGGCCGAATTGCTTCTCCCCACTGGGGAGCCCGGCCCGGACAATTTTGGTAGTGAGGCTTCTATACTGCAGCCTAACACTTCCCGTGCTTCTAAACGGCCTTGTATTACGGTGGCTAACACCCCCGCTAAGAAGCTTAACCCTAATAGGGGGGGGGGCGGAATCCGCCGTTTCGCGCAATATGTTCGCATCGCGAAAAGCAGTCACCACGCCGCTTCACTACTTTTTTCTTTCAAGTCTTGCGCAACTTTTGAGACCAAATTTGTGATGTCCGCGCATGCGGTTCCGGAGTTACGCAACATTTCGTAAGTGCATGTCAGACCCAAAATTGCTCAAAAACGTGATTTCGTGTACAAATCCAATGCAAATTGTGTTTCCAGCTATAATTCATAAATGTTTCATTATTTTTAATTTTACAGTTTAAAAACAATTAATTTTATATTGTTTATGATTAAAATAGTGTCGCCGACGAATTCCATCGAAAAAACAATAAAAAACAAAAATTCGAAAAAACAAAGAAATACATAAGAAATTTAAAAAACAATAAAATACATAAGAAAAGGATTTTACCGAATTTTTTTTTTGGTTTATTTGATCAGAATCTGACAAAGACCCCGTTTACACAGAGACTGAACTCGACTTTAGTCGAATTTGAACTCGAGTTCATTTGTGTGTAAACAGGGTAGTCGCAATTAGAACTCGAGTTCAAAACTCGAATTCGAATGACGACCCAGAGCAACTTTTATCAAATTCAAACTCGACTATTATCGAATTTAAATTCGCTATTTGCAGTGTGAACGGACACGTAATTGAAAGTCGACTAGCAAATATCCAGCCAGTGACCCCGTCATACGTCACTTCCGGTATTGCTAAGCGCTTAGCAACGCTAAGCGTCGCGTCAGTAAAACAAGCGTCATTCAACAAGTGAACCACAACGAACGAAGACACATTCACCGAACTGGCTTGATTCAATCCACCACGCGCTCATCATATCTGCAAATATTCGTTCATAATTTTGTAATTCCGACGTAAAATCATACGAAACCAGATCAAAATGGCTGCGCTTACAATACTCGCTACCGCCATTTTGAACTCACTCGCGGGGTTTTCACAAATTTAACCCGGAAGTTGATTATCACGATATTCCCACCAAGCGAGGGCGTAATCAAGTCGAATTCACTTTCCTTCTGAATTCGAGTTCGTCCAACGCTCGGTGTAAACAGCCCACCGAAAAATAATTTATGCTAATCCAAGGTCGCAATTGAATTCGCTGTCGAATTTGAACTCGAGTTCACTCTGTGTAAACGCGGTCAAAGAGTCTCTATACAAAACATTATCAGTTTTGGGGCTTTATTTAATTAGAGCAAACCATTAATTTTATGCATAAATTAGCATAATTAATTAGTTGTGACATTTTTCGGAGAAATTGATTATACAGTTTTGTAGATTACGTGGTCGGCGACGTGTGTGCCGATTTTCGTTGCGAATGCGCGGTGGACGGCCGATATCTTGGAGGGGGCGGAATCAGCCCCCCCCCCCCCCCCCCCCGGCTGTGAGATGGGTCTAAATAACCCGGCTCTATTAGGGTTAAAGCCAAGAAGGGTAAATCCAAGGATAAACCCAAGTCGGGTAAGAAGGCTCAGCCCTCTCTTCCCCCCGACTCTCAATCTGAGTTGCTCAGATTAATGAGACTCTTTGCTGAGCAGCATGGTTGGGATACTAATCCCCCGACGCTGTCGGCTACTGAGACGGGTTCTCCCCAGTCAGTTGTCACTGTGATGGAGGATGTTCCCGAGTCGGACCCTGGTGTGTTCCCGGTCTCCGATATTCATGAGAACCTGGGACAATTTTGTCCGAATGCGGTATCTCGACCTACTCCTCCCGTGCCTGCGGCTCTCGGAGCCCCGCCGGGGGAGGAGTCTGTCACTGGTCCGTGGGCATATCCACCCCCATGGGATTTTCCCCACCGGACTACTTCTCCCGAATTTGATTCTGTCTCGCAGGTTTCTACCCCGTCTGTTTCAGAATCTCAGGCCGGCTACGACCCCCAGCCTTGTCAGGCTATGGCGGCAGATGCCAAGGCCCTGTTAGAGAAGTATATGCCAGAAATTTTTCCCCAAGTCCAGTCGGACAGTGATCAGCCATCGCTGTTATTCAGACAGCATGGCCCGTCTCCTGGTATTCCTCTTACAGAGGACTTCAAACAGGAGTATGGGGATAGGGAGGCACTTGCCGATGCGGGTCGGGCTACCCGACGTCCCTTTGGTAGTGCCTTCTCTTTCTATCGGGATGATACCCAGGGCTTAATTTCTGCCAAGGGTTTATCCCAGGAAATTATGGGTATGGGACAACGTTTGAATATCAATTTCAAGTCTCAGTCCTATAGATCCGCCGAGAAGCCCCTAGTGAACTTTGAAACCAAAGTCAGGTCGGGCTTAAGGCTTTCGGCGTACCTGGGTTCACTGTTACGCCTTCGGGCCAGATCAGTTGAACTGAATGTGACCGAGGGGGACTCCAATTTGTTGGATGAACTCCTGCTTTTGTTAGCTGGACTTCAGTGGTCTCAGCTCTCATTAGCGGCGATTGACATTACGCATCAACGCCGCAAGTTGGCGCTCTCCACACTGGGAGTGCTAGAGAAAGACATCCCGCCTCTTTTGCGGGGTATCCCTTCCTTTCATCCCAAACTCTTTGGGGGCCAGTTTAACGAGGTCTTCCTCAAAGAGATAGAGGGTCGCAAACAGGCAAAAGAGATGGCCAGATAATTCTTGCCCACTCAGCCTGCTCGGTCCTTTCCGAAGTCCGTCTCGACAGGCGCTAACCGCTCAAATCGTCGAGTGATTGTGGCTATCCCTCGGGTTGAGACCCCTACCCTGGACAACCGTGGTAGAGGCTCGGCGAGAGGAAGAGGGGGGCGTAAGACCTCCGCCAAGGGACCTGTGAGGCCCAAGTCGGCCTTTTGATGCCTTACCCCGAGTGCTTGTGGACAGTGTAGGCGGGCGGCTCCGGAGATTCCTTCCAGTTTGGGAGGCAATCTCCCGCGACGCCTTTGTGCTATCCGTCGTGCGCGACGGCTTTTACATAGATCTGATAAAGCCGATTCCAAACGGCGCCATCAGAATCCGCCCGCCTCCAATGTCCGCCCTTTTCCAGCAGCACATCTCCTCAGAGATCGCTACGCTGCTGGGAAAGGGCGCTGTAGAAAGGGTGGGAGATCATCCTCATCTCCGTCTCTCCCCAATTTTTGTCATTCCCAAGCGTTCGGGAAGTTTACGTATGATTCTAGACATGAAAAGAATCAACAGGTTTATACCTCCAGTGCATTTTCGCATGGAGACCTTGGCATCTATTCTGCCCTTGATCAAGCGGGACGACCTTGCGATCTCCCTCGATCTCAAAGACGCGTACTTTCACATTCCCATTCACTCTGTCGAGAAATTTGCTGGGATTCGCGTTCCAGGGCGAAACGTTTCGATTTCGTGCCCTGCCCTTCGGGCTGAGGCCGGCCCCTCGAGTCTTTACCCGAATAGTGTCGGCCCTGGCCGCGTTTCTACGGAATCGCGGGCCTCCGATTATTTGTCTATCTAGACGATTGGCTCCTAGTTGCAAACTCAGAGTCCCTCCTGTTGGATCAGTTATGCCTTTTACTGCGGCTAACGCAAGACTTAGGCTTTCTGATAAACTGGGAAAAATCGAAATTATCTCCCACACGTACCCCGGTGTACTTGGGTGCATAGATAGTTATCCCGAATCAGCTTGCCCGCCCCAGTCGGGACATAATTCGGACTATCATCATGATCGCACGGTCACTGCGAGTGGCCCGCAGGGTCAGAGCCAGACAATGGCTTCAATTCCTGGGCTATCTGGCCAGTCTAGTCGACGTCTTGGAAATGATGGCGGTCATCCTGTCTCTTCATCATTTCAGGCCCGGTCTTGTTGGTCGCACTGTACTCGTTCTTACGGACAATGTCACAGTAGCTGCCTACATCAATCGCCAAGGCGGCACTCGGTCTTCCTCTCTGAACACCTTAGCTGCCCAGTTGTGGAGGTGGTGCCGGTCTATGAACATTATTCCGGTAGCCTCCTACATTCCCGGTCAGGACAATCTGATCACGGATTTTCTGTCTCAGGGCAAATGCCTCCCGTCAGAGTGGACTCTTCATCCAGAGGTGTTTGCTTTTCTCCAAGAGGTGTGGGGTCCTCTGGAGATCGCTTGGCTCTTGTTGATAGCCCCACATTGGCCAGCGAGACATTGGTTTCCAGACCTGCTGAGTCTCCTGGCCAGCCAGCCGTTTCCCCTTCCTCTCAGGGAGGATTTGATAATTCAACCCCTCTCGGGGATTGTTCATCAACGCCCAGCGGTCCTCCACTTGACTGCCTGGCCGTTATTGGGGAAGACGCCAGAAACTCCGGGCTCTCCGAGAGGGCCTCCCAGTTTGTAATGAGAAGCCGTAGAGACTCCACTAGAGATCTCTACAACTCTCGTCTAGGGGTCTTCTTTTCTTGGTGCGAGAATCAGGGTGTCTCGCCACGTGAAGCCCCTATTGGTGTTATTGCCGATTTTTTGATCTCCCTTTTCGATAAGGGTAGATCGATTTCAACCATACGTGGCTATCGTTCGGCTATTGCCGCCGTCCACGTTGGTTTTGCTGATGGTTCGGGAGTCTCCAACTCCCCTCTTTTGGCTAGGTTGACTCGCCCCTTCTTCTTGCAGCATCCATCAACTCGTAGCCTGACTCCTTCTTGGAGTCTACCCAAGGTCCTTGACGTGCTTGCGAAGCCACCTTTTGAACCTTTGGGTAAAGCGTCCCTTCACCATTTAACGGTCAAGACGCTGTTTTTAGTTGCTATTGCTTCTACACAGAGGAGGAGTACTCTTCATGCTCTGTGTATCACACCGGGTCACATCCGTTGGGAGAACCATGGTGTGCGACTTATACCCAAGCCCTCCTTTATTGCCAAAAATCAGACTGCTTCCTCTGGACCAGTTGAGATTTTTCTTAGACCGCTGGACCATTCCTCGGTGCTGGAGGATAAGGTCTGGTGTCCGGTGAGGGCCTTGAAATGGTATTTAGATAAGACTAAGACTCTTCGTAAGAGTGATCAGCTTTTTGTCATCACTCGAGAGCCCTTTTTCCCCCGCTTCCAGAGAATCCATTTCTAGATGGATAGTCGAAGCGATCCAGGCAGCTGGGCCGGAGGCCCTATTAAGTGATGGGAAGCCCCGTGCTCACGATACCAGGGGCATCAGTGCCTCTTGGGCTCTTTTCCAAGGGGTGCCCCTAGTGGACATTATGAGGGCAGCCTACTGGCGCTCCTCCACGTCCTTCACATCTTTTTATTTAAAAGATGTTCTGTCTGTTGAGTCTTTTTCTAATAAGACGTTGCAAACTGCAACGTCATCCTTGGGTTCCTGTTGACCTTCCTCTTGGGACATGCCCCCCATTTGAATCTGTGCTGGTCTAGCAAATAGGTAGGTACATTGATTTATTGTAGTAAATCAGTAAAATCAGAAGTGATTTTATTATTTGCTAGATAAATCTATGTACCTACCTATGTCCCACCCTCCTACCCCACTCCTTGCCTAGCAGCATTTCAAAGTTTGTCTGAGGCTGCTTGTAAAGAGGAGGATTGTGTGCGCGCGTCATGCGTACGTGCACAGAGGAAGGCGTGATCCTAGGGGGGGTATATGCACTGTCGTGACTTTAATTACTTGAATGGCTTGCGTAGTCGGAAGACTAGCAAATAGGTAGGTAGGTACATAGATTTATCTAGCAAATAATAAAATTAGTTCTGATTTTACTGTTTTCTACTTCCTGGGCGTTTTTTCAGGGTATTCCTTTGGAAGATATCTTGCGGGCTGCCTTTGGCGTTCCCCTTTTCTCTTTCACATCCTTCTTTTTTAAGGATGCTCTTTCGGGCGAGGTTGGCCTTGCTACCTCTGGGTGGAGAGCTGTTTTTCGTCTTCACTCCTGCCCTGCGTTCGTTCTTCCTGTCCTGGGATATGCCACCCGGGTTTTTATCCGTGCTATTCTAGCAAATAGGTAGATACATCGATATATTGCTGTAAATCAAGAAAATTATAACTAATTTTGTTATTTACTAGATAAATCTATACCTATGGCCCTCCCTCCAGCCCCTCTCCTTGTCTGACATCATGTCCCAGATCTGTCTCTGACTGCTCGGAAGAGGAAGAGTATGGCGGTGGCGCGATTGTATTGGTGGACGGGGAGTACGCGCGCGCGCAGGGGCTGCGCGTTTTAGACTTCGTTTTTCTTGATTGACGGCATAGTATGGGAAACTAGCAAATAGGTAGATACATAGATTTATCTAGTAAATAACAAAATTAGTTATAATTTTCTTGGTTGGTCATATAAAGATAAGACACATTACCTTCTAAGCAGAATTGTCTACACTGGGCATTTGTCTTGATAAAATTTTGAGGCCAATGAATAAAGATATATATATAGCATCAAACAGTTTTTGTCTTCTTCTTGTAACAGCCATCTTGGATCTGTATGAGAGGTTTCACTCCAGCTGGTTGAGACAAAAGGCATTAGATCACTGCTATGAACACATTAAAGCTGATGATGAATTCACCAAGGGAATCAGTATTGGTCCAGTAAGTCAATACAGTTTTGTACCAAGTAGAAATGAGAGTTTCCTTTCAAGGGAGTACAGCATCCTTTTATTAGCAGGGGAAAGCTCAAAATAGGCTCTGAAAATCTAACAGAGCAGGGGCCCGTTGCACACAACTTGCGTTTGAACACAACTCAGGAAAATCAAACGCAGAAGTGTGCATTAAAGTGTGCATTAAAAACTTGCGTTTGATATTTAGGAGTTGCGATTAAACGCAAGTTTTGTGCAACAGGCCCCTGGAATGAAATTATAAAAATGTGAAGTTGTTGAGTATGATAGAATAAGAATCGATTTACATGGAATTATTATTTTACATGATCTTTAGTCAGGTTTGTGTAGGATAATTACTCAAATGTGCTGAAATGTTTTATTTTGGTGTTAGATCTCTAAAGTGATTCAGATGTTGGTAAGATGGCATGTTGATGGACCTGACTCTGAAGCTTTCAAGATGCACAAGGATCGAATCCCAGACTACTTATGGTAAGAATTTTGTCTCAGATATGATTTTTTTTCAAACTGAGGGAGGGAGGAGAATGAAAGAAAAAAAAAGAGAGAGAAAGAGAAGGAGGAAGGGGGAGAGGGAAGTTTTAGGGAAAGAGAGTGAGAGAAATGGGCAATGAGACGAGTGGGTGTAGAAGGAGAGAGAGAGAGAGAGAGGCGAGGAGGCGAGGATTCCGTTGTGATACAGTAAGAATGAAATTACGGGTGTCATGCCCCGTTTTGTGTTGAATTGTCATGTACATTTACGTAGATTTGAAAAGCAAAAGTTGCATTGTTTGAGGCTGGTTTAGAGCTCATCATACTCTGGGAAATATCAGAATTCCATGTACTATGGTATTTTTTTTCTGACTATTTCTCTGTTTTTCTTTAATTTCAGGATTGGTCTAGATGGCATGAAAATGCAGGTAGGTATTGCTTTGTACAATTTCTAGTGATTTTTTTTTTTTTTGATGGAGGCTTTCTCTGCAGGGTACATAATAAAGAAGGCAAGATTGCCGAGAAAACGTGATAATGCAAGGCGAGATCAAAGGATCTAGTAGTGGAGGAAGACCCAGAACAATATCAATCTGCAAAATCAAAGATCTACATGTAGCATTATGCTCCTTTTCTGAAGTGAATGCTCGGGCTGCAGAGTGTCAGGTATTGTTGAGATCACAAGATGTCAGTCATGATGGAATCAAATAAACCAATCGTTGATTAGCAGCGTTTCTTCAAAGAAAATTAATTATGAAACGTGTTCATCGTAAAATACAGACATATTTAATTAAATGAATGTGTGAAAGTCTACTTATCATAATAGATCTGTATATTGGCAGGGAACCAATGGGTCTCAGCTCTGGGATACGGCATTTGCAGTACAAGCTTTCTTAGAGGCTGGAGGAGAGCAAGAGTTCCAAGACACCTTAATCAAGGCTCATGACTTTTTACAGAACACCCAGATACCAGAGAACCCACCAAACTATCAAAAATATTACCGTCAGATGAACAAGGTATGTTAATGGATGCCATGGTGTCAGTGTAAGTCTTTTCTTGGTACATGTATGCAAATAAACTTCCACATTGGAAGCGGGTCTGATAGTTACCACCAGTTAGAAACACATGAATAGAAAAAGGCCACTCGCTGTGTTTCAGTGACTCATTTCAAACAAGGCATTAACAAAAAGAAATGACATATCATGATTTACTGCAATATATCTTACTAGCAGAAGCAGCCCGTGGACATCCACGGGCGCTAGCTGTGTTTATGATTAATCACCGTACCGTATATTTGTTACAATAATCAAGTGAATAAATAAAAAAGTTGGGTAAAGTTATTTTTACCAAGAAGTATTTACAACATGTCCATTGGCGGACCCGGGGGGGTTGGGTGCTTCTGGCCCGTGCCATCCCCACCCCTCCCCCCCCCCCCCGTTCAATGGCAGGAAAGTATGCATTTTGACCATAGACGATCCGCCCTTTTGTTGATTGTGCCCCCGCCCCCTTTTAGAATGAAACCTTTTTTTTGCTTGTCAGAGAATTATGGAGGGACCCCCATAACCACCCCCTCCTGAGCGAATTTTCTAGGTCTGACGAAAAAAAAATTCTCGCCACCCCACCCCCCCCCCCCCCCCCCAGGTCTGCCTTTTCCAAAAGTTGACAAACCTGCACTTGTTTTCCCCGCCTTATACTAAATTCTGGATCCGCCCCTGATCATGTGAATATGTCTTATTTATCCAAAGCTTGCATGAGTTCTGAAGAGAATTCCTTTTAATCTTGATGAAAATTGATGATATGGATATAATAATGTTCGAGTAGAATATCCATGCATAGACGTAGAGGGAGCGATTTGATCTTGCCATGTTTCTGTGGTTTATTAATACTCAGAGTAACATCCATAATTAGCGGTACGTCCCCTGTAAAGGATGCAATAATGAGAAAAAATGAATTTGTCATTTTATTTTCAGGGGGATTATGGCCCACTTATATGGGTCTTGGGAGGACCGACGGATTGACTTCCCCTTACTACCCCCCCCCCCCCCCCTCCAGCTCCCCCATTCCATTGTCATCCCATCACCCCCAGGGCGAGGGGAGAAGGGATTAATATCATTATACGTATTCATAATCATTATGGAAATATTTTCGAAGGAATTTTCTTCTTAAAGTGTCAAATTACCGGTAGCGAACGTCGTGAAACATACACACTAAACTGTGTGGGTGACCATGAAGCTTCATGATGTAACTCTATACCTGTATGATGACCTGTACACGTACGTGCGAACGATCTAACACGTGTGTATAATACTGTACTCTACACTGAAGCCATGCGGATATATGGCCATGCTGTCCTTTGGCATAGCTCCCCTTCACAGGGAAAGGTATATGGGTTGGCTTGGCCTGAAGCTACAAACCCGCTTCATACCCGCTTCATGGGTTGGTGGAATTATTAGGCCTACTCCCTGCGGAAATTCAATGTTTAAAAATTAATTTATGAAATATGGACGGGACGTCAGCCCTCAAGAAGTGCCTCCCACCACCCTAAGAACCCTTCCCCACCCGTGGGTACCAAAAGGCGGGTACCGAAAGGGCCAGGGGAGGAGCCTATCTGAACCAAAAAAAGAGCCCGAAATCCTTAGTGTATTATATTATAAGATACCTACCTATTATGCCAGTAGTCTTGACTACGGGACCCCTTTGAGAATTTAACACAAATGAGTCACAATATTGTGCGCACCCCCTGTAATCCTATTGTCCCCTTCGCCACTCACGCGCGTCAACACGCCACGGCCATCTTCCTCTTTCTTGCTCGCCCCCGACGAGTTAGGATGTCAAGTCACAGCGCTCCTGAAATCAGGCCTTTTTAGTATCTTTTAGGCCATCTTCCTCTTTCTTGCTCACCCCCGACGAGTTAGGATGTCAAGTCACAGCGCTCCTGAAATCAGGCCTTTTTAGTATCTTTTAGGCGCGCTTTTTCGCATCTTTAAAGCACTTTTAGGTACCTATATTCTCTTAGATTATAGTACTTTTGTGTTTTAGTAGTCACTTGCCGATTGCAAGGGATTTTTGATTCCTTTTCTTGGCATTTATTTTTCGCTTTCACGGTCAGCCCCACGTAGATATATCTGTGTGTTTGCGGGTGTTTCCGTTTGTCACCGAGCCTTTGGGTTCGGTGTTTGTTCTTACGGTTTTTGGCTGTGAAAATTTTTTGTGTGCGTATCTCCCGAATAAACTTTAGTTTTATTACCTGCATTCAGTTAAAGTATTTCATATTTGAAAAGTATACTTTATTGTCTGTTTTATTGCAGTGTTATGAATTCGGAAGAAGAAGCAGTTAGGTCGCGGAGACCTGCTTCTTCCGAAGAGTCGTCTAGCAAGACGACTCGGCCCTCCAGAACTCTCCCGAGTACCTCGGTACATGGGGGAGGGAGGAGGGCTACGGGTAAGTTGCCTAGTGGTGTTTCCCTGCAGAGTTTGCCAGCTGATGGGAATGCTTGAGCTAACAATTATGGACGCTCTTCGGAGCAACAGGTGTTTTCACCTGAGTGCGTGACTACTAGTGCTCTCCTATTGCCGCTCCCTAGCGGTTCAATAGCGGGTTCACACGCCTTTAGTAGTCAACGGACACATACCGAGTCATCTCGGTCCGCCCCCGCACTGGCTATCGCATCTTTTTGCTCAGCCAATATGGGTAATTTGTGCGAGACTTTGGGTTCATACCCTCAGCGCACTACTCACTTTGAGGGAGGTGAGCGTCCCTCCACGGAGGGTTCGGTTCGTGTTTCCGAAGGGGCTTCGGGGATCCGAACGAATCCGAATAAGCGCTCTAAGAAAAGGGTTTCGGCTACGACTCTTGTCGAGCCAGCCAAGAAGAAGGCCAAGAAAAAGGCAAAAAGGGGCAAGGTTTTGCCGGCCTCTTGCCCGTCTGGCCTGGCTAACCCGGCTAGTTCCTCTCAAGCTGAAATGTTTAGCATGATGCGGGCTTTCGCTCAGAATCAGGGTTGGTCCCTTGTACCGGGTACTTCAACCCTTGCTTCTGTCCCTATGCTGGGGCTGACTTTGAGACTAATCAATCTTTTGTGATTGAGTCTTCTTTGTCTGAGTCGGGTTCGTATGTGCCTCCTATTCCCGCGGCCCTCGGGGCTCCGCCGGGCGAGGAGACTTATGTTGAACCATGGGAGGGTCCGCCTGCTGCGTCCTTTGTTGGCGGTCCTTTGTCCCAATCCACTCGGGTGGAACCAGAGTTAGGGGTGGCCTCTCAAGCTTGGGTTTCTGAATCGCTTGGGCAGGCGGAGCCTCAATCGCTCGCCCTGTGCGGGGTGGAAGCGATTGCTTTGTTGTCTAAATATCTCCCTGAATTTCAGTCAACCCGCGCGCAGGGTTCGACTTTGCATTGGTTCAGGCAGCAGGATTTTAAGCTGCGCTTTTGGTTAAGCGCCCTGTTACGGTTAAGGGTCCTGTTACGGTTAAGGGTAAGGCCTTTGCCTTTGGTTCCGAAGATCAAGACAGCTTTTTCAAAGCTAAGACTCTCCGGAGATTTTAGAGGTCGGTCGTCGCTTGCGGGCGACTAATCCGCTAACCTCCGTTGCTTATAAGACGGAGGATAAGCGTTGGTATAATGTTGAAAACCAGGTTAGAGCAGGTATGCGTTTGGCGGCTTTTCAAGGGTTTCTCTCTGACCTTAGGTCCAGGTCGGAGAAGTTGAACGTTACTGATGGTGACAAGCTGGTTATCGATGACCTGCTGCGTACTCTTTTTTGTTTGCAGTGGTCACAACTTTCCACTGCAGCTGCTTCGGTTACGTTCCGTCGCAGGATCCTGGCTCTTTCGGCACTGGGTGTTAAGGAGTTAGGGCATTGCTGAACTTCTCCGAGATGTTCCGTCTCGGGGTCCTTCGCTTTTTGGTGGTCAATTTGCTACGGTTTTTCAGAGAGAGATTGATGAGCGAAAGCAGGTCTCGGATATGACTAAGCAGTTTCACACTCACTCTAAGTCGACGCGGGCCCCTGTCCGGCGGAGGCCTGCTGGTCCCGCTTCGGGTCAACACAGTCGTGTGTCTGGGGTCCCGCCTTCTGAGCCGCAGCCAGCTCCTTCTCGCGGGAGAGGGGGACGTGGCAGGGGCTTTTCAAGAGGTTCTCGTGGTAAGGCGACGGCTTCGCTTAAGGCCAAGTCTAGGTTTTGATGGTCTATCCTGAGCGTTTGTTCTTCCAGTCATGGTAGGTGGCCGACTTCATTCCGTTCTCCCCGCTTGGGAGGCCATCTCCGGGGACGCGTTTGTTCTCTCCGTCGTGCGAGACGGATTCTTCATAGATCTTTCCGCTTCGCTCCCCGGAGGGGCTATAAGAACTCGGTCATCTCCCATGTCTGCCCTGGCTCGATCTCATGCTTCAAAGGAGATCAAACTTCGTTTGATATCAAACTTCGTTTGATACTAAACCTGAAAAGAATAAACAAATTCATTCCTTCAGTACATTTTCGGATGGAGACTCTCTCCTCCATTCTCCCGTTGATCAAGAGGAAGGACTATGCGGTCTCAATAGATCTCAAGGACGCGTATTTTCACATTCCCATTCATCGCGCTTTGCGCGATCTTCTGGGGTTCTCCTTCCTCTCAGAGACTTATCGTTTTCACGCTCTTCCCTTCAGGGGTGCGTCCTGCCCCTCGGGTTTTTACTCAAGTTGTAGCTGTGCTGGCGGCCTCTCTGAGGCGACACTGCCTTCAGCTATTTTTCTACCTGGACGATTGGCTTCTTCTTGCGGAGTCGCGCGATCATTTGTTAGACGAGAATTGTTTGCTCGTCAGTCTTACTCAAGACTTAAGTTTCCTAATAAATTGGGAAAAGTTCCTACTCGCAGCCCAGTTTTTCTGGGGGCGGTGTTAGACATACGGAATCAGTTGGCTCGGCCCAGTCGAGACAGGATTCTCATCATTGTCTCTGCGGCTCGCAAGCTCTTGCTGGCAAGAAGGGTCAAGGCCAGACAGTGGCTTCAGTTTCTGGGTTATCTAGCCAGTCTAATCAATGTTCTAGAGGACTGCCGGCTCCTCATGAGACCTTTTCAGAGACATCTCTTCAGGTGTTTCAGGCCGGGAAAAGATTCAAGTCTCTTCTCTCTTGTTGGACGAGCGAGGAGTTTCTCGGGCGAGGCAAGTCCTTCAGTACCCCTCTTCCGTCGATCTTGGTTTCGACGGACGCCTCTCGGTTGGGGTGGGGAGGACACTGCAATGGCAGCACGGTCGCGGGGGATTGGTCTCATCTTGGGACTCTTCCCCATATCAAAGTCCTGGAGTTTATGGCAGTTCTGTTGACCCTGCTCCATTTCAGAAGTCGACTTCTCAGTCGTTCTTTTCTGATCCTCACGGACAATGTCACTGTGGCGGCATATATCAATCGGCAGGGAGGCACTCGTTCGGCTGCCCTGAATGCCCTAGCAGCTCAGCTGTGGAGGTGGTGTTGTCGCATGGCGATCACACCCGTGGCCTCTTTCATCCCCGGTCGGGAAAACCTCATTGCGGATTTTCTGTCTCGGGGGCAGGTGTCTTCCATCAGAATGGATGCTCCATCCGGAGGTCGCATCCGGAGGCCGCATTGGCAGTTGCCTAGGTCCACTGGAAGTGGATCTATTTGCGTCGGTGCTAAACCACCAGCTGCCGAAGTATTGCTCCCGTGTTCGCGATCAGGGAGCATGGGCTCTCGATGCTTTCTCCCTCGGCTGGGAGAACCTTCAAGGATTCGCCTTTCCTCTCTTCCAACTGTTTCCGCGAGTCTTGCGGAAAATCAGGGAAGATCGGGCTCGGGTGCTTGTGATAGCTCCCTTTTGGCCCAGGAGGAATTGGTTTCCGGAGCTAATGAGCTTCCTGAGGGCTCAACCGTTCCTTCTCCCGCTAAGAGCGGATCTGGTGTTGCAGCCCCTCTGGGGGATTCTTCACCACAGTCCGGAGTCCCTTCATTTGACTGCCGGGTCTCTCTGATAGAGCCGCAGACTTTTTAATGTCCAGTCGTAGGGTTTCTACTAGGGAAATTTATAATTCCCTTCTCTCGGTCTTTTTCCTTCTAAGGCTCCCATTGGTTCAATTGCAGATTTTCTAATCTTGTTATTTGACAAATGGAGATCCATCTCTACTATCCGAGGCTACCGTTCGGCGATTGGGGCCATTCATTCGGGTTTCTCAGATGGTTCGGGGATTTCCAATTCCCTGCTATTGAGTGGTTTGATTCGGTCGTTCTTTCTGAAACATCCTCCTTGTTCTAGGTTAGTACCGTCTTGGAGTCTGCCTAAGGTCCTGGAGGCCTTGGCGAAACCTCCTTTTGAACCGTTAGGTGAAGCTTCGCTTCATCATCTTACGGTTAAGACGCTCTTTTTGGTAGCTATTGCCTCTGGGCAGAGGCTCAGTACTCTTCATGCTCTCTGTCTTACTCCTGGTCATGTTCGCTGGGATAGAAAAGGCGTTAAATTGATTCCTAAGGCTTCTTTTATTGCCAAGAATCAAACGGCTGCCTCTGGCCCTGTTGAGATTTTTCTTTGTCTGCTTTCTGGGTTTTCGTCAGTGCGCGAGGACAAAGTTTGGTGTCCTGTTAGGGCTCTCAAATAGTATATTGATAAGACTAAGTCTTATCGTAAGGATGATCAGTTGTTCCTGATCACTAGAGAGCCTCTTTCTCCTGCTTCTCTTGATTCCATTTCTAGATGGATTGTCGAGGCTATTAGGACTGCTGGCACAGAGGCTCTTTTATCTGACAGTAAGCCTCATGCTCATGACACTGGTAGTGTCAGCACTTCTTGGGCTCTGTTTCAAGGTGTGGCGCTTGATGATATTTTGAAGGCTGCTTATTGGCGTTCGCCCAATTCCTTCATTTCAGGTGAGGCTATGTTTGCGTCAGCCACCTTGAAGGCCGCTGTGTCTTCTTTGTAATCTTCGGTGTAATCCTATTCCCTTCTGCTTGAAACATGCCTCCCGGTCTTTGAGTTGGCGCTGGTCTGGCATAATAGGTAGGTATATATGATTTATTGCAGTAAATTTGTAAAATTAGCACTGATTTTCTTATTTACTATATATAAATCTATATACCTACCTATGACCCTCCCTCCTTCCCCTCTCCTTGCAAGCAACATGTTTCTACTTGGGGTTGCTCGCAAAAGAGGAAGATGGCCGTGGCGTGTTGACGCGCGTGAGTGGCGAAGGGGACAATAGGATTACGGGGGGTGCGCACAATATTGTGACTCCTTTGTCTTAAATTCTCGAAGGGGTCCCGTAGTCAAGACTACTGGCATAATAGGCAGGTATATAGATTTATATAGTAAATAAGAAAATCAGTGCTGATTTTACAAGTTTGTAGCAGATTTGGACAAGAGGGCTCATGTTACCAGTAACCAGGAAAATCATTTTTTATAATTATATATATATATATATATATATATATATATAACTCTATTCGCAGCCATAGGGGGAATCCTTTTATCTCAGCCTATTGTTGAAATTCCCCATAACGCCCGTGGAAATTCCCCTTAACGCCCAATTTTTATTGTGACGGAATAAACCGCATTGTTAGGATTCCCCCTATGATCGGAAATAGGGATATATGACTAAAGGGTACATTAGGATGACACACAACAATGCGGTTTATTCCGTCATAATAGCGCCCCCTTACATTAGCTGGACAGTTGAGCATAGAAATAAGACAAAAACTGTCCAGCTTATGTACCCTTTAGTGTGACCCGGCACCACAAAACCACCAAAATGTTGCAAGCAGTGATTTTGTACAAACAGCCGAAATGGACATTTGGGTTGAAAAAAATCCATTTCGGGATTTTTGGTTTTTCTGAAAGATCGATCTTTTCTGTACCTTGTATCAAAATCTGGAAGCTTAAAACACAGTAGAAGATGTGTTTTTAACAGTTTTTTTCGCACTGCTTCGGTTTCTTACAAATTCTTCCCCCTTTCGTGTGATTTTTTTTTTCATCGGTACCGCTCACCCTCGTAAAATCATTACAATATCACGGGTCTTAAATTACTTCTTCCCAAATGATTTTTATACTGACAGCTAAAGAAGAAACTCTCAGCAACCTCATAATAATCATACCTGCCAACTCCTCCGTTTTAGACGGGGTTTCTCAGTTTTTAACATTTTTAAGAGGCCAAAAAAAGGAGTAGAACTACTCCGTTTTTCTGTTTCCCAGAAAAAAAACGAAACTAGTACGATTTTATCGTATTTTGTATGATAAAAAATGTAAAATACGACAATACAATATTGCCTATAAACAATACGATTTCCCGATCTTTTTTCCTCCTTTTTCTTTTCTTTCGTTAAAAAATAAAACAAACAAAGCCTCAGTTTGGGAGTTTATCGCACTTCTCTCACCGGGGGAGGGGGGGGGGGGAACCCTCTAAGAAAGCAATTACTAAATTAGGACGGGTATATCCGTTACTTACTTCTGTGGTATTCGTCTCACATTATTTTGTGATAAGTACCCCGTGGCAGTTCTAGGAGTGGTACCCACCGTACTGCGATGCATTTGTATGTGCTCCACATACACTCAAATGACTGCATGACTTGCGGTTTCGCAGAGCTCACCCCTAATTCCTAGGGTTGATTTTGGTCGTGAGTGACATTTTTCAGAATAAAAAAATGTCAGAAACTGTATTTTTTTACTTTGTTTGTCCCTATTTATTCTGTATTAAGTTCAAAACTGACGAAATTATTCTCTATTTCGCCAATACTCCGCCATGACGGCGCTGTTAGTCGGAGCTGTTCTCAACAGCCTTGGCTGCCTGAACTTTGAGGGAGGAGTCCTCAGTAAATGCCTCACTGAGCTGCTTAATTGAAGAAATTTCAGTTATGGAAACAATTTACTTATCATCATTTATTTGAATACTACATATAATATTTGATGATAAATTCATCGTACAGTATATTTGAGTAGATGATAGACACGTTGTTACCAAATTTAGACTCCCCCCAAATGAAATGTAAATTATATGTACTTCTGCGTTTTCAAAACACTATTTTATTTCTAAGGGATGAGAAAAACGGTTACATGTCGTTTTTCCGAAGGTTCGTATTTCCGAAGGTTCGTTTTTCCGAAGGTTCATAATTCTGAAGGTTCGTTATTCCGAAGGTTCGATACTCCGAAGGTTCGTTTTTCCGAAGGTTCTTTTTTCCGAAAATGAAATAGGGTTCATAATTCCGAAGGATCGTATTTCCGAAAATGAGATGAGGTTCGTATTTCCGAAAATGAAAAAGGGTTCGTATTTCCGAAAATGAAAAAGGGTTCGTATTTCCGAAAATGAAATAGGGTTCGTATTTCCGAAAATGAAAAAGGGTTCGTATTTCCGAAAATGAAAAAGGGTTCGTATTTCCGAAAATGAAATAGGGTTCGTATTTCCGAAAATGAAATAGGGTTCGTATTTCCGAAAATGAAAAAGGGTTCGTATTTCCGAAAATGAAAAAGGGTTCGTATTTCCGAAAATGAAATAGGGTTCGTATTTCCGAAAATGAAAAAGGGTTCGTATTTCCGAAAATGAAAAAGGGTTCGTATTTCCGAAAATGAAAAAAGGTTATAAATTCAGAAAATATGGCGTCAATCCGTATTTCGGATAGGGAGGAGGGGAAAGACGGCCAAGTGTAAAGATATTCATTTCGTACTCAATAATCATAACAATGATGATAACAATTATAATAAAATCCAGAGAAATAACCATTATATTATCGTAATTCCTATCAATATTATCATTATTATTATGATTATTATTATTATAATTATTATTATCATCATTATTGTTATTATTAATATTATCATTATTATCATTGTTCCTATTATAATAACCAATATTTGTGAGCGAGCGTAGAGAGCGAGCGCCTCAGGAATACATGTTTCATTTCTCATAAAATGATATTACTTATAAAATACATACTGATGTATTGAAGAAAGTGAATGATGGGATTCCAGATTAAATTTGCTACAACGAAATTGGCTTGAAGTTATTTATATAATGTATATACCGCTTTGGAAAATGAGACACACCAAAGTTCCAAGTAGATCTTTACAAGCAGAAAATGGCCACGTAATGTTTTTGAAAGGGGGAGCTGATGCCTCTTGGCAGAATATCATATTCCCCGTTTCTACAATTTGCAAGCGAGCGAAGCGAGTTAGAAAAAAACATAAAACCCTTTTTTTTATTGTAATGGAAATGCAATTTCGCCATCAAAAGACAAATATAGAACATGTAATAATGAGCCATGAATAATATTACTTAACTGCTGCCGAATATGGAATATTTGGGCACTTCACTCGCCCTAATGAAGGGCGTTCCCTGTCCCAAACTATTCAGTTTCTAAATCTTACGCGCTAGTGAGCAAGTAAAAAAAAGGAGATATTGTCTATAGAATAATGATTTTGTTACCAGATAATCCAAACAACGATAACATTTTGAGTACCTTCCCGCCCACAGATAAGGATAGCCGACCATCTCGCTTCCCAAAGGATGTTCGGGCACCACGCTGCTGGATTCCAGCGAGCCAAACATTGACACTTTATTATCTTTAAGACATGTAAGATGTAATTACTTCGTCAACATTCAACATAAATTGTGATTTAAAAAATACTATGAAAAGTGTATACTAAAAATAAGGTGGGGGCGTCCTGCATCCCTAGCCCTCAGAGCCATCTATTACAGAGTTTGACCAACTCGGCTCCATGTAGGTAGCAATATGGCGCTTGTTGCTTTGTTAGGCAAGCACTAAAACAAAGGAATATACGCCATGTTGTGCCCAAATAAACCGAGTTGGCCGAAGTCTGTAATATGGCTCTGCAGATGACTCTACAATCCCTCCCCTCCGGTCCCCAAAACAACAACAGCAATAAAAACAACAATATAATATTACAGAGAGTTCATAAAGGAGTCACTGCTATGTTTAATAAATAGCCTGGCAAGTAGCACAACATATTATAACAAGCATATTATTGATACGTATAGGCTATAGGCCAATTATACGATCATGACAAGGGAAATAAAAGAAGCAATAGTAGAGTAACCGGTGCAATATCTAAGTCTGGTCGCATAACTCCATCCAAAATGACATCGTCGTCGTAATTCTGGGTAGTCCACTTCATAATAACAATTGTAATAATAATAATAACAATAATAACAACAATAATAATATCAATAATAAAAATTATAATACTGATAATATTAGTAGTAATAATAATAAAAATGATAAAACAGATAATACTACTACTAATAATAATGATAATAATGATAATTATAATAACAATAATAATAATACAACTAATACTAGTAATAATAATAAATAAATGAATAGATACCATAAACAACCAAAGCCGAAGAAAGATGGATCGTAACAAGTTAAAGAAGGAGTCTTATCATCAGGCTGATATGCTTATCATAAAAGGAAACAAAAGTAAAACCAAACTATAATGAAAAATATCTCAAACAATTTATGCAGCAGGGCAGACTGAAATCATTGAGCATGTTTTATAACCTTGCAAAAGTATTAACATTTCCTAAAACAGATTAAAATCTTAAATTGTAGAGGTAAATGAATGAAATGCAGCATAGTATGCTGTAAGTAATGACCTTGCTTACACAACTATACAGCATTTTGTTTGCCGCATATCTGAAATGATCTATGACGCAGATAGTTTTCAAACACTTTACAGTAAGCCAGTTCGGGGTTAGCGCATGGTACAAATGACCCCAAATATCCACAGATATTTTAGACATGGAGGGTCCCTTTATGTGCACTTCAGAAAAATAACTCTGGGAGTGATAGAGGTGCCTCATGAATAGCTTTTGTTTCCCCCTTTAAAAAGAATACTTCCACCTGAATATCATGGAATGCACCATTAGTGCATAATTGAATAATGATTACATGACATTCATGAGCACATAGCGAATATTAGTGTCAGTGGGTTTTAGAATTTGGTACAGATGACCTTTATCTGCTCATGCTCAGATTGCATCTCCGAAGTGGCTTATTCCAACAGAACTTTACAAAAGCCGTGCAGCAGCTACTTCTTAAGAAAACCAAATTCAAGAAAAGAAAGATAACAAGTGAGCAATAACAAAAATGTTAAAGCCACTGCTATGTAGCACACCGCATCTGAAGAATAAAAATAACTCTTTATACTGGCATATTATGTGTAAGTATATAGGTCAGGTGCAATCGCTAATTGAATATAATGATAATGATTAAAAGCAACATACAACCAAATTTGAAGAATAGTGGATCAAAATGTTAAGTTTTCTTTTAGTCGGGCTAAAATAATTATCATACAGGGAATAATCCTAACTATCTATAAATAGATTAAAATCATTGAACATGTTCTTTAACTTTGCCAAAATACCATCAATTTACTGCAATAAATCATATATACCTACCTATTATGCCTGTAGTCTTGACTACGGGACCCCTTCGAGAATTATCACACATGTGTCACAATATTGTGCGCACCCCCCGTAATCCTATTGTCCCCTTCGCCACTCACACGCGTCAATACGCTACGGCCATTTTCCTCTTTCTTGCTCGCCCCCGACGAGTTAGGACGTATAGTCACAGCGCTCCTGAAATCAGGTCGTATAGTATCTTTTTGGTGCGCTTTTTCACATAGTTAAAGCACTTTTAGGTACCTATATTCGTTTAGATTATAGTACTTTGTGTTTTATTAGTCACTCTTGCCGATTGCAAGGGATTTTTTGATTCCCTTTCTTGGCATTTATTTTTCTCTTTCACGGTCAGCCCCACGTAGATATTTCCGTGTTTGCGGGTGTTTCCGTTTGTCACCGAGCCTTCGGGTTCGGCGTTTATTCTTACGGTTTTTAGGCTGTGAAAATTTCTTTAGTGCGTATCTCCCAAATAATTTTACCCTTATTTACTGCATTCAGTTGAAGTATTTCTTATTTTGAAAAAAAGTATACTTTATTGTCTGTTTTATTGCAGTGGTATGGATTCGGAAGAAGAAGCAGCTAGGTCAAGGAGACCTGCTTCTTCCAAAGAGTCGTCTAGCAAGACGACTCGGTCTTCCAGAACTCCCCCGAGTACTGCGGTACACGGGGGAGGGAGGAGGGCTAAGGGTAAGTTGCCTAGTGGTGTTTCCTTGCAGAGTTTGCCAGTCTCGGAGCTTGCGGCTTCGGGACGGGTGGCGTTAACTGAATCGGGATTGTCAACTCCGAAGCCCGTGGTTTCGGGGTGGGTGGCGTCAGATTCTAGTGGTTTGGATATCTCGAATCCAATCCCCCGGTCGCTGAGACCAGAGGGGGGGGCTGTTGTTTCCCGTACGGTAGCGTTCACTCGCTCTGATCCGTTAGGGGAGACGCGCCCCACTACTGCAGGGCAGCCCACGGGCTTAGTCCATGTTGGTCTGGGTTCTCAAACCCTAGCCCCCGGCAAACGCCATATGGGGGAACGAGTACTTCCTGGGCTGTCTACATTGCCAGCTAATGGGAATGCTCGAGCTAACAATTATGGACGCTCTTCGGAGCAACAGGTGTTTTCACCTGAGTGCGTGACTACTAGTGCTCCCCTATTGCTGCTTTCGAGCGGTCCAATAGCGGGTTCAGTAGTAGTCATCGGGCAAATACCGAGTCATCTCGGTCTGCCCACGCACTGGGAGCTTTTAGCTCCCAACCCAAGGCTACTGCATCTTCTTGCTTAGCCAATATGGGTGATTTGGGCGATTCTCTAGGCTTACGCCATGAGCGCTCCAATCCCTTTATGGGAAGTGAACGCCCCTCTGCGGAGGGATCGGTTTGTGTTTCCGAAGAGGCTTCGGGGACCCGAACGGATCCGATTAAGCGTTCTAAGAAAAGGGTTTCGGCTACGACTTTTGTCGAGCCAGCCAAGAAAAAGGCCAAGAAGAAGGCAAAAAGTGGCAAGGCTTTGCCGGCCTCTTGCCCGTCTGGGCTGGCTAACCCAGCTAGCTCCTCTCAAGCTGACATGTTCAGTATGATGCGGGCTTTTGCTCAGAATCAGGGTTGGTCCTTTGTACCGGCTACTTCAACCCTGACTTCTGTCCCTATTCAGGGATCTCGCCTTGAGTCTAATCAGCCTTTTGTGATTGATTCCTCTTTGTCTGAGTCGGATTCGCATGTGCCTCCTATTCCCGCGGCCCTTGGGGCTCCGCCGGGCGAGGAGACTTTTGTTGAACCATGCGGGGCTCTGCCTGCGGAGGCCTTTGTTAGTGCTCCTTTGTCTCATTCCACTCGGGTGGAACCAGATTCGGATGTGGCTTCTCAAGCTTCGGTTCCCGAATCGCTTGGGCAGGCGGAGTCTCAATCGCTTGCTCTTCGCGGGGTAGAAGCGATTGCTTTGTTGTCCAAATATCTCCCTGAATTTCAGTCAACCCGCGCGCAGGGTTCGACTTCGCGTTGGATATTTAAGCAGCAGGATTCCTCTGAGGGTATCGCTCTTGAGGAGGTTTTCAAGCTGGAGTATGACCGCATTGAGGCCGCGCTGTTGATTAAGCGCTCTAATGCGGTCAAGGGTAAGGCCTTTGCCTTTTGTTCTCAGGACCAAGACAGCTTTTTTAAGGCTAAGACTCTGTCTCCTGAGATTTTGGAGGTTGGTCATCGCTTACGGGCGACTAATCCGCTTACCTCTGCCGCTTTCAAGGCGGAGGATAAGATCTGGTCTAATATTGAAAACCAGGTTAGGTCGGGGATGCGTTTGTCGGCGTTTCAAGGGTTTCTCTCCGACCTTAGGTCCAGGGCGGAGGAGTTGAATGTTACCGATGGTGACAAGCTGATTATTGACGACCTGTTGCATACTCTTTTTAGCTCACCTGAGCCTAAGGCTCGAGTGAGCTATTGCGATGGAAATTTGTCCGTCGTCCGTCGTGCGTCGTCCGTCGTGCGTCGTCCGTCGTGCGTCGTCCGTCGTGCGTCGTCCGTCGTCCGTTAACTTTTTACATTTTCATCTTCTTCTCCAAAACCCATGATCGGAATTCAACCAAACTTGGTAGGAATCATCCTTAGGGGTAGGGGACCCAAAGTTGCTAAAATGGTACATGTGGCCCCCAGGGGGGCCCAGGGGGAGGGCCCCCAATTGTAAAAGCTATGTAAATTTCAAACATCTTCTTCTCCAGAACCAGGTATAGCTCAGACTTGGCATTGTGTATGGAGATACCTCTATAGATGAAGATTGAATGTTGTTCATGAAATTTCTCTGAGTGGCCCTATAGGGGCCCTGTGGGGGTAACATACTGGAGGGGGGGGGGCGCTGCCAGGCAAAATGTACATTCTGATCTTCTTCTCCAAAACCCATGATCGGAATTCAACCAAACTTGGTAGGAATCATCCTTAGGGGTAGTGGACCCAAAATTGCTAAAATGGTACATGTGGCCCCCACGGGGGCCCAGGGGGAGTGCCCCCAATTGTAAAAGCTATGTAAATTTCAAACATCTTCTTCTCCAGAACCAGGTATAGCTCAGACTTGGTATTGTGTATGGAGATACCTCTATAGATGAAGAATGAATGTTGTTCATGAAATTTCTCTGAGTGGCCCTATAGGGGCCCTGTGGGGGTAAAATACTGGAGGGGGGGGGGGCGCTGCCAGGCAAAATGTACATTCTGATCTTCTTCTCCAAAACCCATGATCGGAATTCAACCAAACTTGGTAGGAATCATCCTTAGGGGTAGTGGACCCAAAGTTGCTAAAATGGTACATGTGGCCCCAGGGGGGCCCAAGGGGAGGGCCCCCAATTGTAAAAACTATGTAAATTTCAAACATCTTCTTCTCCAGAACCAGACATAGCTCAGACTTGGTATTGTGTATGGAGATACCTCTATAGATGAAGAATGAAGGTTGTTCATGAAATTTCTCTGAGTGGCCCTATAGGGGCCCTGTGGGGGTAACATACTGAAGGGGGGGGGGGGGGGGGCGCTGCCGGGCAAAATGTACATTCTGATCATCTTCTCCAAAACACATTATCGGAATTCAACCAAACTTGGTAGGAATCATCCTTAGGGGTAGTGGACCCAAAGTTGCTAAAATGGTACATGTGGCCCCCAGGGGGCCCAGGGGCCCAGGGGGAGGGCCCCCAATTGTAAAAGCTATGTAAATTTCAAACATCTTCTTCTCCAGAACCAGGTATAGCTCAGACTTGGTATTGTGTATGGAGATACCTCTATAGATGAAGAATGAATGTTGTTCATGAAATTTCTCTGAGTGGCCCTATAGGGGCCCTGTGGGGGTAACATACTGGAGGGGGGGGGGGGGGCGCTGCCAGGAAAAATGTACATTCTGATCTTCTTCTCCAAAACACATGATCGGAATTCAACCAAACTTGGTAGGAATCATCCTTAGGGGTAGGGGACCCAAAGTTGCTAAAATGGTACATGTGGCCCCCAGGGGGGCCCAAGGGGAGGGCCCCCAATTGTAAAAACTATGTAAATTTCAAACATCTTCTTCTCCAGAACCAGGCATAGCTCAGATTTGGTATTGTGTATGGAGATACCTCTATAGATGAAGAATGAAGGTTGTTCATGAAATTTCTCTGAGTGGCCCTATAGGGGCCCTGTGGGGGAAACATACTGAAGGGGGGGGGGGCGCTGCCAGGCAAAATGTACATTCTGATCTTCTCCAAAACACATGATCGGAATTCAACCAAACTTGGTAGGAATCATCCTTAGGGTTAGGGGATCCAAAGTTGCTAAAATGGTACATGTGGCCCCCAGGGGGGCCCAGGGGGAGGGCCCCCAAGTGTAAAAGCTATGTAAATTTCAAACATCTTTTTCTCCAGAACCAGGAATAGCTCAGACTTGGTATTGTGTATATAGACGAAAAATGAAAGTTGTTCATGAATTTTTTCTGGGTGGCCCTATAGGGGGTCTGTGGGGGTAACATAATTGAGGGGGGGGGGGGAGTGGGGCAAGTTCTCTGCCATCCATAAACTTTTTACATTTTCAGCTTCTTCTCCAAAACATGATTGGAATTTAACTGAACTTGGTAGGAAGCTCAGACTTGGTATTGTGTATAGAGATACCTCTATAGATGAAGAATGAAAGTTGTTCATGAAATTTTTCTAAGTGGCCTTATAGGGGCCCCTACACCAGATGTGAATTGTTCCACCTCAGGTGAGCGTCGTGCCCCCTGGGGCTCTTGTTTTGTCTGCAGTGGTCGCAGCTTTCCACCGCAGCTGCTTCGGTTACGTTCCGTCGCAGGACCTCGGCTCTCTCGGCACTGGGTGTTAGAGAGTCGGGCATTGCTCAACTTCTCCGAGATGTTCCGTCTCGGGGTCCTTCGCTTTTTGGTGGTAAATTCGCTACGGTTTTTCAGAGAGAGATCGATGCGCGTAAGCAGATCTCGGATATGACTAAGCAGTTTCACACTAGCTCTAAGCCAACGCGGGCCCCTGTTCAGCGTAGACCTGCTGGTCCCGTTTCGGGTCAACGCAGTCGCGTGTCTAGGGTCCCGCCTCATGAGCCACAGCCAGCTCCTTCTCGTGGGAGAGGGAGTCGTGGCAGGGGCATTTCGAGAGGTACTCGTGGTAAGGCGATGGCTTCGCAGAAGGCCAAGCCTGGGTTTTGATGTTTTTCCCCGAGCGCTTGTTCAACCGAATGTGGTAGGTGGCCGTCTTCACGCGTTTCTCCCCGCTTGGGAGGCCATCTCCGGGGACGCGTTTGTTCTCTCCGTCGTGCGAGACGGATTCTTCATAGATCTTTGCGCTTCGCTCCCCGGAGGGGCTATAAGAATTCGGTCACCTCCCATGTCTGCCCTGTCTCGATCTCATGCTTCAAAGGAGATCGAGTCTCTTCTGGAAAAGAGGGCTATAGAAAGGGTAAGAGACAGGCCGTCTCTTTCCCTTTCTCCAATATTTGTTATTCCCAAGCGCTCGGGAAAACTTCGTTTGATACTGAACCTGAAAAGGATAAACAAATTTATTCCTCCGGTTCATTTTCGGATGGAGACTCTTGCCTCCATTCTTCCGTTGATCAAAAGGGAAGACTACGCGGTCTCGATAGATCTCAAGGACGGGTACTTTCACATTCCCATTCATCGCGCATCTCGCGATCTTCTGGGGTTCTCCTTCCTCTCGGAGACTTATCGTTTTCGGGCTCTTCCCTTCGGGCTGCGCCCGGCCCCTCGGGTTTTTACTCAAGTTGTAGCGGTGCTAGCGGCCTTTCTGAGGCGTCGCGGCCTGCGGTTGTTTTGTTACCTGGACGATTGGCTTCTCCTTGCGGAGTCGCGCGATCGTTTGTTGGACGAGACTCGTTTGCTCGTCTCCCTTACTCAAGACTTAGGTTTCCTAATAAATTGGGAAAAGTCAGAGTTAGTCCCCACTCGCAGCCCAGTTTTTCTGGGGGCTGTGTTAGACATAAGGAATCAGTTAGCTCGGCCCAGTCGAGACAGGATTCTCACCGTTGTCTCTGCGGCTCGCAAGCTCTTGCTGGCCAGAAGAGTCTCAGCCAGACAGTGGCTTCAGTTTCTAGGTTATCTAGCCAGTCTAGTCGATGTTTTAGAGGACTGCCGGCTCCTCATGAGACCCTTTCAGAGACATCTCCTCAGGTTCTTCAAGCCGGGAAAAGACTCTCTTCTGGTCTGGATTCCAGTACCAGTAAAGATCAAGTCTCTTCTCTCTTGTTGGACGAGCGAGGTGTTTCTCGCGCGAGGCAGGTCCTTCTCTGCCCCTCTTCCGTCGATATCGGTTTCAAAGGACGGCTCTCGGTTGGGGTGGGGAGGACACTGCAATGGCAGCACGGTTGCGGGGGATTGGTCTCATCTTGGGACTCTTCCTCATATCAATGTCCTGGAGTTTATGGCAGTTCTGTTGACCTTGCTCCATTTCAGAAGTCGACTTCTCAGTCGTTCGGTTCTGATTCTCACGGACAATGTTACTGTGGCGGCATATATCAATCGGCAGGGAGGCACTCGTTCGGTTGCCCTGAATGCCCTAGCAGCTCAGCTGTGGAGGTGGTGTCGTCGCATGGCAATCACACCCGTGGCCTCTTTCTTCCCCGGTCGGGAAAACCTCATTGCGGATTTTCTGTCCCGGGGCAGGTATCTTCCATCGGAATGGATGCTCTATCCGGAGGTATTTTGCCGCATTCGCAGTTGCCTAGGTCCACTGGAAGTGGATCTATTTGCGTCGGTGCTAAATCACCAGCTGCCGAAGTATTGCTCCCGTGTTCGCGATCAGGGAGCATGGGCTCTCGATGCTTTCTCCCTCAGCTGGGAGAACCTTCAGGGATTCGCCTTTCCTCCCTTCCAACTGATTCCGCGTGTCTTGCGGAAAATCAGGGAAGATCGGGCGAGGGTGCTTGTAATAGCTCCCTTTTGGCCCAGGAGGAATTGGTTTCCGGAACTTATGAGCCTTCTAAGGGCTCAACCGTTAGTTCTCCCGTTAAGAGCGGATCTGGTGTTACAGCCCCTATCGGGGATTCTTCACCACAATCCGGAGTCTCTTCATTTGACTGCTTGGCCCCTGTCAGGGAATCTGCAAGACAGTCGGGTCTCTCTGATAGAGCCGCGGACTTTTTAATGTCCAGTCGTAGGGTTTCTACTAGGGAAATTTACAATTCCCGTCTCTCGGTCTTTTTCCTTTGGTGCAAAGAGAGAAATCAAACCCCTTCTAAGGCTCCTATTGGTTCAATTGCGGATTTCTTAATCTCGTTATTTGACAAAGGGAGATCTATTTCTACTATCCGAGGCTACCGTTCGGCGATCGGGGCCATTCATTCGGGTTTTTCGGATGGTTCGGGGATTTCCAATTCCCCTGCTACTAAGTGGTTTGATTCGTTCGTTCTTTCTGAAACGACCTTCGTTTTCTAAGTTAGTGCCGTCTTGGAGTCTGCCTAAGGTCCTGGAGGCCTTGGCGAAACCTCCTTTTGAACCGTTAGGTGAAGCTTCGCTTCATCATCTTACGGTTAAGACGCTCTTTTTGGTAGCTATTGCCTCTGGGCAGAGGCGCAGTACTCTTCATGCTCTCTGTCTTACTCCTGGTCATGTTCGCTGGGAGAGAAAAGGTGTTAGATTGATTCCTAGGGCTTCTTTCGTTGCCAAGAATCAGACAGCTGCCTCCGGTCCTGTTGAGATTTTTCTTTGTCCGCTTTCTAACTTTTCTTCGGTGCGTGAGGACAAAGTTTGGTGTCCTGTTAGGGCTCTCAAATGGTATATTGATAAGACTAAGTCTTATCGTAAGGATGATCAGTTGTTTCTGATCACTAGAGAGCCTTTTTCTCCTGCCTCTCTTGATTCCATTTCTAGATGGATCGTTGAAGCTATTAGGGCCACTGGCACAGAGGCTCTTTTATCCGACAGTAAGCCTCGTGCTCATGATACTCGTAGTGTCAGCACTTCTTGGGCTCTGTTTCAAGGTGTGGCGCTTGTTGATATTTTGAAGGCTGCTTATTGGCGTTCGCCCAATTCCTTCATTTCTTGCTACCTTAGGGATATTCCCGCAGGTGAAGCTTTGTTTGCGTCAGCCACCTTGAAGGCCGCTGTGTCTTCTTTGTAGTCTTTGGTGTAATCCTATTTCCTTCTGCTCGAAACATGCCTCCCGGTCTTTGAGTTGGCGCTGGTCTGGCATAATAGGTAGGTATATATGATTTATTGCAGTAAATTTGTAAAATCAGCACTGATTTTCTTATTTACTATATAAATCTATATACCTACCTATGACCCTCCCTCCTTCCCCGCTCCTTGCAAGCAACATGTTTCTTCTTGGGGTTGCTCGCAAAAGAGGAAGATGGCCGTAGCGTATTGACGCGTGTGAGTGGCGAAGGGGACAATAGGATTACGGGGGTGCGCACAATATTGTGACACATGTGTGATAATTCTCGAAGGGGTCCCGTAGTCAAGACTACAGGCATAATAGGTAGGTATATAGATTTATATAGTAAATAAGAAAATCAGTGCTGATTTTACAATTTCTAAACATGGATGAAAATCTTTCATTTTATACAGCTACTTACAGCATAATAAATTTGTACAGATTCAAATAAGTTGCTTCATTTTACTGCACAGTTACAACCGGTGACCTGAAGTTTGAAATAACTTTTACAAGCATAACGAATTACAAAACACTAAAAGGCATTGAGAGTAAAACAATCCTCATCGTAAAAAATAGAAATAAGGAATTACACATGGAGAAGAAAACATTCTGACCTAAATTAATGGCTTTTATCAACCAGTGCCCCGCCTTATAAGGAGTTGAAGCGATTTATTTGAAACAATCGCAAGTTAAAATCAATCGCAACTGTGTACTTAACATAGGCCTAGGCTTAGGCGTACGAGAACGGGGGCTGCTGCAGCCAACCCCCCCCCCCTTCCCCCGGATTTTGAAAGTGCAGATATTCCGGCAACTCACACCTCATATTCAGGGAGTGAGGTGCCCGAATATCCTCATATTCCAGTCATTATATGCCGAAATACGTTATTTTTATGATTTTTCACAACGGAAAGGCACAATTATTTTCGGTCGCTAGCTTCGCGCGCTCGTAAATTAAAAAAAGGAAAGTTGCTATATTTTTTACAACAAAAAGGCCATAGGTGCCGTAACAGGGATCAAACCCCCAACCTTCGCGTTTCCAGTCAAGCGCTGTAAACCGTTCGACTATGACACCTCCACACACGCACACACACACACCCTCAACACACACACACACACACACACACACACATATAAACACTCAATTTTTCTAATCTCGTCCTCTTATTTTCGTCTCTTTTCTCTTCTCCTCTCCTCTTTTATAAACCTTCCCAGTTTTGTGTCTCCATTTCATTTTTTTATTCATTGCGGGGGTGGGGGAGGCGCTTTTCGTCGAAAAGAGATCCGCTTTTTGAAGATGGCAATTAAAACCATAATATCCTATCGTTACCCTAAATTTTCCCTTTAACAGTGGCGTAGCTAGAGTCTAGCCATTGTGGGAGCACTGGCATCATTGGAGGCACAAGTCTTTAGGAATAATCTTAAAGCTAATCTAAGACGCCGCTGGTAGAAGAGGGTGGGGGAGGGGGTTGCCGGAAGGGGTCCAACCGTCTTCTTTCCTATTCCATTTTCTTTCTTTTTTTCTTATTTTTTTCGCCATCCGATGAGGGAGGGGTGGGGTCGTGCCCTCCCCCCCCCCCGTTGCTACACCTCTGCTCCTGATGAATTCGCATTTTACCAGGAATTATGAACCCTATTTCATTTTTCGGAAATACGAACCCTATTTCATTTTCGGAAATACGAACCTTATTTCATTTTCGGAAATACGAACCCTATTTCATTTTCGGAAATACGAACCCTATTTCATTTTCGGAAATACGAACCTTATTTTATTTTCGGAAATACGAACCCTTTTTCATTTTCGGAAATACGAACCTTCGGAATTATGAACCCTTTTTCATTTTCGGAAATACGAACCTTCGGAAATATGAACCCTATTTCATTTTCGAAATTATGAACCTTCGGATAAACGAACCTTCGGATAAACGAACCTTCGGAATAACGAACCTTCGGAATAATGCAACAAATGTTCGGAATTACGAACCCTTTTTCATTTTCGAAATTATGAACCCCCAGGCATGGAAAATTAGTGTTTCGGAAATACGAACCTTCGGAAAAACGAACCTTCGGAAAAACGAGATGCCCCCGAGAAAAACTACAGTGGTGTGATAGTGTACTATATTTGTTTGTGAATGGTATAAAAGGCAAAGTTAATCTATTTAATAAAACACATATGCACATCCAAGCCTACACCAAACCTTGCACTCACATGCACCCACAACCACAATGATACGAAACATTAAAAGAGCCACTTAAACCCCCCCCCTTTTTTTTTTTTTTTTTTTTGTAGATTAAATGACAATTTAAGACAATATAATTATAATGAAGGAGCCTCTAGGGCATTACTATGACTACCTTCTGAATCTCTGCCATGGCGCGGCACTTGGACCCCCAGTTGCGAGACGCTGCAGACGCCGCGCTCGCATGACTCAGTTTTTTTACTTTCCAATGTTGACAGGTATGAATAATGATATGAAAGTATATTAATAGTTGCCAAAGGATATTATATTTGTTTTTTTCATGTGAGCAAGAAAAGAGTGAGTACAGTGCAAATAAATTGCAAGTGTGATTCTTTTGAGCTTTAAAGTTTAGAAGAGTATGTGATTTCTCCATAAAACAATTGCTAATTCTTGTGAGAGAGAAAAGGGTACATATAAGTTTTGTATTTAAAAATTACAAGATTATTCCTGTGAGCAACAAAATAGTATGCGTGTCTGCATGCAGTAAAGCAAATTACAAGTTTATTCATTTGAGCTACAAAAGAGTTATAAGTAGGTTTCCAGTTCAAAGTAAATTCCATAGGTGATTTTCATGTGAGTAAGAAAAGAGCAGGCCCTATTCAAGTTCATTATAGGTTAAATTGCAAGTTCACTGTGATAAAAGAAAGTGACAAATCGGTATTATATAACGGGGAACAAAGGAAGACACCCCAATAGGGTGAATAGGGGTGATTAGACATTGTCTAGTGCAGGTGCCAGGCCACCCAGGTGCACTTAATAATCTCTCCATTGGAATTCTCTCATGAGTTTGTGATAATATTTTGAATGACTTAAGCCCCCAAATTAAACACTTGGTAATACAATGAATAGACTATTTAACACTCCTGCTAAATTTCAACTAAATCTGACAATGCCTTCATTGTGGTTACTATGGCCTTTTGATTCACTCTCTATTGATTTTCTTTTAATATGTCTTCTTGCTCCGCACGCTTGAATAGGCCCAAACATTAAAGCTTGTTTCCTCCGTAACTAATACCAGCAAAGTCTCTTACTAGTTCCATTTATTCGCTAAATTAAAAGGGTTAGGAACCTTCAATTTTGACAATTTATATATCATTTTAAAGCTGAGACTCTGTTCTTTCCAAATATGATGAAATCAGAAAAATCATTTTTTCTGACTTTTTGGTGGTTTTGTGGTGCCGGGTCACATATCATATCATAACCATATTCAAGTTGTGTTAGTTGCAGTTGAAGTTCATGGAAACTGAGAAAACCAGCTTTTCTACCTCAAAGTCACCCATGCTGAGAATTTGTGTGAATTATTAGAAACATTACACAAACATATTTAATATTGAATTCTCCATTTCCCAACGATTAGGGTGGTTATCCCTTTTCAACTAAAGACTGTGGATGGATAGTAGCAGACTGTACTGCAGAAGGTCTCAAGTCCGCCATGCTGCTAGAGGAGAAGTGTCCTTATATCACTAATCATATAGGCAAAGAAAGACACTGCCAAGCAGTTGATGTGGTGAGTGTTTTTAAACTATTATAGTTTGACATATTTCTTTGAAGTTGTTAGTGGCATTCCTTGATGATCTTGTCATTTTTAAACTGGAAGATTCCTACATTTTCTTCCAGGTGCCAAAATTGATATACCATAATTTCCATTGTAAAGGCAGCATCGCCGCAAAGGCTGCACCCCAACTTTGACAACTCATTTGGGGAAAAAAATATAGGTAAAATGTTTGCTACACAGAAATCAAATTTCTTTGACTTCCGCACAAGTCGAAAATCGCCTAAATCGACGCATTTCATTCAGTCCCGTCGTGATCAACGTAGGCGAGGTTGACTGTATGTGTACAGGATGCCCTGTGTATCTGTGTGAGTGCATACGCTACACCGATATCATGCAGCACCAAGACTGGACTAGAATAGCCTGTGTGGTCATCGCTGGTGGCTGGGAAGACTAGAATCTAGAGGTTAGATCTACCCTGAAATAGTAATTGGAACATTGAATATCGTACAGAGGAAAAACCTGGCGATGTGAAATATTTTCCTTTCTTGGTTTTACAGTGGAAAGGGCGAGACAAAAACATAAAAATCAACACAGCTAAATCTTAAATTGGTATGAATTTGAGACAGTCGGTATGACGATATCACGGTATGAAAATGACGATGGCGGTATACATACTGACTGGTATTCACCTAATACCGTATGGTATTACACCGGTTTATCAAATAAGCTTCGGGAAGATACGACCGCGCTGAAATAGTGCAGAAGTGGAGGGGTGCCATCGATCTCTACGAGGGGTGCGCTACCCATTACAGAGCGCTTATGTAGTGCTTTAACATCCATTACAATAGCTCATAGTACAGAAAAAACATTTGCCTCTTTGATACTACCATAAAATAGACCCAGGAAGAAAATTCTGGTATTTTTATGCCTCTGCCCACCGAAGGTGGGTGCCGGAGGCATGTTTTCGGGTTGTCCGTCCGTGCGTCCGTCCCACTTCTCGTTACCGCGATATCTGAAGAATCATTTGAGGTGGGAACCTAAAACTTGGTACTAGTGTGTATGTGGGTAAGTAGGTCAAAGGTCAGAGGTCACTTTACATGACATATGAAATTACTGGTTTTTAGCACCGTTACCTTGATATCTCAAGAACTTCAAACTTGGTACTAGTATGTATCCCTATACGAAGATGAACTGATCAGATTTTGGGGTAAGGAGGTCAAAGGTCAGAGGTCACAGAGGTCAATTTACATGAAATTACATGAAATTACATGAAATTCTTGGTTTTTAGCACCGTTACCGCAATTTCTGAAGAACTGTTTGAGGTAAGAACTTCAAACTTGGTACTAGTATGTATCCCCATACGAACATGAACTGATTAGATTTTGGAGGTAAGTAGGTCAAAGGTCACAGGTTGCAGGTCTCAGCGGCCAATTTACATGATATTAATACAGTTTTTGGCTACATTTCCACGATATCTCAAGAACAACTGATTATATTGCTTTATAGTCAGAGGTCAATTAGTAATGTAGGATTTTAGTGTTTTAAATCACAATTTCGCAATAACCATTTGATGATTGCGCATCAACTATATTATACTTTCAATATGGCACAAAAAAGAGACATGATAACGAAGCTTTTCGACCTGCACTCATCAGGTTATCACGCAGGTATATAACAAATTACTTGAAATCAACTATATTATACTCGGTGAACCCGGACGCAACCTGGACGCCGTAATTTCAGAACAATCGCAAAGCTTGGACGAACTCCTTTTGTCTGCACAGAAGAGGTTCATGCGATTGAATGTAAGCAGCTTCCAGAAAGCGTAAATGCGCTGAGCTTCTGGCCCGGGACATAATTGAGAATTGATCGTCGGCATAGCTTTGTGCGCAAGCTGGATTGTTCAGCAAGTGGAGACCAATCGCTGAATCGCATTTGGCTATCTTTGGTCTGTTAGCGTGCATTTCAGATTTGCAGGCACGGACGGGCTGCGTGCGCTGATTGGTTGTACGGTTCCGAATAGTCGAGGGGATGTGTTGTTTAATGCGCTCAGCCAACCGCTGAGAAGTACGGCCCACGTACCTGGCATCGCACCGGCACTGAAATTGGTAAATAACATTACTCAAGTGGGGGGTGGGTAGTGCATCATTGCTAGTTGACGGTAGCATCCTGTGTGTAGAAAACACAATGCGTGTTGAAACCGCGTAATAGCAACGTGACACTGCGTGTTTGATCTGACTGCCGTATCTGTCAGATACCTTACCCCTCCAGGGTAGTTTGAGATACACGGGGCATTGGCAGGTCCAAATCTGGTGTCAGATTTGGATTGTGCCTCCAGCGTCCGTGTTATGGTGCGAGATATAACATGCTCAGGGTAACCATTGTCCAGGAGAATAGTTTCGATTTTCGCGATTTCGGGAGCTAACTTGCACGCAGAGCAAATCCTAAGGGCGCGGCACACTAAGTTTCTAATGAGCCCAATCTTGTATGAAGTTGCACTGTACGAGTCCCATCTCGTGTATTGCCCGGTGAATGTGGGCTTGCGGTAGACGGAAGTGATGAATTTCCCATCACTTCTCTCAACGAGTACGTCGAGAAATGGGAGCGCATTGGACAGTTCAATTTCACATGTGAATTTTAGCGCGGGATGGAGCCGGTTCAGTTGTGTAAGGAAAACCTCACACGCTGCGCGGTTATCAAAAATTGCAAACGTATGTGTGTGGTTTAGACAAGGGTTTAAGAGGCTGTTCATTTTTGTCTGTTGTTGTGGATAGGCCACACCCAGACTTTGCGATTATATTTCGGGTCAAAATACTAAGGCCTTTACACTGGAAAATATGGTAGGTAGAAATTCAATTGTTTAGGAAATGTTTTCATTTTCATTTATACAATGAAACGTAATACTGACCCAATACTGTAAACGTGGAATATTTTGCAGTGTGGAAATAATCGCCCATTTCGCGCAGCATGAAATGTGCGCGAAAATTAAAAAACATGCGAATATTTTTGTTTATTTATTCTTTTACCCATGGGCCTAGTGCTTCGGCGAAATTAAAAACATGTGAAATTCGCTTTACTCAGCTAAGCACGAAAAATTAATCCTGCGAAAAAATGTCCACTTTTACAGTAGAGTTCAAATTTAAAGTTGATTCCTGCTTGGTGTTGATAAACTGATTGGTGTTGATAAACTGATTGACACTGCAAGTATCAAGATACATGTAGTAAGGTAATATTAAATATTATTTCAAATGAATGCTTGCATCATGGAAATAACAGATGCTTACCCTGATGATATTTGGTTGGCGGAGGCAAAAAAATAAGTGGTGCTGGAGGAATCTAACCCCCCGGCTGAGAGAACAGCAAAATAGGGCCTTTTTAGGGTTAAATGAATTGAGGCAGAGGCATAGAGGAGACAGTCGAATTCGTCTTGTTTTGTTTTAGTTGATTAATATGCGTAACCCTGATGGTAGGTTTGCTACACAAATGTACCTATGACAGCACTGGAGGAGGATGAGGCTAAGACAGTGGTGGCAATAACCCAGCCTTTTTAGCTCACCTGAGCCTAAGGCTCGAGTGAGCTATTGCGATGGAAATTTGTCAGTCGTGCGTCGTCCGTCGTCGGTTAACTTTTTACATTTTCATCTTCTTCTCCAAAACCCATGATCGGAATTCAACCAAACTTGGTAGGAATCATCCTTAGGGGTAGGGGACCCAAAGTTGCTAAAATGGTACATGTGGCCCCCAGGGGGGCCCAGGGGGAGGGCCCCAATTGTAAAAGCTATGTAAATTTCAAACATCTTCTTCTCCAGAACCAGGCATAGCTCAGACTTGGTATTGTGTATGGAGATACCTCTATAGATGAAGAATGAATGTTGTTCATGAAATTTCTCTGAGTGGCCCTATAGGGGCCCTGTGGGGGTAACATACTGGAGGGGGGGGGCGCTGCCAGGCCAAAATGTACATTCTGATCTTCTTCTCCAAAACACATGATCGGAATTCAACCAAACTTGGTAGGAATCATCCTTAGGGGTAGGGGACCCAAAGTTGCTAACATGGTACATGTGGTCCCCAGGGTGGCCCAGGGGGAGGGCCCCCAATTGTAAAAGCTATGTAAATTTCAAACATCATCTTCTCCAGAACCAGGCATAGCTCAGACTTGGTATTGTGTATGGAGATAACTCTATAGACGAATATACTGGGGGAGAGGTGCTGCCAGGGAAAAGGAATGATCAGTCAAAAAAAAAAAAATTCAAACATTCTTCTTCTCCAGATCCAGAAGTTTATCTAGATATTTTGTGTGTTATATACATCTTGAAGATGAATAAAAAAAAGTTGTTCATGACATTCTCAGGGTGGCCCCATAGGGGTCCTGCGAGGGCGAGGTTAATATGCAGGAGGGGAAATGTACATTCTTTACATGATTTGTTGTATGATTCAACCACACTTGGTGGGAATCATCCTTAGATGTAGGAGATTCAAATAATACATGACATTGTAGACCTGATGAGAGCTGAGACCACTGAAGTCCAGCTAACAAAAGCAGGAGTTCATCCAACAAATTGGAGTCCCCCTCGGTCACATTCATTTCAACTGATCTGGCCCGAAGGCGTAACAGTGAACCCAGGTACGCCGAAAGCCTTAAGCCCGACCTGACTTTGGTTTCAAAGTTCACTAGGGGCTTCTCGGCGGATCTATAGGACTGAGACTTGAAATTGATATTCAAACGTTGTCCCATACCCATAATTTCCTGGGATAAACCCTTGGCAGAAATTAAGCCCTGGGTATCATCCCGATAGAAAGAGAAGGCACTACCAAAGTGCCTCCCTATCCCCATACTCCTGTTTGAAGTCCTCTGTAAGAGGAATACCAGGAGACGGGCCATGCTGTCTGAATAACAGCGATGGCTGATCACTGTCCGACTGGACTTGGGGAAAAATTTCTGGCATATACTTCTCTAACAGGGCCTTGGCATCTGCCGCCATAGCCTGACAAGGCTGGGGGTCGTAGCCGGCCTGAGATTCTGAAACAGACGGGGTAGAAACCTGCGAGACAGAATCAAATTCGGGAGAAGTAGTCCGGTGGGGAAAATCCCATGGGGGTGGATATGCCCACCGACCAGTGACAGACTCCTCCCCCGGCGGGGCTCCGAGAGCCGCAGGCACGGGAGGAGTAGGTCGAGATACCGCATTCGGACAAAATTGTCCCAGGTTCTCATGAATATCGGAGACCGGGAACACACCAGGGTCCGACTCGGGAACATCCTCCTTCACAGTGACATCTGACTAGAGATAACATCTCTCTGTAGCCGGCAGCGTCGGGGGATTAGTATCCCAACCATGCTGCTCAGCAAAGAGTCTCATTAATCTGAGCAACTCAGATTGAGAGTCGGGGGGAAGAGAGGGCTGAGCCTTCTTACCCGACTTGGGTTTATCCTTGGATTTACCCTTCTTGGCTTTAACCCTAATAGAGCCGGGTTATTTAGACCCATCTCACAGCCGGGGGGGGCTGATTCCGCCCCCCCCTAAGATCTCGGCCGTCCACCGCGCAACGAAAATCGGCACACACGTCGCCGACCACGTAATCTACAAAACTGTCAATTTCTCCGAAAAATGTCACAACTAATTAATTATGCTAATTTATGCATATAATTAATGGTTTGCTCTAATTAATTAAATAAAGCCCCAAAACTGCTAATTTTTTGTATAAAGACTCTTTGTCAGATTCTGATCAAATAAACCGAAAAAAAATTCGGTAAAATCCTTTTTTTCTTATGTATTTTATTGTTTTTTAAATTTCTTATGTATTTCTTTGTTTTTTGACTTTCTGTTTTGTATTGTTTTTTCGATGGAATTCGTCGGCGACACTATTTTAATCGTAAACAACATAAAATTAATTGTTTTTAAACAGTAAAAGTAAAAATAATGAAACATTTATGAATTTTAGCTGGAAACACAATTTGTATTGGATTTGTACATGAAATCACGTTTTTGAGCAATTTTGGGTCTGACATGCACTTACGAAATGTTGCGTAACTCTGGAACCGCACGCGCAGACATCACAAATTTGGTCTCAAAAGTTGCGCAAGACTTGAAAGAAAAAAGTAGTGAAGCAGGCGTGGTAACTGCTTTTCGCGATGCGAACATATTACGCGAAAAGTCTAGGGGGGGCGGTTGTGTGGTTGAATCATACAACAAATCATGTAAAGAATGTACATTTCCCCTCCTGCATATTAACCTTGCCCTCGCAGGACCCCTATGGGGCCACCCTGAGCGTCGTGCCCCCTGGGGCTCTTATTTACAGCAATAAATCGATGTATCTACCTATTTGCTAGTTTCCCAAACTATGCCGTCATTCGAGAAAAACTAAGTCTAAAACGCGCAGCCCCTGCCTGCGCGCACGTACTCCCCGTCCACCAATCCAATCGCGCCACCGCCATACTCTTCCTCTTCCGTTCTCGCCCGTCAGAGAAGTGACGTCTATGAAGCTAAGTCTTAACCTAAATTGCGAGATTTTTACCTCCAAAAGCATTTTTGGTTGCCTTTCGCAATATAAATCCCGTTCACCATGTTTTCACATTCATTTTGGTGTATCGGATTTTTCCTGAGTCAACCTCCTTCACGGTAAATTAATGAAATTACTTTGCCGTTTTTCCTCACATTCGGGGCTTTATTCACAGACGGTGTACTAGTACACTGTGTCGGGCTGCCCCCCCCGTGTCTGTAGGTGGTTGATTCAACGCGCTTAGACAAGCGGTCTTATCAAAACGTTGTGTCTCCGTAATAGGAGTTTATTCCCACTCCGACTAATGTGAGTTGGTTGTTACCCTTTTATAGATCTATATTGTTTGTAATAATAAATTTATTACCAAATATGGGTTTCTATATTTGTTTGCTTTTCTTTATTTTCAGCCATGTCGAGGTCTCCGTTTCGGCTGGCGTTCCCCAGTATTTAAATACTTATAAGGGGACTCGCCCAGCCTTGGAAGGGTTGGCTGCGAGATTTTCATCTCCACCAACATTATAACTTCCCCGGAGCCTCGACCAAGGTAAGTTAGGGCCTGCCTTGTGTACGGCTCGCCCCGTTATGAGTTCGTCGTCTGTTCTGACGACCAACTCATGCGGGATATACCGAGAGAGTGAGTCCTGAAACATGGCCAATACCTCTCTCGAAGAAGAGACTTGTATAACGGTGAGAGTGAGTGCCTAACCCGTCCAATACCTCTCACCGATAAAACTGTGGGTCTACCCCAGCCCACAGTTCGTCTCGCTCGAGCTGCACTTCTCGCTCACTAGCCATAGATGTTGTTCGCTCAGGGGTCTGCTCTCTTTGTCTCTCTCCGCACGCTTCTAATCCAAGCAAGGCGGGAAAGAGTAAAGAGAGTCGTGATCTTCCTAATGTACCCAGTACAAAGGGTTTACCACGGAAGCGGCGCCCGTTTTCAAGTGGGTAAAGGGAGCGGTCACGTGACCGCCTGCCCAGAAACGTAGGCGCCTGAGTACTGCCCAGCCAGCCGGCGGGGCGGACTCTCTCCCCTTGACATCGACTGTGTGTTCACCTCATGTGTCAGGGGGGCCAAGAAGAAGAAGGTTAGCCCCCGAAGGGGCGACTACTTCTTCTGAGTCGGGCGTCTCCCATGAACTTCTGAATTATCTGAAGATCATTGTGGAGTGGAGTGGTTGGTCAGACTTTGTGTCCGTAACCCCCACCACGCCCGACTCCAACACCCCCCCCCCCCCCCCCCCCCGGGGGAGGGGGGATACCTGTACCCACAAACCCGGATCCGGTTCGGATACCGGTTTTTACCGGTTATCCGGCTAGGAAGACTGGTTTTCCCTTGTTTATCACCACTGCACCTAGTGGGTGGGGATCCGGTTCCTTTATCAGGTATCCGGCTCATTGTGTTTGGTCTCCAACACACAAGAGTCTTGCCGCCCCACTTCGGGCGTCTCCCGACCACGTTCAGCTTTGATCGTCCGGTCGGGGCTACTCCCATTCCAGCGGCACTAAGTGCTCCGCCTGGGGAGGAATCCTGGGACTACCTAAACCGCCCTTCTTGGGATCAGGTTTCTCAGTCCGGATTTTCGGAGGATGATGCCTCTTCACAGGTTGAGATTACACCCCAAACCAGTCGGTCCTTGGCGGTAGAGACTCAAGCCCTGCTGGAGAAATATCTTCCCGACACCTTTTTTCAGAGTCGGGCCGATACGGGACATCCGTCTCTCCTTTTTCAAGGTGAGCGTCCCTCCAAAGGCATCCCTCTTACGGAGGACTTAAGCGAGTCTACAATGACTTCGCCTCACAGCCTCTTTCATCTTTGGTAGGGCCCGTCCCTCGGCCAGGGAATTCACTTTCTCTCAACAAGACACTCTCGATTATTTTACGAGAAAGTCTTGTTCCAGTGACCTCCTACATGTAAGTGGTAGGCTTGGTGTCAACTTTCAGAGTGCACCTTAGGCCAAAAGGGAGAAGTTCCCGTCCTTGATGGAAGCTTATTCCAGGACTGGCCTGAGGCTGACTGCCTACTTGTGTACGCTCCTTTCCCTACGCTAGGAGCCAGGAACTTGAGATGTCCGACTCGGACATCATGTTCCTAGACGAAGCCCTCTTGTCCTTGACAGGCTCGTTGTGGTCAAAACTGTCTGTGTCGACAGCATAGCCACTAATGCCAGGAGGGAACTTGCACTTTCCTCTCTGGGCATTGCGGATGCGGACATACCTGCCTTCCTGGCCAGGGTCCCGCACTCCGGCCAACACCTCTTTGGAGGTAAGGTGTCTGATGTGATTCAACTTGAGGTTGATTCACGCTAGCAGGCGACGGAACTTCTGAAACGCCTTAAGTCCTCGGCTCCTAACCCGCAGGCCCAGGCTAGTTTTCCGCCTCCTAGACGCGGTGGCACTTCCAGCTTTCAACCTCTCGTGCACTGCAAGTTCAGCCCAGTGCCCCTCACTACAGGGGGCCAGGGCGGAGCCTTCTCCTCGAGGTAGGAGAAGGCATCGTCGCGGTCGGGGCCGTGGTTCGGCCCGGGATTCGCGGCGAGTGCGCCCCGAGCGTTGGCGGCCGGCTTCAGTACTTTCTTCCCGCTTGGGAAGAAATTACCGACTCCGATTATCGTGCGAGGAGGCTTCTGCATAAAACTCGCAGAGCCCCTCACACACGGAGCCTTCCGCCGCAACCCGCCTACATATCGCCCCCTTTCTAGAGCACATCTCCGACGAGATTCAAGAGCTGCTAGAAAAGGGCACAATCGAAAGGGTAAGAGACCACCTCCATCTGTGTCTCTCCCTTATAATTCCCAAACGCTCGGGGAAGCTCAGAATGATTTTGAATATGAGGGTCATCAATACCTTCATTCCAAGAGAGCTTTTCCGCATGGAAACTTTGGCCTCCATTCTTCCGGCGATCATATCGCCCCCCTTTCTAGAGCACATCTCCTCCGAGATTCAAGAGCTGCTAGAAAAGGGCGCAATCGAAAGGGTAAGAGACCACCTCCATCTGTGTCTCTCCCTTATCTTAGAATTCCCAAACGCTCGGGGAAGCTCAGAATGATCTTGAATATGAGGGTCATCAATACCTTCATTCCAAGAGAGCTTTTTCCGCGTGGAAACTTTGGCCTCCTTTCTTCCGGCGATCAGACCGTCAGATGTGGCCATTTTCGGTAGACTTGAAAGATGCTTACTTTCACATACCGATGCACCCTTCTTCAAGGGACCTTCTAGGCTTCGCCTTTCAGGGTGAAACCTTCCGGTTCAAGGCCTTACCTTGCGGCCCGAAACCGGCTCCTCGAGTTTTTACTCGAGTAGTCTCTGCCCTAGCCGCCTTCCTCAGGTATCGCGGTCTGAGACTTTTCACTTGCATAGACGACTGGCTCCTGGTGGCGAGCTCTGTGTCCGTCTTTCAGTCTCACATGGACCTACTTCTCCGTACTACGCAAGAAGTATGATTCATAGTCAACTGGGACAAGTCGGAGTTGACTCCTACCCGCAGACCCATTTTCCTGGGTGCGGAAATAGACATTGTGAACCAACTTGCCCGCCCCAGTCGGGAGAGAGTTCAAACTGTTGTCTTACTGGCTCGATCTCTTCGTCGCTTACATCGAGTTCGGGCAGGCCGATGGCTCCAGTCCTTGGGCCACTTATCGAGCCTTGTAGATGTCCTCAAAGACTATCGGCTTCATATGAGGCCTTTCCAGCTTCATCTGCTGAAGTTTTCCAAGCCCAGTGTAGACTCGCTCAAGGTGTGGATTCCTCTATCCGAGGAAATCAAACGCCTGCTTATCCCCTGGTCGAATGAGTCGTTCCTTCTTCAAGGGCAAGTCTCTTTTGGACCAGGTGGTCTCGGGGGACTGGTCACACCTGTGCACCTTACCCCACATCAATATGTTGGAATTGATGGCAGTCTTCATGTCTCTCCGTTTTTTTTCGAGAACATGATTGTAGGTCACTCCGGATTGTGACGGACAACACTACTGTTGCTGCCTACATCAACAGACACGATCTAACCGCCAAACTTTGGAAGTGGTGTCGGTCTCACCGAGTGTTTCCGATCGCCTCCTATGTTCCCGGGCGGGACAATCTGATTACAGAATTTCTGTCCCAGGGCATGTGTCTCCCCTCCGAGTGGCCACTGAACCGAGAGGTCTTCGACACCTCTGTTCAGTCTGCGCCCCTCTGGAGATAGACCTGTTTGCGGAAGCTTGGGCCCTCGATGCGTTCTCCCTTCAGTGGAAGAACTTCCGGGGTTACGCCTTTCCGCCGGTCTCCTTAATCCCTCAGGTCCTGGGGTAGATTCAGGAGGATCAGGCGTGGTTTCTGCTCATTGCACCTTGCTGACCGAGGAGACCTTGGTTTCCTCCTCTTCTGTCTCTGCTGGACTGTCGGCCTCTCTCCCTTCACCGGAGAGCAGACCTCATAGCTCAGCCCCTGTCGGGGATCCTCCACCATCGCCCGGCGGCTCTACATTTGACCGCCTGGCCTCTATCGGGGAGGATGCGAGGACGGCAGGACTCTCAGAGAGAGCCTCCCAGTTCATAGTCCAGAGCAGAAGAGATTCTACCCGAGCTGTTTACAACTCGAGATTAGAAGCCTTCCATGCTTGGTGTGGGGAAATGGGATTTGCTTCCCGTTCTGCCCCGGTGGGTGCTATTGCAGATTTCCTTATCGCCCCTTTTCGATAAGGGCAGGTCCCTCTCTACCAATCGTGGTTACCGGTCCGCTATTGCTCCGGTTCACCTTGGTTTTTCTGATGGTTCAGGAGTTTCTAACTCTCCCTTCTTGACTCATTTGCCGAGATCTGTCTTTTGAAACGACCAGCAAATCGCCAGTTGACTCCTGCGTGGAGCCTTCCTTTGGTTTTGGACGCCTTGGCCAAACCGCCCTTTGAGCCGTTGTGCAAAGCGTCTTTACACCATCTCTCGATTAAGACCGCCTTCCTCGTCGCTATTGCTTCTGGGCAGAGGAGAAGCACTATTCAGGCTCTCTCTACTGCGCCCGGGCTTATCAGATGGGAAAGGCAAGGTGTACGTCTTGTCCCTCGACCTTCGTTTATTGCCAAGAATCAGAAGGATTCTTCTGGCTCAATCGAAGTGTTCTTGAGTCCTCTGTCAGAATTCTCTTCTGTCTAGGAGGATAATTCTTGGTGCCCTGTTAGGGCTCTCAAATGGTTCTTGGATAGGACTAAGGTTTTTCGTAAGGATGATCAGCTCTTTCTCTTTTCCCGTCACCCTTATTCCCCAGCATCACGGGAGACTATCTCCCGTTGGATTGTCGAGGCTATCCAAGCTGGGGGTTCGGAGGCTCTCCTGTCTGAGAATCCTCCAAAAGCGCACGATACTAGGAGTGTTTCTACCTCCTGGGCGCTCTTTCTGGGTCTTCCTTTGGAAGACATTTTGAGGGCCGCCTTTTGGCGTTCCCCTACTTCCTTCACATCCTTCTATCTTAAGGATGTTCTTTCGGGTGAGGTTAGCTTTGCAACCTCTGGGTTGAGAGCTGCTTCGTCGTCTCTGTCTGCCCCGCGTTAGTTACTCCCGTCCTGGGACATGCCACCCGGGTTTTTATCCGTGCTATTCTAGCAAATAGGTAGATACATCGATTTATTGCTGTAAATCAAGAAAATTATAACTAATTTTGTTATTTACTAGATAAATCTATGTATCTACCTATGTCCCTCCCTCCAGCCCCTCTCCTTGTCTGACATGTCCTAGATTCTGTCTCTGACTGCTCGGAAGAGGAAGAGTATGGCGGTGGCGCGATTGGATTGGTGGACGGGGAGTACGCGCGCGCAGGCAGGGGCTGCGCGTTTTAGACTTAGTTTTTTTTTTATGACGGCATAGTTTGGGAAACTAGCAAATAGGTAGATACATAGATTTATCTAGTAAATAACAAAATTAGTTATAATTTTCTTGGTTATTGTTAACTGAATTGAGGTAGAGGCATATAGGAGACAGTCGCATTTATCATGTTTCATTTTAGTTGATTGATTGTAACACTGATGATATGTTTTTATGCCTCCGCCCACCAAAGGTGGTGTTGGAGGCATTATGTTTTTGGGTTGTCCATCCGTTCGTCCATCCGTCTGTCCCGCTTTCTCGTTCTCGCAATAACTCAAGAACCATTTGAGGTAAGAACTGTAAAGTTGGTGCTAGTACATATATGTATCACCATAGGAAGATCTGATTAGAGTTTGGGGTACGTAGGTCAAAGGTCAAAGGTCACAGGTCAATTTCTGAAATTGCAGGTGTTAGCCTTGTTAACGCGATATCTCAACCATTTGAGGTATGAACTTCAAACTTGGTACTACTATTATCACCATAGAAAGACGTTATGATTATATTTTGGGATACATAGGTCAAAGGTCACAGAGGTCACCAAGGTCAATTCTTAAATTGCAGGTTTTAGCCTTAACGTGATCTCAAGAACCATTTGATCCATTAACTTCAAACTTGGAACTAATATGCCTCACCATAGTGAGAAGAACTGATTAGATTTTTGTTCACGTAGGTCAAAGGTGACCGGTCATAGAGGTCATTAAACAGGTGTATGTGAAATTAATGTTTCGTTACCTTAGTTTGTTATCACTATATCTCAACTATTTTGTACTTATGACCATGAGGAGATTAAGTGATCAGTCTTTGGGTTATAAGGTGTAAGGTCAAATGTCAAATGTCAAAGAGGTCAATTAACATGTAATTAGAGGCTTTTTATTCTGGTTATCACAATATTTCAAGAACAGTTTGAGCCATCAACTGAATTTAAGCAGTGGCATATAGGAGACGCAGTTGCATTCATCTTGTTTATTTTAGTTGATAGATATGCGAAACCCTGATGGTGGGTTTGCTACTTATGAGACCACTCGAGGAGGATACATCCTAGAGAAACTCAATCCATCAGAAGTCTTTGGTAAGAAATCTATTATGCAGATATCATCTATTAAGAATCATTAAGATGCTAAAATATCCTAATATACTACCTGTATGCAAGAAAGAGATAGTGACATACGATGCACCACGCGTTACCCCGGGTACCATAGTGTCCCTGTATTTAAAGAGTTGCGACAACTGGGGGATTTGAACGCCATTTTGTTTCCACACTATTACATAACATTTCTATTCAATTCCGATGAGCACCTGGGTGTTCTCAATAGAAAGAATTTGAACGGCATTTTGTTTCCAGAAAAGTGAGACGGGTACAACGCTACCCCGGGGTAACGCGTGGTGCATCATATGGTAGACTGTAGTAATTTTTACATATACATGTATATGCTAGCATGTAAATATATTTTTACATATGCTTATATGTGTATAAGAAAGTTTATGACATACAGTAGACCATGCAAAAAAGAGTTATTGAAATGTAAGAAAGAACAAAAACATGTTAAAACAATTGTCCTAAAGGTAATCGGCAAAACTATACAGTGGGCATCAGTGGTATTTAAATACCTTTGAAATTTTCCTGTAGTTATAGTATTAATTGTTGTACATTTATTTATATGTAATTATTTTTCTTATTGAAAATGTTTGTATTTCTTGTACTAAATAATCATTTGCTCGAGAATACTTTCAGGAATTTTTTTCTTTTTCTCACATATTTGACTAAATTCAAGAACATTTCAACTGCTGACATGACCATGTCAAAGTGTTGTAGTACATAAACATGAGATGAAATTTAAGAGCTAAAGACCTTGGAGATTGCCCTCCAAAGAATTAAGGTCTGAATTATGAAAAATTCTAGTAAATTGGAATGAGAGGTGTGGATGCTGCAGTTCTACAGACCAAGGTGAAAGACACTCTGGAAATTGAATTAATGTGTATATACACTCAGCAAAAAGAGAAAATGGACACTCTTTATTGTTCTAAATTTTCATATACACTCATGTAAACCGTTAATAAAATATAATACGATTTACTGCAATAAATCATATATACCTACCTATTATGCCTGTAGTCTTGACTACGGGACCCCTTCGAGAATTTAACACACATGAGTCACAATATTGTGCGCACCCCCCGTAATCCTATTGTCCCCTTCGCCACTCACGCGCGTCAACACGCTACGGCCATCTGCCTCTTTCTTGCTCGCCCCCGACGAGATAGGACGTATAGTCACAGCGCTCCTGAAATCAGGTCGTATAATATCTTTTAGGTGCGCTGTTTCGCACATTTAAAGCACTTTTAGGTACCTATATTCGCTTAGATTATAGTACTTTGTGTTTTAGTAGTCGCTCTTGCCGATTGCAAGGGATTTTTGTTTCCCTTTCTTGGCATTTATTTTTCTCTTTCACGGTCAGCCCCACGTAGATATTTCTGTGTGTTTGCGGGTGTTTCTGTTTGTCACCGAGCCTTTGGGTTCGGTGTTTGTTCTTACGGTTTTTTGGCTGTGAAAATTCTTTTGTGCGTATCTCCCAAATAAAATTTACCCTTATTTTACTGCATTCAGTTGAAGTATTTCTTATTTTGAAAAGTATACTTTACTGTCTGTTTTATGGCAGTGGTATGGATTTGGAAGAAGAAGCAGCTAGGTCAAGGAGACCTGCTTCTTCCGAAGAGTCGTCTAGCAAGACGACTCGGCCTTCCAGAACTCTCCCGAGTACTTCGGTACATGGGGGAGGGAGGAGGGCTAAGGGTAAGTTGCCTAGTGGTGTTTCCTTGCAGAGTTTGCCAGTCTCGTAGCTTGCGGCTTCGGGACGGGTGGCGTTAACTGAGTCGGGATTGTCAACTCCGAAGCCCGTGGTTTCGGGGTGGGTGGAAAACGTCAGATTCTAGTGGTTTGGATATCTAACGATTCCAATCCCCCGGTCGCTGAGACCAGAGGGGGGAGGCGGTTGTTTCCCGTACGGTAGCGTTCACTCGCTCTGATCTGTTAGGGGAGACGCGCCCCACTACTGCAGGGCAACCCACGGGCGTAGTCCATGTTGGTCTGGGTTCTCAAATCCTAGCCCCCGGCAAACGCCATATGGGGGAACGAGTACTTCCTGGGCTGTCTACATTGCCAGCTAATGGGAATGCTCGAGCTAACAATTATGGACGCTCTTCGGAGCAACAGGTGTTTTCACCTGAGTGCGTGACTACTAGTGCTCCCCTATTGCCGCTTTCTAGCGGTCCAATAGCGGGTTCACACGCCTTTAGTAGTCATCGGGCACATACCGAGTCATCTCGGTCTGCCCCCGCACTGGGAGCTTTTAGCTCCCAACCCATGGCTACTGCATCTTCTTGCTTAGCCAATATGGGTGATTTGGGCGATTCTCTAGGCTTACGCCATGAGCGCTCCAATCCCTTTATGGGAAGTGAACGTCCCTCCGCGGAGGGATCGGTTCGTGTTTCCGAAGCGGCTTCGGAGATCCGAACGAATCCGATTAAGCGTTCTAAGAAAAGGGTTTCGGCTACGACTCTTGTCGAGCCAGCCAAGAAAAAGGCCAAGAAGAAGGCAAAAAGTGGCAAGGCTTTGCCGGCCTCTTGCCCGTCTGGCCTGGCTAACCCAGCTAGCTCCTCTCAATCTGACATGTTCAGCAGGATGCGGGCTTTTGCTCAGAATCAGGGTTGGTCCTTTGTACCGGCTACTTCAACCCTGACTTCTGTCCCTATTCAGGGGTCTGACTTTGAGACTAATCAGCCTTTTGTGTTTGATTCGTCTTTGTCTGAGTCGGTTTCGCATGTGCCTCCTATTCCCGCGGCCCTTGGGGCGCCGCCGGGCGAGGAGACTTTCGTTGAACCATGCGGGGCTCTGCCTGCTGAGTCCTTTGTTGGCGTTCCTTTGCTGGGTCATCCCGGTCCGCCCTTGCACTGGGCGCCTTGGCGCCCGGCCCATGGCTGTTGCATCTTCTTGCTCAGCAGATATGGGTAATTGGTGCGCGTTTTTGGGTTCAATACCCTCAGCGCACTTCTCCCATAAAGGGAGGTGAGCGTCCCTCAGCGGAGGGTTCGGTTCGTGTTCCCGAAGGGCTTCGGGGATCCGAACGAAACCGAATAAACGCTCTGAAAAGCGGGTTTCGTCTTAGGCTCTTTTTGGGCCAATCAGAAGCCTAGGGAAGGGGCTAAAAGAGGCAAGGCTTTGCCTGCCTCTTGCCCATTGGGTTTAGCTAACCCTCCGGTCTCTCAAGCTGAGATGTTCGGTGTGAGATGGGCTTTGCCCAGACTCAGGGTTGGTCCCTTGTACCAGGCATCACATCCCCTGCTTTTGTCCCTCTTTTGGGTCGGACATCGAGACTAATTAGCCTTTTATGGTTTATTCTTCTTTGTCTGTGATGGGGCTCCGTCGGGTGAGGAGGCTTATGGCGGTTCATGCGTGAATCCGACTGTTTCGGCCTTTGTTCGTGATCCTTTGTCTTGATCATTTCAGGCGGAACCAGTTTTGGAAGCGCCCTCTCAAGCTTCGGTTTCCGAATCGCTGGGGCAGGCAGAGCCTTAGTCGCTCTCCCTTTGTGGGGTAGAAGCGATTGCTTTGTTCTAAACTTTCCCTGACTTTCAGTCAGCCCGCGCGCAGGGTTCGACTTTGCTTGGGTTCAGGCAGCGGGATTCCTCCGAGGGTATTTCTCTTGCGGAGGATTTCAAGCTGGATTATGGACGCATTGAAGCGGCGTTTCTTTTAAGCGTCATGTTTGGTTTGCAGTGGTCATAGTTTTCCACTGCAGCTGCCTCGGTCATGTACCGTCGCAGAGTCTTCGTTCTTACGGCCCTTTGGGTTAAGGAGTCGGACATCGCACTGCTTCTCTCGGATGTTCCGTCTCGGGTCCTTTGCTTTTGGCGATGCGCGATAACAGGTCTCTGTCTTGTTTACATGCTCATCCTAAGTCGATGCGAGCCTCTGTCCGCGTCTTGGTTGGTGGCTGTCTTCGTTCCTTTCTCCCCGCTTGGGAGGCCATCTCCGGGGAAGCTTTTGTTCTCTTTGACGGACGAGACGGATTCTTCATAGATCTGTCCGCCCCGCTCCCCGGAGGGGCTATAGGAACTCGGTCACCTCACAGGCCCTAGCTCGTTCTCGTGCCTCATCAGAGATTGAATCTCTGTTGAATAAGTGGGCTATAGAAAGGGTAAGAGACTGGCTGTCTTTTTCCCTTTCTCCGACTTTTGTTATTCCCAAGCGCTCGGGAAAACTTCAGTACATTTTCGGATGGAGACTCTCGCCTCCATTCTCCTGTTGATCAAGAGGAAGGACTACGTGGTCTTGATAGTTTTCGAAGATGCGTATTTCCACTTTCCCATTCATCATGCTTCGCGCGATCTTCTGGGGTTTTTCCTTCCTCTCAGAGACTATCGCTTTCGCACTCTTCCCTTCGGGCTGCGCCCAGTCCCTCGGGTTCTTACTCAGGTTGTAGCCGTGTTGGCAGCCTCTCTGAGGCGACGCGGCCTTCGGCTATTTTTGCTACCTGGACGATTGGCTTCTCCTTGCGGAGTCGCGCGATCGTTTGTTGGACGAGACTCGTTTGCTCGTCTCTCTTACTCAAGACTTAGGTTTCCTAATAAATTGGGAAAAGTCAGAGTTAGTTCCCACTCGCAGCCCAGTTTTTCTGGGGGCGGTGTTAGACATCCGGAATCAGTTGGCTCGGCCCAGTCGAGACAGGATTCTCACCATTGTCTCTGCGGCTCGCAAGCTCTTGCTGGCCAGAAGAGTCACGGCCAGACAGTGGCTTCAGTTTCTAGCCAGTCTAGTCGATGTTCTAGAGGACTGCCGGCTCCTCATGAGACCCTTTCAGAGACATCTCCTCAGGTTCTTCAAGCCGAGAAAAGACTCTCTTTTGGTCTGGATTCCAGTACCAGTAAGGATCAAGTCTCTTCTCTCTTGTTGGATGAGCGAGGTGTTTCTCGCGCCAGGCAGGTCCTTCACTGCCCCTCTCCCGTCGATATCGGTTTCGACGGACGCCTCTCGGTTGGGGTGGGGAGGACACTGCAACGGCAGCACGGTTGCGGGGGATTGGTCTCATCTTGGGACTCTTCCTCATATCAATGTCCTGGAGTTTATGGCAGTTCTGTTGACCTTGCTCCATTTCAGAAGTCGACTTCTTAGTCGTTCGGTTCTGATTCTCACGGACAATGTTACTGTGGCGGCATATATCAATCGGCAGGGAGGCACTCGTTCGGTTGCCCTGAATGCCCTAGCAGCTCAGCTGTGGAGGTGGTGTTGTCACATGGCAATCACACCCGTGGCCTCTTTCATCCCCGGTCGGGAAAACCTCATTGCGGATTTTCTGTCTCGGGGCAGGTATCTTCCATCGGAATGGACGCTCCATCCGGAGGTCTTTTGCCGCATTCGCAGTCGCCTAGGTCCACTGGAAGTGGATCTATTTGCGTCGGTGCTAAATCACCAGCTGCCCAAGTATTGCTCCCGTGTTCGCGATCAGGGAGCATGGGCTCTCGATGCTTTCTCCCTCAGCTGGGAGAACCTTCAGGGATTCGCCTTTCCTCCCTTCCAACTAATTCCGCGTGTCTTGCGGAAAATCAGGGAAGATCGGGCGCGGGTGCTTGTAATAGCTCCCTTTTGGCCCCGGAGGAATTGGTTTCCAGAACTTACGAGCCTCCTAAGGGCTCAACCGTTCGTTCTCCCGTTAAGAGCGGATCTGGTGTTGCAGCCCCTATCGGGCATTCTTCACCACAGTCCGGAGTCTCTTCATTTGACTGCTTGGCCCCTGTCAGGGAATCTGCAAGACAGTCGGGTCTCTCTGATAGAGCCGCGGCTTTTTTAATGTCCAGTCGTAGGGTTTCTACTAGGGAAATTTACAATTCCCGTCTCTCGGCCTTTTTCCTTTGGTGCAAAGAGAGAAATCAAACCCTTTCTAAGGCTCCTATTGGTTCAATTGCGGATTTATTAATCTCGTTATTTGGCAAAGGGAGATCTATCTCTACTATCCGAGGCTACCGTTCGGCGATCGGGGCCATTCATTCGGGTTTCTCAGATGGTGCGGGGATTTCCAATTCCCCGCTACTAAGTGGTTTGATTCGTTCGTTCTTTCTGAAACGACCTTCTTTTTCTAAGTTAGTGCCATCTTGGAGTCTGCCTAAGGTCCTGGAGGCCTTGGCGAAACCTCCTTTCGAACCGTTAGGTGAAGCTTCGCTTCATCATCTTACGGTTAAGACGCTCTTTTTGGTAGCTATTGCCTCTGGGCAGAGGCGCAGTACTCTTCATGCTCTCTGTCTTACTCCTGGTCATATTCGCTGGGAGAGAAAAGACGTTAGATTGATTCCTAGGGCTTCTTTTATTGCCAAGAATCGGACAGCTGCCTCTGGCCCTGTTGAGATTTTCATTGTCCGCTTTCTGACTTTTCTTCGGTGCGTGAGGACAAAGTTTGGTGTCCTGTAAGGGCTCTCAAATGGTATATTGATGAGACTAAGTCTTATCGTAAGGATGATCAGTTGTTCCTGATCACTGGAGAGCCTTTTTCTCCTGCCTCTCTTGATTCCATCTCTAGGTGGATCGTTGAAGCTATTAGGGCCGCTGGCACATAGGCTCTTTGATACGACAGTAAGCCTCGTGCTCATGATACTCGTAGTGTCGGCACTTCTTGGGCTCTGTTTCAAGGTGTGGCGCTTGTTGATATTTTGAAGGCTGCTTATTGGCGTTCGCCCAATTCCTTCATTTCTTGCTACCTTAGGGATGTTCCCGCAGGTGAGGCTATGTTTGCGTCAGCCACCTTGAAGGCCGCTGTGTCTTTGTTTTCTTCGCTGTAATCCTATTCCCTTCTGCTTGAAACATGCCTCCCGGTCTTTGAGTTGGCGCTGGTCTGGCATAATAGGTAGGTATATATGATTTATTGCAGTAAATTTGTAAAATCAGCACTGATTTTCTTATTTACTATATAAATCTATATACCTACCTATGACCCTCCCTCCTTCCCCTCACCTTGCAAGCAACATGTTTCTACTTGGGATTGCTCGCAAAAGAGGAAGATGGCCGTAGCGTGTTGACGCGCGTGAGTGGCGAAGGGGACAATAGGATTACGGGGGGTGCGCACAATATTGTGACTCATGTGTGTTAAATTCTCGAAGGGGTCCCGTAGTCAAGACTACAGGCATAATAGGTAGGTATATAGATTTATATAGTAAATAAGAAAATCAGTGCAGATTTTACAAATTTATATCAAATTAATGAAAAATTAATACTCTACCAACATCAATGAAGATCAAATTTTGAACTTTAAAGGTTGGATGGGCACATTCATTTAACCGTTAGGTCTGATTAAGAAATTGCAAAAATAGAGCAATTAGCCATTCAAATGATGACAAGCATTTCCATATCGTAAAGTCAAATGAAAACAATAACAAACATGAGCAACACTTCAATTTGTGGTTGTGCTTCTCAAAACCACGCAGTTCTGAGACTGCCGTTTACATCCAGAGCTCAATCCTCATTGTTTCTCTCTTTTCTCTCTTTTCTCTCTTTTTTCATTGTTAAACAGTAATATCTAACAAATGCACATGTTCATTAACGTTGAATGGCTTCCTTTTTTTTGCTGAGTGTAGTAAGGCACCTCATCATGAGTGCACGTTCTCTGCTGTATATCTCTGAATATGTGTTTCTTCCCTTTACTATTTGTTTCACCTTTGTTTTCAACTGTTAATGTTTTATTTACTGCTATAAATCATATATACCTACCTATTTTTGCTAGTCTCTTGACTACGCAACCCAATCAAGAACTTAATACACATATAAGTCACAATATTGTGCGCAACGTCCATCTTCCTCTTTCTTGCTCGCTCCCGTCGAGTCAGGTTATCGAGTCACGGCGCTCCTGATTTCTGGGGCTGTATTCTGAAAACGATGTTATCTTTTATATATTAGTAAAACAATGTTAATTGTCATAACATATCAAAATCTGGACAAATCATTGGTTAATGATTGCACAAAGATGGCTTTGTTCGCGTAAGTTAACAGAGGCATCTGCGCAAGCACCAATGATTAGTGTTTATTGTGCGCAACTTCAGTTCATGACAATTAACATAAATTTCTAAAGATAGAAGATAACATAGTTTTCAGAATACCGCCCCAGGTCTTGTTGTATCTTTTCAGTGCCCCTACACGCATGAAAAAGCACTATTTTGTACCAATTTTCGTTCTGATTATTGTACTATTGTGTTTTTGTATCACTCTTTGCCTATTGCAGGAAAATGTTCATGTTCCTTTTCTGGAATTTATTTCTTTACTTTTGGTTGCCAGCCCCAAGTAGTAATTTTCGTGTGTCTTGCTGATGTTTCTGTTTGCCCCGATCCCGTTGTTTACGTTTCGGTATTTGACGGTGTTCTCCGATTCATTGTTTATGTTTCATTGCTTGTTGTTTGAATTGTGCGTATCCTCCAATTGTTGAATGTTCCAGACCTAGTACTTTGTGAGGTGAGGAGGGCTGCAGGTTAGTTGCCCAGTGTTGTTACCCCACAGAAATTGCCGACCTCGGAGCCTGTGGTTTTGGGGCGGGTGGCGTTAGTCGATCTGAGAACGCCAGCCTCGAAGCCTGTGGGTTCAGGACCTAGCCAACCGGGGTCCCTCCCATAGGGATAGATGGGCATCCCTCCATTGAGCTACTCTTGGCCAGGAGGGTCAGGGCTAGGCAGTGGCTCCAATTTCTCACCAGCCTGGTCGATGTTCTCGAGGATTGCCGGCTTGTTATGAGGCCTTTTCAGAGGCATCTCCTCAAGTTGTATAAACCTTGCAGGGATTCCCCCTCAGACTGGGTCCAGTCCCAGAAGACATCAAATCCCTTCTTTCCCACTGGACAACGGTGTGTTTCTCACGCGGGGCAACCGCAAGTCCTTCTGTACCCTCCTACCGTCGATTTCAGTTTTGACAGATGCTTCTCTCCAAGGGGGGCGGACATTGCAAATGCAGCACGGTTTCACTCCATATCAATGTCCTAGGACTTATGGCGGTTTTCTTAACCTGGCTTTATTCCAGACGACGGCTTCTCCGTGGCTCGGTTCTCATTCTCACGGACGTCACGGTTGTGGCTTACATCAATCGGCAGGGAGGCACCTGCTCTGCCACTCTGGATGCCCATGCCGCACAATTGTGGAGGTTGTGTCGTCTCATGGTGATCATGCCTGTTGCCTCCTTCATCCCCGGTCAGGAAAACCTCATTGTGGACTTGCTATCCCGGGGCAGGAGCCTTCCATCAGAATGGAAGCTCCATCCAGAGGTGTTTTCCCACCTTTCCAATCTTTGGGGCCCGCTGGAGGTTAACCTATTTGCATCAGCTCTCAACCATCAGCTTCCGCGGTACTGCTCCCGAGTTCACGACACGACCTTAATTCTTGCGGAAGATCAGGGAGGATCGGGCTTGGGTTCTTGTGATAGCTCCCTTTTGGCCCAGGAGGATTTGGTTCCCAGAGTTGGTGAGCCTCCTGTTGGCTCAACCGTTTCCTCTTCCCTTGAGAGCAGATCTGGTGTCTCAACCCCTTTCAGGGATTCTACACCACAGACCAGCGTCCCTTCATTTGACCGCTTGGCCCCTATTGGGGAGACTGCAAGACAGTCAGACTTTTCTGAGAGGGCCGCAGATTTTGTAATGTCCAGTCGTAGAGATTCTACTAGGGAAGTTTACAATTCCCGTCTTTCAGCCTTCTTTCAGTGGTGTCGGGGCCCGGTATCAAACCCTGTCTAAGGCTCTGATTGGTTCAATCGCAGATTTTCTAATCTCGCTGTATGACAAAGGAAGGTCTATCTCTGCTATCCGAGGCTACCGAGCGATTGGTGCTATTCACACGGCTTTTCGAACGGTTTGGGAATTTCCAATTCCCCGCTTTTGAGTGGACTAATTCAGTCTTTCTTCTGAAACGTCCCCCCCCCCCCCCCCTTCTCAATTAGTTCCGTCTTGGAGTTTGCGTCGGGTTCCAGAAGCCCTGGCTAAACATCCTTTCGAACCTTTGGGCAAAGCTTCGCTTCACCATCTTCTGGTGAAGACTCTCTTTTTGGTAGCCATTGCCTCTGGCCAGAGGCGCAGCACCTTTCACGCTCTCTGTCTTAGTCCCGGACAAGTTCGCTGCGAAAGAAAAGATGTTAGGCTGATTCCTAGAGCTTCATTTATTGCCAAGAACAAGACGGCTTCTTCCGGCCCTGTTTTTCTTTGTCCTCTATCTGATGTTTCGTCAGTACGTGAGGACAAGTTATGGTGCCTTGTTAGAGCCCTTAAATGGTATATTGACGAGACTAAGGCCTGTCGCAAAGATGACCAGCTCTTTCTGATCACTCGAGAGCCCTTCACTCCAGCTTCTCTTGATTCCATTTCCAGATTGATTGTCGAACCTATTCGGGCCGCTGGCCCAGAGGCTCTTTTGACATATGGTAAGCCCCATGCTCAAGACACACGTAGTGTTAGCACTTCTTGGGCCCTTTTTCAAGGTGTGACGCTTGAGGGCCGCCTATTGGCGTTCGCCCAATTCCTTCATTGCCTGCTATTTAAAGAGCTCATATTGAGAAAGAAGTGGTATGCGTTTTTATTTGGTAATATAAAAATTTGTGTATCAAAGAAAACAGTCCTTTTTAAATTTTTCAAATGGCTCAACTAGAAAGTGCAATTTTTAAAAAATACAAATCACCTTTTTGAGGGTTGAAATTGTCTCGCAGTCCAATTTCGGCAAAATCCTAGCTTGTTTCCTTTTCTATGCAAATTAGCACTGACGTTATTGGGTAGAGTTGTATGACCTCCGCGGTATACTGCTGCACAACATAGCATGGACTGGCAACCGAGAGTGAAGAGAAACTTTGCTCGACATGATTTTTATTAATATATAATTTTATATGTTTCCAAATTCATCAGTTTTGTTAAATATTATATGAAAACTAGTTTACATTTTACCCCAAGATGCAACGGTTACCATTTTTCAGACAGCTCGCACAAGTTTACATGCACAAAAACTTTAAAAAGTCGGAGCCGACTTGCTTTCCAACTGGGGCATCAAGGCAACATCAAGATTGGATATTCACATACACACACGCGCTGCCGATACGAACATTTTGTACTCACAATTATTTATGGTTTATATCTCAAAATTTGATGAAGAACTATATAATTAAATGTCTACAGATATTAGATATTTTGGTACTCAAAACAATGGGTTAAAAAGGAATAAACCTTAGCAAATGTACACAAACCGGCCGGCAATCACACATCGCAGGCAATCATACCCAGTAGTCAGACCCGTACACATGGTAGGCTACATGTAGGCCCACAGCGACGCGGTGAAACCTCGTAGGGCTCCGCTTGAGAACTGGGCTAGATCTGATACACTACTGAGTACTGTGGAAGAAAAGAACAGAGCTACTCTACGAGAATTACTCTTTTCTTCCTAATATTGGTCACAGCAGTGAAATATCTGGTGAAACACCTAATAAAGGTTGGTTTTAACTTGTCACTTGACATTTTTGGAAAAAACGATACTGCGACTTCGACCCGAGTCCACAAAATCAGCGCAAGAACGACCATGGCGGCATTGATTCAACAATACAATTTCACAAGACGGCAAAAGTTGCTCACCTTAGTTCTCAGTCTGACTTCTGACAGTGGTCTCCTGTGGCTTAATTGTTGGTGTTTTTGAATATTTGATGCTCTGTATTGTGGGCAAGACATCCTTCTTCAACCTAGCCTTGTATTTCGGGCCAGCTACATCTCCAAAGTCAATCTTGCAGTGACGTTCGAAGGCTGATTTTTCAAAATGGTCGCTACAAATTTGTGCATGCTTACTGTGTGTTGCTGCTGTGAAATCTTTTCGCCGAATTTTCACAAACTTCACCCACAAATTCTGTAACAGTTGCTTATTGAGCTTTGGAAAGGTGAAGAAACTGAGGTTGGGGTTCTTTAAAGTATTGTAACACCCCCCCCCCCCCACACACACGCAACGCAATTTTGTGGCATTTTGCCACAAAACGTAAGGATTCCCCCAGAAGAAAGCGACTCTCGTTGATGTTTTTTTTTACACAGGATTTCAATAGGGCGCGTTATGCACCGGATGAATTGACCTGAATGAATTGATCAACTCTACCCAGTGACGTCATGGCAGGTCAACCCCGCTTCGATGTTTATCGTCTGTTTGAGAAATCTAGCTCAATAAGGGCAATAATCAAGGGTACATTTTATGCAAAAAAATCTGTTTTATTTGCTAAAATTAATGAAACCTTTATTTCAATATGTTTATTTATTTACAAACCATATTCTTGCAATTGGGGGTCAGAAAAATTCAGCATATGAGCTCTTTAAAGGATGTTCCTGCAGGAGAAGAATTATTTCTCACCTAAAGCATGCCGCCCGTTCTTAAATGGGTGTTAGTCTAGCAAAAATAGGTAGGTATATATGATTTATAGCTCCATGTAAAATCAGCACTGATCTATATTCCTACCTACAATGTATGACCCTCCCTCCTACCCCTCTCCTTGCAAACAATATGTTTTGCTCTTGGGGCTGCTTGCAATAGAGGAAGATGGCCATTGTGCATTCATGCGGGTGAGTGACGAAGGGGATTACAATGGATTACTGGGTGCGCGCACAATATTGTGACTTATATGTGTAAAAGTTCTTGACTGGGTTGCGTAGTCAAGAGACTAGAAAAATAGGTAGGTATGTAGATTTATCTAGTAAATCATTGCTGATTTTACAAGTTAATCTCAATATCATATACCATCTAGGTGATATCATGATAGACTACACTTACGTGGAGTGCACAGTTGCTGTCCTGCTTGCCCTTAACCATTTCCATACTCGGTATCCACAGTATAGGACAGATGAGATCAGGTAAAGCTTGATGTGTTGTTGTTGTAGTTGTTGTCATCATCACCATCATCATTAGTTGGTAAGCATAACCAATACTTGGGAGGGGAGTGGCAAATTTAATCACTGTGACCGTTACGACTTTCACCCATAATATCTGACTGGGATACACAGGTACACCGCTACACTTATATTGAGCAACATTTTTTAAGAAGTGTAGTAGGACCTCTTTTTGGTATCATTTCCAAACCCAATATCTGCTTATTACATATTAAGAAATCAACATCTTTTTTCGAGAAAACGTTTTAATCTGAACGTCTGATTGTACCCTCTATATCTTGCTCGTAATAATACTGAAGATCCATGAAATCTAATAAGTTTGCTTTTGAAGTTTTAGAGAACTTTTTCATCCTTTCTTCTTGTGCTAGGTGTTGATTAATCATGACATTGATATTTTTTGGTCTGGATAAATTGAATGCATCATTAAGAATGTTTGTTAATCGCTGATTATAATCACAGATCTGTTATGGACCAAGCTCTTGATTATATCAAAGGAATACAGCAGCCAGATGGATCATGGGAAGGGTAAGATTTGGCTTTTTTACATGTAATATCTTTGGTATATGATGTACCATACCTAAAAGAATTTTGTTGTGAGGCAACGGTCAGAGATGATGTTCAGTCACGAGTCTATTATGCTTGACTATGTGATGACTTTAAGTGATTTCTTCTTGAAGCAATCACGTCTGAGACTATCAATTTTTATGAGGAATGCTTAGAAAATGAAAATAAGTGGCTAAATGGTTTGGTGAATTAATGCCAAATGGCTACAGTTGTGATATGTCAGTGTCTGTGTCATGTTTAGGCCTACAATGTAGACGCAATTGTGTGGCAGCTGAACCATACTACTGCAGCTGGCAATTGCTTCTTTTGCTTTGGGTGGGGGGTGGGGGATGCGTGGTTATAAAGAGCATTTTGTTAAAAATTGTGTTGTTTCCTAGGTCTTTACTGCTGCAAAAGACACTGAAACAACATTTTGAAAAAATAAAATAGATTTTAAACTTGTTTTTATGCATACTGCAAAATAGTTTCAACTCTGAAAAAGAATATTAAAGGAAAGGCATGTTTAGTTGGTACCCCATGGTACAGTTTGTGTAATCATGACTCCCTAATTTTATAATACCAATATGTCTGTCATGTTTCATTATGCAAGCTAAATCACTGCTTACCTGAGGCGAAAGGAAAGTTTTAAAGAATTTGTACGAGTGAGATGCCCAAGAATTGTTTCCTTAGATTATTGTATAGCAATACTGTATGAGCCAATACATGTACTTTCATGTACTGATATTTTTTGTGGATGATGGGAACACAGACATTTTTATGGTAATTAACATACTTTTAGGATACATATGTTTGAACATACATTACTTTTTTGTGTGATTTGTGATCCTACAACTATTTGCTTAATTCGTAAAACTAATGGCTTGTTCAGTACTCTACATTGTCTTTGAATTTCCCCAGAACATTACAAAAACAGATTTTGACCAGTGTAGTATTTTATTAAGCTTTGATTTGAAATTAACCGTGTTATTAAATCCTTTCAGGTCGTGGGGTGTCTGTTTCACTTATGCTGGCTGGTTTGGTCTGGAAGGATTTGGCAGTATGGGGCTGAGATATGACAAGGAGTAAGATCATTTTAAATACTTCTTAGAAATATTTTAAAGAATATATATTTCACGTCTAATTATGCACCCCTTAAGTGCCCCAACCTTTGATTTGTTAAATGGTTAATAGGCTCTCAAATTTAAACATGACTTTGATTTACACATTCATACAAACTGGATATATTGACTAATTTCTACAAATCTCCTTTTCAGAAACAAGTAGTCAACTGTACCCATGCATCATTAATTTACTGCAATAAATCATATATACCTACCTATTATGCTAGTCTCTTGACTATGCTACCCGTTCGAGAACTTTAACACAAATTAGTCACAATATTGTGCGCACCCCCCGTAATCCCCTTCGCCACTCACCCGCAGTAATACGCAATGTCCATCTTCCTCTTTCTTGCTCGCTCCCGTCGAGTTAGGTTGTCGAGTCACGGCACTCCTGAATTCAGGTCATTTTGTATCTTTTCAGAGCGCTTTTCTGTACTTATTTTCGTTCTAGATTATAGAACTCTTGTTTTTATGTCACTTTTTGCCTTTTGCAAGGGAAATTTTATGTTCCTTTTCAGGCAGTTATTTTCCTTTTAACGACCAGCCCCCACGTAGTTATTTACAGCAATAAATCGATGTATCTACCTATTTGCTAGTTTCCCAAACTATGCCGTCAATCGAGAAAAACTAAGTCAGAAACGCTCTCCCTGTCTATGATCGCGCAGCCGCCATGCTCTTCCTCTTCCTTTCTCGCCCGTCAGAGAAGTGACATCTATAAGCTAAGTCTTAACCTAAATTGCGAGATTTTTACCTCCAAAAGCGTTTTTGGTTGCTATTCGCAATAAAAATCATGTTCACCAAGTTTTCACACTCATTTTGGTGTATCTGATATTTCCTGAGTCAACCTCCTTCACGGTATTTTAATCAATTTACTTTGCCGTTTTTCTTCCCCTTCTGGGCGTTACTCACAGACGGTGTACTAGTACACTGTGTCGGGCTCCTCCCCAGTGTCTGTAGGTGGTTGATTCAACGCGCTTAGACAAGCGGTCTTATCAAAACGTTGTGTTCTCCGTAATAGGAGTTCATTCCCACTCCGTATTGTGAGTGGTTGTTACCTATATATATAGTTCTATATTATTTGTAATAATATTTTTATTACCTTGTATATATTTCTATATTTGTGTGCTTGTCTTTATTTTCAGCCATGTTGAAGTCTTCGTCTACGGCTGGTGTTCCCCAGTATTTTAATACTTATAAGGGGACTCGCCTAGCCTTGGGAGGGTTGGCTGCGAGATTTTCATCTCGCACCAATGTTATCTTCCCCGGAGCTTCGACTAAGGTAAGTTAAGGCCTACCTCGTGTACGGCTCGCCCCATGATGAGGTCGTTGTCTGTTTTGATGACCAACTCATGCGGGATATACCAAGAGAGTGAGTCCTTAACACGGCCAATACCTCTCTCGAAGATAGAGACTTGTATAACGGTGGGAGTGAGTGCCTCACACACCCAATACCTCTCACCGATAAAACTGTGGGTGGTACCCCAACCCACAGTTCGTCTCGCTCGAGCATCGGTTCTCGCTCTCTAGCAATAGATTGTGTTCGCTCAAGGGGTCGTCTCCTTTTGTCTCTCCGCACGCTTCTAATCCAAGCAAGGCGGGTAAGAGTAAAATGAGTTGTGATCTTCCAAATGTACCCAGTACAGGGTTTACTACGGAAGCGGCGTCTATTTCAAATGGGTAAAGGGAGCGATAACATGCTCGCCTGCCCAATTAACGTAAGCGCCAGAGTACTGCCCAGCCAGCCGGCAGGGCGGACTCTCTCCCCTCGACATCGACCGAGTCTTCACCAACTGTGGCAGGGGAGGCCAAGAAGAAGCGGGTTAGCCCTCCGAGGGCGACTACTTCTTCTGAGTCGGGCGTCTCCCATGCACTTCTGAATTATCTGAAGATCATTGTGGAGAAGAGGGGTTAGTCGGACTCTATGTCCGTACCCCCCACCACGCCTGAATCCAACCCCTCCTCCCCCCTGGGGGAAGGGGGGATACCTGTACCCGCCCGGGGCCGGATCCGGTTCGGATAAAGGATCCGGTTTTACCGGTTATCCGGCTAGGAACGTTGTCTTCCCTTTGTTATCCACCACTGTTGACAGTGGATTGGGATCCGGTTCCTCTGCTCAGGTATTCGGCTCAGTGCTGTTGGGTTCCAACACACATGAGTCTTGCCGCCCCTCTTCGGGCGTCTCCCGACCACGTTCAGCTTTGATCGTCTGGTCGGGGCTGCTCCCCTTCCAGCGGCACTTGGTGCTTCGCCTGGGGAGGAATCTTGGGACTGCCTAAACCGCCCTTCTTGGGATCAGGCTTCGCAGTCGGGATTCTCGGAGGATGATGCCTCTTCACAGGCTGAGGTTACACCTCAGACCTTTCGGTCCCTGGCGGTAGGTACTCAAGCCCTGCTGGAGAAATATCTTCCAGACACTTTTTGCCGTGTCGCGTCGATTCGGGACATCTGTCTCTCCTTTTTTAAAAATAGGTGAGCGTCCCTCCTAGGGCATCCCTCTTACGGAGGGCTTTAAGCGAGTGTACAATGACTTTGCTTCTCAGCCTCCTTCCCTTCTTGGGGAGGCTCGTTCCTTGGCCAGGGTCAACACCTCTTTGGAGGTAGGGTGACTGAAGTGATCCAACTTGAAGTTGCGTCGCGCAAGCGGGCGGCGGAACTTCCAAACGCCTTAAGTCCTCTGCTACGAAGTCACAGGCTAACGTTCACCGCTAGTTCAGCCCAGTGCTCCACATTCGTTTGGAGCCAAGACGGAGCCTTCTCCTCGTGGTAGGAAGAAGGCCCGAGGTCGCGTTCGGGGCCGTGATTCGGCCCAAGATTCGCGGCGAGAGTTGATGACCGAGCGTTGGATGCCGTCTTCAGTACTTCCCGCCTTTCGAGGAATTTACTGACAAGTTCATGCTCTCCTTCAGGCGAGGAGGCTTCCGCCGCTACCCTCCTACACTCTCACCCCCTTTTCTAGAGCACATCTCCACAGAGATTCAAGAGCTGCTGGTAAAGGGCGCGATTGACAGGGTACGAGACACCCTTATCGGTGTCTCTCCCCTATCCTTGTTTTTCCCAATCGCTCAGGGAAACTCAGATTGGTCTGGATATGACGGTCATGAATACCTTCATACCTAGGGGGCGTTTCCGCTTGGAAACCGTGGCCTCGATTCTTCCGGCTATGGCCGTCAGATGTGGTTTTTCGGTGAACTTGAATGATGCTTACTTTCATGTACCGATACATGCTAGGTTTCACCTTTCAGGGCGAAACTTTCTGGTTCAGAGCCTTACTTTTCGGCCTGATACCGGCGCCTCGAGTTTTACTCGAGTAGTCTCTGCCCTAGCCGCTTTCCTTAGGTATCGCGGTCTGAGACTTTACGACACACCCTTCTTCAAGGGACCTACTAGGTTTCACCTTGAAGGCGAAACTTTCCGGTTCAAAGCCTTACCTTTCGGCCTGATACCGGCGCCTCGAGTTTTACTCGAGTAGTCTCTTCCCTAGCCGCTTTCCTTGGGATCACGGTCTGAGACTTTTCACTTATCTGGACGACTGGCTCCTGGTGGCGAGCTCTGTGTCCGTCCTTCAGTCTCACATGGACCTACTTCTCCGTACACACAGAGAGTAGGGTTCATAGTCCACTGGGACAACTCGGAGTTGACTCCTACCCGCAGGCCCTTTCGCCTTGGTGAGGAATTAGTCATCGTGAACCAGGTTGCCCGCCCTAGTAGGGAGAAGGTTCAAGCGATTGTCTTACTAGCTCGATCTCTTCGTCTCTTACGTCGAGTTTGGGCAGGCCGATGGCGCCAATTCTTGTCCACTTATCGGGCCTTGTGGATGTCCTTCAAGACTGTCGGCTTCATATGAGGCCATTCCAACTTCTTCTGAAGTTTTTCAAGCCCAGTGTAGACTCTCTCAAGGTATGGATTCCTCTCATGAGGGAATCAAACACCTGCTTTTCCCCTGGCCAAAAGAGTTGTTCCTTCTTCAAGGCACGCCCCTTCCGTCAGTCACCATTTAGACGGATGCCTCATTTCTGGGGTGGGGTAGCCCTTGTTTCGGACCAGGTCGTCCGGGGGACTGGTCACACCTGTGCACCATGCCCCACATCAATGGAGTTGATGGCAGTCTTCATGTCTCCCGTCTTTCGGGAACATGATTATAGGTCGCTCCGTCCTGTTTTTGACGGACACCTCTGTTGCTGCCAACATCAACCGACAAGGCGGGACTCGTTCCGTTACTCTGAATGATCTGACCGCTAAGCTTTGGAGGTGGTTTCGGTCTCGCCGAGTAATTCCGATCGCCTCTTATGCTCCCGGCCAGGACAATCTGATTGCAGATTTTCTGTCCCGGGGCATGTGCCTTCCCTCCGAGTGGACACTGAATCCAGAGGTCTTTGTTTACCTCCGGTCGGTCTGGGTCCCTCTAGGTCGCCTCCCGAGATACTGCTCTCGAGTGCGAGCTCCGGAAGCATGGGCCCTTGATGCGTTCTCCCTTCTGTAGGGGAACATCCAGGGTTACGCCCTCCGCTGGTCTCCTTAATTCCTCAGGTCCTGGGAAAATTCAGTTTTCTGCTCATAGCACCTTGCAGGCCGAGGAGACCTGGTTTTCCTCTTTCTTCTGTCTCTGCTGGACGGTCGGCCACTCTCCCTTCCCGGAGAGCAGACCTCTTAGCTCAGCCCCTATCGGGGATCCTCCACCTTCGTCCAGCGGCTCTGTTTTTGTCCGCCTGGCCTCTGATGGGGAGGATGCGAGGACTGCAGGACTCTCAGAGAGAGCCTCCCAGTTCATAGTCCAGAGTAGAAGAGAATCTACCCGAGCTGTTTACAACTCGAGGTTAGAAGCGTTCCATGCTTGGGGTGGTGAGACGGGAATTTTCTCCCCGTTCTGCCTCGGTCTGTGCTTTTGCGAATTCTTGATCCCCCTTTTTTTGATAGGGGTAGATCTCTCTCTACCATTCGTGGATACCGTTCAGCTTTTGCTGCGGTTCACCTTGGTTCTCTGTTGGTTCGGGTTTTTCGAACCCTCCCTTCTTGACCTATTCGCTGAGGTCGTTCTTCTTAGATCGACCAGCGAATAGCCAGTTGACAGCCAGTTGACTCCTGCGTGGAGCCTTCCTTTGGTTTTGGATGTTTTGGCCAAACTGCCCCTTGAGCCGTTGTGCTAAGCGTCGATACACCATCTCTCGATTAAGACCGCCTTTCTTGTCGCTTTTGCTTCTGGGCAGAGGAGAAGCACTTTTCAGGCTCTCTACGGTGCCCGAGCATATCAGCTGGAAAGGCAGGGTGTTCGTCTTGTCCCTCGACCTTCGTTTTTGCCAAAAATTCGACGGATTCGTCTGGCTCGATCGGAGTGTTCTTGAGTCCTCTGTCAGAATTCTCTTCTGTCATAGAGGGTAAGTCTTGGTGCCCTGTTAGGGCTCTCAAATGGCACTTGGATAAGACTAAGGTCTTTTGTAAGGATGATCATCTCTTTCTTTTTCCCGTCACCCTTTTCCCAGCGTCGCGGGAGTCTATCTCCCATTGGATTGTCAAGGCTATCCAAGCTGCGGGTTCGGAGGCTCTTCTGTTTGAGAGTCCTCCAAGAGTGCACGATACCAGGAGTTTTCTACTTCCTGGGCGTTTTTTCAGGTTATTCCTTTGGAAGATATCTTGCGGGCTGCCTTTGGCGTTCCCCTTCCTCTTTCACATCCTTCTTTTTTAAAGGAGAATTATCCCCAGGCTTTTAAATGTAAATAGGGTCATAGTGAATAAAATAACATTTAATTTGATATAAAAATCACCGTTTTAGACCAACTGATGCCGTTGTAAAAGCAGAAAATAGTGACCACTTTTTACGATGATTACAACGTCGTCTGCTCCTACTGGCGGCGTCCATTTTCTCTAAATTTCCCATAAAACCTTGCAGGTGATGACGTAGGGGACGGAGAACTCACTAGCTAGTAGCTAGCTTGCATGAAGCGCGCGCTGCATATACACACGGTAAACATGGTGTATTGTCAAGCGTTCGGCTGTTGTAACTGTTCCAAGAAAACGATAGGGAAATGATTCCATCGGTTCCCAGAACCGCAGAAATGTCAGCAATTGTTCAAGCGTTGGGTGACCATATTGAACGTGGAAAAATTCCAAGGAAAAGACTTCAAACTTGATCGGAAAAATGATGTGATCTGCAGTGATCATTTCACGGAGGCCGATTATCACGTAGATCTGCGGGCTAAGCTTATGCCCGGGCGAATCATATAATCAGGCTAGTGTGTCCTTGAACACGTTTTACTTACGATGATTATTTTACTCTAATAAATGTTTTTCAAATATGATAGTTACGTAGATAATATAAATTGATTTATTTAATTTAATTATGAAACTCTTGCGTAATTTATGTTATTATTAATAATAATAAACTCTTTTTAAAATAATGTTGGTTAACTATTGCGAGCCAATTACAATGCGCTACGGCCAACTCCATGCCCTACGTCACACAGCCCGATCGCACCGGGAACATGGCGACGCTGCTTTACTCTCGAGAACAATAAAAATCGGAGGATTCAATCGACAATTCCCATCCTCTCAATTCTCGAATATACGATGTTTTTACTTTATCAGAAACTGTTTAGAATTCTGTTTTAGGTCAATGATAAAAGTCTTGTGGGGATAATTCTCCTTTAAGGGTGATCCTTCGGGTGAGGTTGGTTTTGCTACCTCTGGGTTGAGAGCTGTTTTTCGTCTTCACTCCTGCCCCACGTTCGTTATTCCCGTCCTAGGACATGCCACCCGGGTTTTTATCTGTGCTATTCTAGCAAATACAGTTAACAACAAAATTATTCATACCCCTTGGAAAATTATTGTTTTTTGCATTTTTCCTAAAAATGAATGTTTAAATGAAGTTACTTGCACATCACTTAAATACATTTAGTTATCATCTGCAAATGAATGCCGTTTCCGGTTTCACGTAATTTGCATAACAATAGAAAAGTTGAGGTATCCAAACTGGACGATGTTCAAAATTATTCATACCCTTGGTGATTTATTGACTTTCTCAATCAGTATGAATCCGATCCTTGTGATTAATGCTTGTAATTCACTTTATTATAATACACTGTCACAAGGCTTCCGGAGGGGTCTCTGCTGGGATATCAGGCCAGTACCTGTTCTCCAATGGCTCAATCTCCTTGAGGATGTGTCCACACATGCCTTCACCTGACCTTCAGGGAGTTCATTAGATTTTGTGTCCTACAGGTGATGCAGTTATCGACTTCATGATGACAGGACTATGATATTGAAATTTTCGGTCATTTATTCCATGCATTTTAATGAAAATTCTGTATCTACTTATGAAGCAAAGCACCATTCCTGAAGAGCCCTTCCATTTTGCACTGCCTGTGGGAGGGTTCACCTTTATTCATTGGTCCCATTCTTAATCAGAATGCTCAGGAAGGCCATGTTGGTGATATTAAAGTCATTTCATGACTCTAACGTCAGGTCACCATGAATAACAGTATGTAACCTTTGAGTACCATACACATCCCACATTGACTGTTGACTGTGAACTGTATATCAATCTTCATATGGTATATTCTTTGTATCTTTGGTATGAAAGCTACAATCCTTGATATCAAAATGAATGTAAACCAAATTTATACCATATGCCCTCCATGTTACCAGCTGCAGTGCACAAAATGCTGCCAGTTTGACAGTGCACTGGAACATAAAGATCAGTATTTTAAGCTTCACTAGAGTACCCACTTGCAGGTGTCCAGATCAAAAATGTGTCAATCAGTGTAACAGAATAAACTGATAAAATTGGCACCATCCAACCTATAGACAACTACCATGGCCTCCCTAAACATAATGGAAGAAAAGTATCAGGAAATACCTTCCCTTGACAGTGCAACAGTGAATGCCTCTAGGGAAGTCTCTGCAGGAAGAGTGCTTTGTTTCAACTTAGATACAGAATTGTCATTAAAATGTAAGGAATATTAACGAAAATATCAATATCATAGTCCTATCCTCATGACGTCTAAAATTACACCACCTGCAAACACAAAATCTGCTTGAAATCCATTGAATCCCCTGAAGACCAGGTGATGGCATGTGTGGACAACATCCTCAAGGAGATTTGGCCATTGGAGACCAGGTATTGGCCTGATATCTCAGTAGAGACCTCCAGAAGCATTGTGACAGTGTGAAGAAAGTGTTACGAGCATTAATCACAAGGACTGGATTCATACTGATTGACAAAGTGAATAGATCACCAAGGGTATGAATAATTTTGAACATCACCCAGTTCGGATAATTCACCTTTTCTATTGTTATGCAAATGAGGTGAAACCAGAAACGGCATTCATTTGCAGATGATAACTAAATGTATTCATGTGATGTGCAATTAAAGGACAATTAACCCCACGTGATATTCTAGATGCACCTATTGTCTGCTACGTCTTTCCATGGAGGCTGCCATTTTGTGCATGACACGGATCATTAGGTACCATATGCATTGATAATAGCCTACCTTTACAACAGATACGTCGCTTTGTTCTGATTGTATTACGATTGTTATTGGCCATGGGCCTAGATAATTGACGACCCATGAGTTCTAATAGCCATCCTGTAAAGCAGATTCCTCGCTTTGTTTTGGTATTGTTACGATTGTCTCCGTCCTTGACGTCAATTCTCCGTCCTTGACGTATATTTTTTATGAAGTATATTTTTTATGAACAAATTAAGACCTTTTAAAAAATATATAAAACTAAACTTACATTTCAGAATATGTGACTTTATCTAATATATATTTGTCCTCTAAAAATCAATTACAAGTTAACGATGAAGGAAATTTTACTTGGGATGAAAAATATGTTCGTGTACACATAAAGTAATGGCAGCCCCCTTATTATTGCTAGCAGACGATAACTTGGCTGGAAAATAGTGATTTATATCTATATCCTGTGTTTTTACATGAAATTGCATGTATCAAATAAGAGGCATATACTACACCATTCAAAATAAGCTAATTCATACGCTGAGGTTAATTTCCCTTTAAATTCAGTTAACCGTTAATTTTTAGGAAAAATGCAAAGAACTAGAATTTTCGAAGGGGTATGAATAATTTTGTTGTTAACTGTAGGTAGATACATTGATTTTATTGCTGTAAATCAAGAAAATTATAACTAATTTTGTTATTTACTAGATAAATCTATGTATCTACCTATGTCTCTCCCTCCAGCCCCTCTCCTTGTCTGACATGTCCTAGATTCTGTCTCTGACTGCTCGGAAGAGGAAGAGCATGGCGGCTGGGCGATCATATAGATGGACGGTGAGAGCGCACGCGCGGGCAGGGGTATGCGCGTTTGGCTTAGTTTTTCTCGATTGACGGCATAGTTTGGGAAACTAGCAAATAGGTAGATAACATAGATTTATCTAGTAAATAACAAAATTAGTTATAATTTTTCTTGATTGGTCTTATTGATTCTTTATCAAACAATTGTTCCAAATGGTAAACCTTTCGCCTGTATAGGTCTGCATTAAATGCCATTTTCCCTTGAAATAAGAAATCTTTGTTATTGAAAATGACTCGGTTAATTTTTCCTTCAAAATTTCTACAGTTGTATAAATCTGGATCCTGCCAGGCCTTTAACATTTCTAAATAAAACAAAGGTGACTTAAGTGTTAGTTTTTTTTGCATCATAGTTGCAAAGAAAGATACTTGTACCCCCTACTGACCTGAAACTGTAGTCAAAATATACTTTCCAACTTATATTTCGTTCTCCATACAAAAGTCTTTTCAACCACATTACCTTCTGAGTTTTTACAAACCATTCAAAATTAACCATCCTCAAGCCACCATCTTTATAATCCTGATACATTATAGCTCTTTTAATGCGATCTTTGCCCTTCCAGACAAAGTCAAAACAGATTTTTTGAATGTCAGCAAATAGCCATTTCGGGACTACAGATGACGAAGATACGTAATTCAATTTGGACAGTGCATATGTTTTAAGTAAATATATTATCCCCATGATGGTAAGGTCTCTTTGTTTCCACCATCCAAAAAGTCTTTTGATTTTACTCAATATTTCTTTATAATTGAATTCATCCTTTCTTTTAGTATCTAATGAAAATGTAATCCCTAGAATCTTTACTTCTGTAACCACACTCCCAAATTGGAATTGTCCTATATTCCTACCAATTATCAAAATCTTTGTTTTATCTATGTTAACCTTATAAACCACTAATTTCCAAAAAAGCTGGTAACAAGTTTTGTAATGTCCTAATTGACGCTTTATCTCGTATGAAAATTGTCATATCATCAGCATACAATATTTGCTTTACTTCAAAATCACCAAAAGTAATTCCTTTTAAGGTATTCTCCCTCAAGGCATGTGCCAAGATTTCGATAACCACTAAAAACAAATATGGAGAAAGTGGGTCACCTTGACGAAGTACAGTGCACACCATAGAGATTTTTTTTTTTTTTTTCTTTTCATAATTTTTTTTATTCCTTGATTCAGAATTTCAAAATAAATATTACAATTTAATCATTGATTACACAGTATAATTCAACATGGCAATATACAATACATAATACAATTCCATACATGCCATTCATAAATAACCATAGTATAATTAACTGAACAATCATAAGTAACGAATTAAAGTATATAGGCAATTGTAACAATGATTGTTACAGTAATAACTTTTTTCATAATTTTTTTTTTATTCCTTAATTCAGATTTTCAAAATGAATATTACAAATTAAACATTGATTACACAATATAATTCAGCGTGGCAATAGACAATACATATAATTCCATAGCATGCCATTGACTTCATAAATAAACCATATTGCATTTAACTGAACAAGGTATAGATTAAAATCATAGGTGACGAATTAAAGTATATAGGGCAATTGTAACCATGAATATTCTTTTTAAAACCGTTTGTAATATTATCTTGTATGTCCTCCTTCCGTCCAACATTCAAAATAAGTCCATTTTTTTAGATGTAGACTTAACTTATTTTGAGCTATTGCTTTTTTCCGTTCATTATCTTTACTTTCTAAAAGTGCATTATAGATTTCTTTCTTTGTTGGGGGCGTTCCTTTTGATCTGGCATTGTATATCATATATTTTATGAGTATAATTAAGTGGTTAATGTACATATGTTTTTCTGATTTTCCATCTAAGCCAACTAAAATTTCCTCCCATTTTAAAGTATTTAAGTGCATCAATTTCATTTGTTCCCCAATTTCTTGCCACAATTTTCTAACCAATTGACACTTCATAAACAAGTGGTTGTATGCCTCAATTTCCTTTCCACAAAAAGAACATAAGTTAGATGATAAAAACCAAACTGATACAATTTATCATTACAATATAGGATACTATGTAATAATCTAAACTGAAAATCACGTAATTTCCCATCTAAAGTGCATAATCTCGGGGTCAAAAAGCAAGTTGCAACTCCAAGCTTGGTATTTAATTGTGTTATTTCCGCGTGTCTAAATGCAAAGCTTTCATTTATATTATCTATAAAGATTTTATAACATAATTTAGAAGTCATTCCTTCATATGATATTATTCTATCGCCTACTTTATACATCAATTCCGAGTAATCAATCGTATCATTAATCTTTTCGTCTTTTTTCCTTTTCTCTTTCATATACACCGGCAAAGCTGAATAAATGTTACTAATGTAGAATAAATCGTTGGCATCAAGACCTTTTTGTAGGAAATAGCTCACTGGCCTTAAATGACCATTTTTATCTACAACATGCTTAATTTGATATATATTCGCCTCAAATAGTTTTCTATTAAAAATTGTTTTCCGGCCAAAACGGATCAAAGTATTATTAAAAATCATTTGATTTCCTAAGTTACTAGTATTAATTCTGTTCTCTCTTAATTCGTGCCAAATATTCAAATATTCTAAGTACAATGGTGGCGCCTGAAAATGAATATTTTTCATATCATAATTACATAAAAATATATATCTTCCTCCAATCGACTCTAATATATAGTCAAAATATTTTTTTCCATTTCATATCAATGTGTTCATAAATTAGTCTCTTAATCCACATTATTCTTTGTGCCTTGATCATATCTCTAAAATTCATCATTTTCAAACCTCCATGATTATAATTTAAATAAAGGATATTTCTTTTAATCTTATCATGTCCTCTCCATATGAAATCAAAACAAATTTTTTCAACTTCTTTATAAACCCAAATTGGTACCAATAATACAGAAGAGAATATATTAGTTTGGATAGGGCAAATACTTTCAGCAATTGTATTTTACCAGTAAGGGTCAAATCACGCTGTTTACACCAGCCTAATAATCTTTTAATTTTACTTAATATTTCTTTATAATTCATCTCCTCCACCCAACATTAATGCCTTTGTTTTATTTTTGTTCACTTTTAATCCGGATAATCTCCAAAACGTATTTAACACCTTCTCTAGAGTTTGTATTGATTCTGAATCTTTCAAAAACATAGTCATATCATCTGCGTATAAGGTTAACTTCACTTCAAGATGTCCTATTTGTATTCCGTTTATATTTTGTGTTTTACGAACTGCAAGTGCCAACACTTCTACAACTAAAAGAAACAAATACGGAGACAATGGATCCTCCTGACGTACTCCTCTCCCAACATCAAAGTAACCAGTGGAGTGTCCACCATTCATAACACAACTAACTGCTTTAAAGTACAAAATATCAACCCACTTACGAAAAAGAGGACCAAAACCATACAGACTTAATATTTTCTTCAAATATGAATGGTAAACGGAATCGAACGCTTTTTCAAAGTCGATGGCCAACAAAAAAACATTTATATTAAATGTAGACGAATGGAATATAACATAGTCTATTAATCTTACTGCTTCTCCTATATTCCTTCCTTTCATATAGCCTACTTGATCTGTATGAATAACCTCATCTAAAACTTTTTTAATCCTGCTCGCTAGCAATTTAGACAATATTTTATAATCCACATTCAATGATGAAATGGGCCTATAGTTTTCTATGAAAAGAGGGTCCTTACCTTCTTTTTCAATTAAAGTTATAACCCCCTGTTTTTGTGACGAAGACAGTTCCCCTTTTTGGAAGGAAATATTAAAAGAATCTATGACTAATTTTCCTATCACTGGCCAGAATGTTCGATAGAATTCTACAGTCAAGCCGTCATTACCGGGGGTTTTGTTTAATTGCATCTCATTTAAAGTGGAGAAACATTCCCCCATGCTTATTTTCCCATCGCATAATTCCTTGCTACTTTCCTTTATCATTGGAATATCACTGAAAAAATATTCTTGTCCAGATTCATATCCACCTTTCTGATTGGTTTCTAAATACAAACCTGAATAAAATGTTCTCATTTCTTTTAAAATCTGTTGTTGACATATTATCGATGACACACACGCGTACACACACACACACACATACAAGCACCTGCAGTATAGTCCTATGTACAGCGTATCATATCCTTCATGCATTTAGTGACCCCCCCCCCCCCCCATATGTGGGCGGAGTTGAATTCAGAATAAATTAAAGTTTGGTGACCGCATGGCTATGGCCAGCGACCCATAGCACACACACCATAGAGATCGACGACACACACACATACACACACACACCGGTTTACATGGCTTTACTTCCGAGGACAACTATTGTTCCTCTATTGTTACTCGTCCTCGGACAGTCGACGGAATAAGGCATAAATTCATTGTTCGACGTTCGAGGACTATTGTCCGCCTTCCGAGGACCATTGTTGTCATGATTTTTTTTTGTTCTCTGTCCGAAAATGTCCTCGGACATAATGCTAAACAAACGCACACCCACACACATACAACCACCTGCAGTCCAGTCCTATGTACAGCGTATGATATCCTGCATGCATTTAGTGACCAATCAGGAAGTTTCCCTCGATATGTGGGCGGAGTTGAATTCAGAATAAATTAAAGTTTGATGACCGCATTGCCCAGTGACCCAGGCCATGCACTGAACTGTATTTGGCATGTAGCAGATCAAAGGGATTTTAAAATACTGTTGATAAAGTTTGTTGACCTGTGACGTGGAGAGAGATCGAGAATGTTGTGTTGAAGAGGTCAAGAGGGCACTAAAGTCAATCATATGTGTATATGTATTACATCTCTTCCACCTCCTTGGATTAATCATGAAGCTACAATGATAAAAGTGTGTTATGTCAATGTGTGTGATAGAGCAGGGAAGGTCAGTACCCTGATGATGAAAGTTAGTGTTTATATCGATGTTTGAGCTGGAGTTTACAATAGCCTAGCATGCTAGTTTACAAGCAACATGTGTTTTTATTTTCGCGAGCTGGGGTTGATGACTGAGGAGATTTTAAAGAGTAATCCCATCGCCAGATCACTTCCTGATGGGCGGAAAAGTGAAGTTTTTTAGCAAAATGAGCCAATCAATATACATGAAGATAAAATTAATAGTTCCCCTCTCTCTGAATCCCTCTGCCCTTTTCTCCTGTCGCCTCCCTCTTTCTCTTTTTACTCTCTCTCTTCTTTCTTCCCCTCTCCCTCGTTTCTTTCTCGTAACAGTTTTTCTATCTCAAATCTTGTCTCTTATTACCGATTTACCTTTTCTTTTCTTCTCATCTTTCTTTTCAGTCTCCCAACAATCTTTCTCCTTTATATCAACAAGTCATGTGTCAGAACCAAAACAATGGCATTCCTTATCAAAGTGAGTGGGCAGTTTGTTCACAAATTAATTCACAGCAAAGATCAAAGCCTGTCAGACAGCTGGCACCCAGCTGGGTGTCACATTACAGATACTCGCGACCTATAAAGCTAACAGCAAACTCTCGTTTGCTATTGGCTGGTGAAGAAAGGAATTTATGGAATGATCTTTGGACTTTGGACAATCAATGAAACCACAAACCAAACCAAGCACATGGCAAGCACATGGCGTGCACATGGCGTGCACATGGCGTGTACATGGCGTGTACATGGCGTGTACATACAAGATAGTGAGAGTGACATGTGGGCGTGGTCATCCAGACTGTATGGATGTTATAGTCTGCAAGACGGGCGTAAGGCCAAAAAAAAAAAAATAGTTGTATTGGCGTAACCCGCCCGACCCTAAAAATGTCGCCGACCCTAGGTTTTTTTTTTTTTTTTTACTATTGATATCGAGTATCATGCTGCCTTTGCGATCGCGATCGCGATAGCGATCGAAAAACCCGGAAGTGCTGCGGACAGAACTAGCTGCGTGTATTATGTACTATACTGTCTTAAAAAAAAAAAAAAAAAAAAAAAAAAAACCTGACCGACCTACCCTATTTTTCAGAGACCTGTTACGCCAATACAACAATTTTTTTTTTTTGGCCTAACTGATCCTGAATTTATGTGGAATGTGGCGTGTCTGGACCTCAGAAAGCAAGATCACGGAGTGTGTGAAATCTATCACTGTAGTAGTATTATGGACAAGGGTCACAATTAATGCCAAGGTCACTATGAAGATTCAGTGTACATGTAGTCAAGTAGGCCCTATTGTCAACATTTTCTCTCATACAAAAGAAAATGCATTGACATGAATATCATAGATGTAATAAACTAGTCTACAAAGAAAAATACTGAAAGATGATGCATCATTTTTCCATTGTCACAAATGTGACAATGAATGCTTAGAGTGCTGTGATGTCCTAAAAAGATCAGTGACCGAGTTTAAAAAAAAAATAAGTTGAATGTACAAGAAGAATGTACTGAATGCATGAAGCGTGTGTGTGAGTGTGGATAGATCACCAATTATGACGGGAAACATTTGCAGATTTTAGTTCTGTTGCTTTTTCTTTTTATCCTTTACTAAATCCTTTCTTTTTGTCACTAATTTTCCATTAGAAAGTATGAACTGTAGTTTGGCATGAAAGAGCAAGCGAGTTTAATGTGGGGTGTTTTTTTTTTCACCGCGGCGTGGTCAAAAGTTGGGGGTACGGTTTATATATACGTGTGCGGTTTATAGAACGTTATTTACGGTATGACCGCATCGAGACCAGGCTTCTCTTTAGGCGCTCTTATATGATTAAGGGTAAGGCTTTTGCCTTTTCATCCCAACATCAGGACAGCTTTTTTCAAAGCTAAGTCTCTTTCTCTAGAAGATTTCCCTTGTAAAAAAGTACCATAGTACCCATGGTAATATGGCGGTAATTCAACTAAATTAAATTACCGTCATATTACCACGGGTACTATGGTACTTTTTATACCCCCGCCAAACGAAGTTTGAAGGGGGTATATAGGAATCAGTCAACGGTTGGGCGGTCGGTCGGTCTGTCTGTTGCAAATCTTGCGGATCGAAAGTCATGAAATTTGGTACACGTACACATTGGTCAAGGTGGGGAGATGTGCAAGACATATTTTTCGGATGAGTCGGAATTGCGTTGCCATGGTAACGGCATATTTACTACAATAAATCAATGTACCTATTTTACCTGTTTTGCTAGTCTTCCGACTGCGCAAGCCATTTGAGTAATTAAAGTCACGACAGTGCATATACCCCCCCCCTAGGGTCACGCCTTCCTCTGTGCACGTACGCATGACGCGCGTACACAATCCTCCTCTTTCCTTCTCGTAGCCTAAAGAGTTACAGCTAAGTCTTGCGCAAAAATTCAGAGTTTGCTACTCTTTTAGCGGGTTTTCTTGTGACTTTTGCCAATATTTCCGTCCTAGACTTGTTTTAATATCTGATTTACTGCAATAAATCATATATACCTACCTATTATGCTAGTCACTTGACTATGTGAACCCGTTCGAGAACTTAAAGGAGAATTACGCTAAAAAATAACGACGATAGTGTTCAAAGGTGTTATTTATTCCTACTTGTTAGACTATATGGCTTTATATGAATTTATGTGGAATGTGGCGTGTCTGGACCTCAGAAAGCAAGATCACGGAGTGATAGCTGAGGTCTATAGGGCCCCGACCGCCTACCGAAGACGGGGCAGGACGGGAGAGTCTAATCCTGAAAGATACAGAAACCATATGGAGAATCCGTCCCTTACAAGTTCAGAATTATCCGGAACTTGTTAAGGGGGACAAGGAGACCTTAGCACCCCGCTTGTTAAAAGGTTGGCCAGGTGAATACGAAAAACCTGACCGAACCACTGCCGGGACGAAGGCATCGGCGGCGATGACTGCCCAGGCTGAGTGAAAGCCGAAAGGCGGCCTCGCTGAGGCTCGCCCCGGAAATGCCCGCCGGTAAAAACGCTCGGGGAGGCCGGGCCCCGCGAAGCCGCAACCACCGTCCTGGAGAGCGGGGCAAAAAACCCCGTACTAGAAGACAGCCACGAGCGGGGCGCCCGGAGGAGGGGAACTTTCCTCCCTCCTAAAATCCATTTCCTGTCAGCAGCCTCCCTATCTAAAAAGGTCTGACAATTGACCAGCGAACAGGAAAAAACCCTGAACAGAACGCCCATACCGGTCAGCTTCTGAGTCGCCTCCGAAAACCCCAAGGCCTGAAGCCCGGGACCGGCGGCATCTCTAGCATAAAAAAAGACCGAGCGTGTGGACTGCGGCAATAAGAGCGCTGAGAGGCTCAGTAAGAGGGAGCCCAGAAGGGCCAGGTCCTCGGTAAGAGATTCCGCCTCTAGGTTCGCAAGCGCCCCTTTGTAAGTCGCGAGGTGTATAGACTTCCAGAAAGGACTGACTTATATGATTAGTAGGTCTCATCCAGACCCCGAAGTCTAGCAGCTACGGGGACGAAGTCTCAGAAGAGCTCCTGAAACTGGCTGCCACAACATGGGTCGGCGTGGGGGGGGGGGCCCAAAGCCCCGCACGCCAGGTCCCACAAACCGACCAGGCGGGCCGCCGAGGCACGCGAGGGCAGACGGCTGCGCCCCGACTGAAGCGGGACCCGACTACTAGAAATTACAGGCCATCCCAACGGAAGGGGCAACAGAGCCCGGGAGGCAGCAGCAGAGTGGCCCGCCCCAAGCGCTCAGAAAAACTCCCTCCCATCCCATCGAACCGAGTTGGCGGGAGGGGGCATAGAGGAGGCGCCCTACGGGAGGGGCAAGCGGCTCCACTAAATTAAATTACCGTCATATTACCACGGGTACTATGGTACTTTTTATACCCCCGCCAAACGAAGTTTGAAGGGGGTATATAGGAATCAGTCAACGGTTGGGCGGTCGGTCGGTCTGTCTGTTGCAAATCTTGCGGATCGAAAGTCATGAAATTTGGTACACGTACACATTGGTCAAGGTGGGGAGATGTGCAAGACATATTTTTCGGATGAGTCGGAATTGCGTTGCCATGGTAACGGCATATTTACTACAATAAATCAATGTACCTATTTTACCTGTTTTGCTAGTCTTCCGACTGCGCAAGCCATTTGAGTAATTAAAGTCACAACAGTGCATATACCCCCCCCTAGGGTCACGCCTTCCTCTGTGCACGTACGCATGACGGTTTGGTGAGCACAATTTTAGTGGAAAGTAGCGATGTTCAAACCTCTTAACTTTGAAATGGCAAAATCCATTCGGATTATTGAAAAAATTAACATCAGATATTGCTACCAAAATGAGTTGTCAATTGTGTAAACACAAGAGGTAATTTTCTGGCTGGTTGAATGATCACACTTTAAAATTAAGAAAGAAATTCTAAAATTCACTGTTAATAATATGGCATAAAATATGACTCCTGTGACTTTTGAAAAGTGACAATTTTCCCTTAAATGTTTGCCCACTCATGCATGACTTGACAGATCAATCTCATTTTCACACAGAAGTTAGTCAATAAGTGTAGGAACACTCCTGCCAAGTTATTTTGCTTAAAACCTTTTCGTTAAAATGTTACGCCATTTTGCTTTTGGGGGAACTTAGTTTTTGTGTTGTGTTTACTTCCTCAGTTTTCGACCAAAAGTCAAGAAAGGCTGTTGTCACGGGGCGGGGGTATTAATCATCATCTTCAGTGATATTTCTAGTTTCCTAGATAAATCTATATACCTACCTATGACCCTCCCTCCTTCCCCTCGCCTTGCAAGCAACATGTTTTACTCTTGGGGTTGCTCGCAATAGAGGAAGATGGCCGTTGCGTATTACTGCGGGTGAGTGGCGAAGGGAATAACAATGGGATTACGGAGGTGCGCACAATATTGTGACTCATTTGTGTTAAAGTTCTCGAACGGGTAGCGTAGTCAAGAGACTAGCATAATAGGTAGGTATATAGATTTATCCAGTGAATAAGAAAATCAGTGCTGATTTTACAAATTCGTCTTAAAAGCACAAAAACTTGTGACGATATTCTCTACACATTTGTTGAAATTGGCAAATAAACCTGGTAGAGGATGTTCCTAGTCCTACAAGAAAGCTGCAAACAAAATTTTCAAACTAATATATTTTATAAAATGGGTTCAAGAATGTAGCCATCCTGATTGGTCAAATAACACCACGTGACCGTGCAAAAAAAAAGTGATAATGCACCGCAAAATGGCTCTAAAGCACGGCTGAGCTGTGCGTATGTGTACCCCTGGTGCTTGCAAACTTAAAACGCAATGAAGTCGCATAGTTTAATTGTCATTTTAGCGCAGGGATTACATTCGTGCACTGGAACGCGCATGACTTTTGTTGGCTGCGCTTCTGTGATGTCATCCAGAAAAGCAAATGGCAGCGTCCATGACTGTGCGACTCTTGGCGTTTCTATGGGGTTCGTAACCATTTTTATAGACTTCATAATCATATTGCCGACCAGTTTGATAAAACTATTAATACATGGTTGTGAGTTCGTGCATTAGTGCGATCTGGCAACACACAGGTTTTTCTCGTGGTGTACTATACGCACGAGGCGCAAGCCGAGTGTGTATGACACCACAAGAAAAACCTGCGTGTTGCCAGAATGCACCAACGCACTCCCAACCATGTATTAATAGTATAATTGTATCCCCTGGTCAAATGTCATATTTTGGTTGCATGCATTCTGGAGGACACATTTGTGGGCTGATTTCTTTCAGATTTTGTATGGAGATCTATCATAGATTACTCTAGACATCTACAGTTTTTGGTGATGCTGCCCCCAGTGTTTTGCGTTTTTCATAGGGTCAAAGTTCATATTTTAGTGGATATCTTGTGTGCGCTCTGAGGTCACATTTCTTGACAGATTTCTTTAGAATTTTTTATTGAGATGCATAGAGGGGAGGTTCTTTGTCCCTCCTTCGAAATCACCAGTGCCGGGAGATGAATTTGCATTGTGCTGCAATGGCCATTTCTAGTTACATGTACTTATACCACTCTTTTCCTATAAGGCCCAAAGTGCTTACAAGTACAATAAATTCAATTACAAATACGTGTAGTAAGAAAAACAATGCTACAACTACAAACTGCTAAAGAGATGTGTTTCAAGGCCTTTCTGAAGGCAATGAATGATGAAGACTGTCTAATTGTAAGTGGTAAATCATTCATATTAAGGGAGATATATACTCAGATTTGCATAAATGTGATGATTTCATTATATTCAAATTGGGAATTTTGGGTTCTGAGGCTATTATGATGACGCCATAATGAAATCAAGAGGCAAATGATGCATGAAATCATATCTCCAACTCATACTCTATCAAAATATGACGAAAAAATTGGGGGTTCGTGGACTATCTTACGAGCTATAGCCGATTTTAGATAGGCATGTTTTTACCACTTTTTACATTATGCCCATTGACGCGCGGAATTTAAAGTTTGACGCGCTCGTGCACCATTATTAGACGTCAAGGATGAATGAAAATTGTTGGAAATCGTAGAAAAAACTAAACTATCAGAAAGCTATTCCATGCAAAAAAACAGCGTTTTTCTCTAAGATACGTGAAGATACGTGATTTTTGTGTTCATGCATATCAGGTACCCATTTACACCTGGGTGGAGTGGCAAATGTAGGTTAGTGCCTTGCCAAAGGACGTTAGTGCCGTGGTAGGATTCGAACTCGTACCTTGTGATCTGCAGTCTGGTGACTTATCCACTAGACCACAACACCTCTCCGTAATAGTACTGTCTACGAATGTCTGATGATCAGGCATGTTTTTACCACTTTTTACATTATGCCCATTGACGCGCGGAATTTAAAGTTTGACGCGCTCGTGCGCCATTATTAGACGTCAAGGATGAATGAAAATTGTTGGAAATCGTAGAAAAAACTAAACTATCAGAAAGCTATTCCATGCAAAAAAACAGCGTTTTTCTCTAAGATACGTGAAGATACGTGATTTTTGTGTTCATGCATATCAGGTACCCATTTACACCTGGGTGGAGTGGCAAATGTAGGTTAGTGTCTTGCCAAAGGACGTTAGTGCCGTGGTAGGATTCGAACTCGTACCTTGTGATCTGCAGTCTGGTGACTTATCCACTAGACCACAACACCTCTCCGTAATAGTACTGTCTACGAATGTCTGATGATCAAATGATTATGACAGCAAGAAGAATCTAGTGAAAACAGATGACTTTTTCTCAAATAACTTTTTCTCAAATAACATTACTGATCTGATGAACTTCTTCAGTGATCTCACAAAATAAATGTTCAGATCTGATTGTATTGTAGACCTCAAAATGGAAGACCTTTAGGAAACAAGTGCATCAAACATGAATATCAGATGAAACCATTAGATTATTTTTTTTTTCTCTCAGTTTGGCTAGCAGTGAGGTAAAGAAAGCCTGTCAGTTCATGGTTTCTAAACAAATGGAAGATGGAGGATGGGGAGAGAAGTTTGAGTCCTGTGAGGAGCGACGCTATGTCCAGTGTGAAACTTCACAAGTTATCAACACATGCTGGGCTGTTCTTGGACTTATGGCAGTCAGGTACTCGTGTAGTCTTACACACTGAGCCTTGATGGAGATATCCCAGTAGACTGACAGCCCTGTAGATCGACAGCCTGGCAGACCAACTATGTCTGCATGGTGAAACTCAGAAAAGTTGTTGGAAGGCAATTAATTAAGACTGATACATGTATGTCAGTTCATTGGCTGTCATTCATGTGGCCCATTAATCTCCTGGGCTGTCTGTCTCGTTGGCTGTAGCCACCTTACTAAGATATGACAATTGAATGAATGAATGAAAGAACTTTATTACCAAAAAGTGATCACAATATAGTATACATTTGAAGAAAAAAAATCTTTGGTAATAGGACACCACTAGATAGCAATACTGCTAGTAGGGTGTGGTGCCTTTGTGACAAATATGAATAATAATTGGGTAGTCTTATGGGGTGTTGCAAGAAAGTTGCGATTGATTGCAAGTTGCAACTGATCGGTACTGACCAATCAAAATCATTGTTGCAGGCGCATCTTCTTGAATGGCAGACCCTGAACCATTCAGAATGGTTGTTCTAATTTGCTTTACAATTTTCAATTGATTGCAACTTTCTTGCAACACCCCATTAGTTATTGGTATACAGACTGCACTTTTTATTAAAAATGCACTATATCCTTACCTTATATGTTTCCTGATGGCACAGGGATTGCCAATGTAATAATCCACAGCTCTATTAAGCACACAGAGACATTGATAAATATTGTGCTATACAAGAATTGAGTATTATGATTACTACAGTCCACCTCGCCCAAGTCGCCCGGCTGGCCGTGCAAACATGACTTAACATGTGACATTTTATCCTTCACATGAGAGCGCGAGAGAGGGTGTGGAGATCGCGCCAGCAAGTCAGAATTTTTGTGAACAAAATCGGCGTGTGGCAGTTTCGACAATGATTGATTTCACATTGCCGTCTAGTTCGACTTGCGCGGTGTAAATGTAATGTTTTTTCATTGTATTGTTCTGAGAGTTTGATCGATTTAGGCGAGTATTCGACCTATAAAAATCGACTTGTACAAAGGATTAACACACGTAAGTCTATGAGGATAAATTGGGACTTTTTATTTTCATCGACTACAGCGACTATTCAACATATGCGACTTAAGCGAGGTTGACTGTATTATATCATTTATACTATTTAGAATCCCAGACTGTACAGAGATAGATATTTTAACATATTTTCATGACTATGTACGTAGTTACCCACACTGTACAACGTTATATGTAACATTTATTATATTCTTATCATATAGGTACCCAGACCGTACAGTGATAGATCGTGGTATACAGCTCATCATGTCCAGACAGAGTGAGAATGGAGATTGGCCTCAGGTAAAAACTTTTCTCTTTCAATATCTATTCATGTCATTGAAACAGACTATATTTTTAAAATCATTGTGGGGTGCCAACATTCTATGCGTTAATAATGGCCCTACCTCAATTAATGTTGATTCCACATTTGCTCTGGCAACATTTCGTGATGGCTTTATATTGCCAATAATAATAATAATAAATGTGACTTATATAGTGCCAAATCCACTCTGTGGAGTGCTCAAGGCGCATGAAGAATTAATAAGAATTAAACACAAAATTGGGCTTTGGTCGTGGTTGAATCTTAGATTAAGGTTTAGGGTTTAGGGTTTGGTGAAATGTTGGATCCAGAGTTAATAATAAAGGAATCTGGTCAGTGTTATACATTTACTGTGAGTCAAATATTGCTGGAGCATAAGTAATTCAACCCATTGAACTTAAGAAACGATTGTAAGATTTACTTGTATCACAAAACTGGTCTGACTGCAGTAGGGACTTGTTACTGTCCATAAAATCAAAGTATTTTTATGCCTCCGCCCACCGAAGGGGGGTGCCGGAGGCATTATGTTTTCGGGTTGTCCGTCCGTCCGTCCGTCCGTCTGTCCGTGCGTCCGTCCGTGCGTCCGTCCGTCCCACTTCTCGTTACCGCGATATCTGAAGAATCATTTGAGGTAGGAACCTCAAACTTGGTACTAGTATGTATCCCCATACGAAGATGAACTGATTAGATTTTGGGGTAAGTAGGTCAAAGGTCAGAGGTCACAGAGGTCAATTTACATGAAATTACATAAGAATTCTTGGTTTTTAGCACCGTTACCACGATATTTCAAGAACTATCTGAGGTGAGAACTTCAAACTTGGTACCAGTATGTATCCCCATAGATAGATGAACTGATTAGATTTTGGGGTAAGTAGGTCAAAGGTCAGAGGTCACAGAGGTCAATTTACATGAAATTACATATGGAATTACTGGTTTTTAGCACCGTTACCGCGATATCTCAAGAACTATCTGAGGTAAGAACTTCAAACTTGGTACTAGTATGTTACCCTATACGAAGATGAACTGATTAGATTTTGGGGTAAGGAGATCAAAGGTCAGAGGTCACAGAGGTCAATTTACATGAAATTACATAAACATTATTTGGTTTTTAGCACCGTTACCACGATATCTCAAGAACTGTTTGAGGTAAGAACTTCAAACTTGGTACTAGTATGTATCCCCATAGAAAGAGGAAGTGATTAGATTTTGGGGTAGGTAGGTCAAAGTTCAAAGGTCACAGAGGTCAATTTACATGAAATTACATGGAATTACTGGTTTTTACCACCGTTACCGCGATATCTCAAGAACTATCTGAGGTGAGAACTTCAAACTTGGTACCAGTATGCATACCCATAGAAAGATGAACTGATTAGATTTTGGGGTAAGTAGGTCAAAGGTCAGAGGTCACAGAGGTCAATTTACATAAAATTACATGAAATTACTGGTTTTTAGCCTTGTTATCAAATATTTCTAGTTTTATATGAAAATGAAATGAAATAAATTTTTCTGTCTCCTGTGCATTTTAAGTGAAAATATTTGTCATTTTGTTGGACCAATCCTTTTTAGAGTGTACATGTATGCCATACATTTCCAATCTGGTGATGGCGGAGGCATAAATTCCGACCGCGCGCGGTCGAATATTCATCTAGTTTGTTACAGTTTCTCAGAATGTATTTTCTTTAGTGCCCAATGACAATTAACATGCATACCAGTGTAATAATTGCCATTTTCATTCATTTGAAGGTTGAATTTGCTGAAGTAACTGAGATATTTTGGGTTTTTAAAGAACTTATTCAACTATTTTCTTCCATTTATCTGCACTGATGATTTTGTAAATAAATAATTATAATAGTGATGAATGATAATAATATACAACTATACAAGGCCTGAGGAAATCTAGTGCGATCTGTGGGGTCAGTCGAAGTGACTACAGTTGTCTATTTCCTGGAGGGGGGAGAGCCCCGAGAGAAATAGACGATTAACTGTAGTCGCTGAGACCGACCCCATAGATCGCACTGTCTAGATATCCGAATAAAGGCCCTGTATATTTGTTTTATATCCCTCATCAACAATTACAAATTACAAATTAATGTTAGATGGTATAAAAGTCATGTAACGGTTAGATCAAAACACAGTGGATGCTATTTTTTGATTGATAGTCGCTGAGCCTGAGACCGACCTCCTATACATGTAGATTGAAGTAGATTTCCAAATAAAGGCCCTGTATATTAATTTTCTTTTATAGTAGTAGACCAGCCAAACATCAAAAAAAGGCTCTAGAAAAAGATTCGACGGTATTTTTGGGTAATGCTCTGCATCTATGCTTAAAGTCTTGCAAAAATACTGACAAATAACGTACAGGCAGATGCCATGCGCATTTTTGCCTAAAAAGGCAATTTTTGGCTCAAAATTTGAAAGAATTCCAAAAATCACAATTTTTAATTTTTTTACCTAATATGTAATACGTGAATAAGACTTTTCAAGTGATATCAGATTTATTTTGAGTTTCAAGTTATATACCTGATTAATACACAATTGAAAGTTGGATATTACACACACATATATGGCGTAATGAAACATAAAACTGTGATTTACTCAAAATAATAGGTTGTGAAAACTACCAATATTTCAAAGTTTTTTACCCAATGTAAATTTGTCACTTTAAACACTTTTTCTTGATTAAACATATAATGTATATTGTCAAGTCACACACAGAAAAGAAACTAGAATTTAATTCGTCATGAGGACGAATTAGGTGGTCTGTCCTTCAATTTGTACGATCATGATTGTAATCAGGATGATCATAATAATGGGGAAATACTAAACTGAAGATAGGATGTCAAGAATGCCATGAATGGAGATGCTTCGTGAGGACGGGAATGTAGCAAAATGTGTAACGGTCATTGTAAAATGATTATGGTGATGATGATAATGGTGATTATGATGATTATAATGATATATGATGGCGATGATATAATAGCGATGATGATCATGACGGTGATGATAATAATGATGATGATACAGGATACTTGGCAGATTAACCCTTTAGCTCTAATACAGGACATGAAATCACAAAATCCATAGGGTTGTACACAAAACTACTGCACACTACTTTCTAATAGACATAATACGGAAAATAAGGCAGTTTATTACATGATTTGTGATTTTTTATGTTATACTAATCGAAGAGGATGGTAAAATGACAGGCAAAAAGAAGCAACAAAAAAAAATTTGTTATGGACCCACCGGGGATCGAACCTGGGTCACCGGAATGGGAGGCAAGTGCTTTGACCAATAGACCAAAATATTTCCCATAGAGATAACACGAAAACGAAAACGGGATTCTCAAATCACATTTTGTACTGAAAAATTGGTCATGATCCCGACATCTGATCAAAAATTGGAGACCACACTTAAAAGCTTATAATTTACTGCAATAAATCATATATACCTAACTATTATGCCTGTAGTCTTGACTACGGGACCCCTTCGAGAATTTATCACACATGAGTCACAATATTGTGCGCACCCCCCGTAATCCTATTGTCCCCTTCGCCACTCACGCGCGTCAATACGCTACGGCCATCTTCCTCTTTCTTGCTCGCCCCCGACGAGATAGGACGTATAGTCACAGCACTCCTGAAATCAGGTCGTATAGTATCTTTTAGGTGCGCTTTTTCGCATAGTTAAAGCACTTTTAGGTATCTATATTCGTTTAGATTATAGTACTTTGTGTTTTAGTAGTCACTCTTGCCGATTGCAAGGGATTTTTTGATTCCCTTTCTTGGCACTTATTTTTCTCTTTCACGGTCAGCCCCACGTAGATATTTCTGTGTTTGCGGGTGTTTCCGTTTGTCACCGAGCCTTTGGGTTCGGTGTTTGTTCTTACGGTTTTTAGGCTGTGAAAATTTCTTTAGTGCGTATCTCCCAAATAAAGTTTTTACTGCATTCAGTTGAAGTATTTCTTATTTTGAAAAGTATACTTTATTGTCTTGTTTTATTGCAGTGGTATGAATTCGGAAGAAGAAGCAGCTGGGTCAAGGAGACCTGCTTCTTCCGAAGAGTCGTCTAGCAAGACGACTCGGCCTTCCAGAACTCCCCCGAGTACTGCGGTACACAGGGGAGGGAGGAGGGCTAAGGGTAAGTTGCCTAGTGGTGTTCCCTTGCAGAGTTTGCCAGTCTCGGAGCTTGCGGCTTCGGGACGGGTGGCGTTAACTGAATCGGGATTGTCAACTCCGAAGCCCGTGGTTTTGGGGTGGGTGGCGTCAGATTCTAGTGGTTTGGATATCTCGAATCCAATCCCCCGGTCGCTGAGACCAGAGGGGGGGGCGGTTGTTTCCCGTACGGTAGCGTTCACTCGCTCTGATCCGTTAGGGGAGACGCGCCCCACTACTGCAGGGCAACCCACGGGCTTAGTCCATGTTGGTCTGGGTTCTCAAACCCTAGCCCCCGGCAAACGCCATATGGGGGAACGAGTACTTCCTGGGCTGTCTCAGGTGCCAGCTGATGGGAATGCTCGAGCTAACAATTATGGACGCTCTTCGGAGCAACCGGTGTTTTCACCTGAGTGCGTGACTACTAGTGCTCCCCTATTGCTGCTTTCGAGCGGTCCAATAGTGGGTTCACACGCCTTTAGTAGTCATCGGGCACATACCGAGTCATCTCGGTCTGCCCACGCACTGGGAGCTTTTAGCTCCCAACCCATGGCTATTGCATCTTCTTGCCTAGCCAATATGGGTGATTTGGGCGATTCTCTAGGCATACGCCATGAGCGCTCCAATCCCTTTATGGGAAGTGAACGTCCCTCCGCGGAGGGATCGGTTCGTGTTTCCGAAGAGGCTTCGGGGATCCGAACGAATCCGATTAAGCGTTCTAAGAAAAGGGTTTCGGCTACGACTCTTGTCGAGCCAGCCAAGAAAAAGGCCAAGAAGAAGGCAAAAAGTTGCAAGGCTTTGCCGGCCTCTTGCCCGTCTGGCCTGGCTAACCCAGCTAGCTCCTCTCAAGCTGACATGTTCAGTATGATGCGGGCTTTTGCTCAGAATCAGCGTTGGTCCTTTGTACCGGCTTCTTCAACCCTGACTTCTGTCCCTATTCAGGGATCTCGCTTTGAGTCTAATCAGCCTTTTGTGATTGATTCCTCTTTGTCTGAGTCGGATTCGCATGTGCCTCCTATTCCCGCGGCCCTTGGGGCTCCGCCGGGCGAGGAGACTTTTGTTGAATCATGCGGGGCTCTGCCTGCGGAGGCCTTTGTTAGCGTTCCTTTGTCTCATTCCACTCGGGTGGAACCAGATTTGGATGTGTCCTCTCAAGCTTCGGTTCCCGAATCGCTTGGGCAGGCGGAGTCTCAATCGCTCGCTCTCTGTGGGGTGGAAGCGATTGCTTTGTTGTCCAAATATCTCCCTGAACTTCAGTCAACCCGCGCGCAGGGTTCGACTTCGTGTTGGAAATTTAAGCAGCAGGTTTCCTCTGAGGGTATTGCTCTTGAGGAGGTTTTCAAGCTGGAGTATGACCGCATTGAGGCCGCGCTGTTGGTTAAGCGATCTAATGCGGTCAAGGGTAAGGCTTTCGCCTTTTGTTCTCAGGACCAAGACAGCTTTTTCAAGGCTAAGACTCTTTCTCCTGAGATTTTAGAGGTTGGTCGTCGCTTGCGGGCGACTAATCCGCTTACCTCCGCTGCGTTCAGGGCGGAGGACAAGATTTGGTTTAATATTGAAAACCAGGTTAGGTCAGGGATGCGTTTGGCGGCTTTTCAAGGGTTTCTCTCTGACCTTAGGTCCAGGGCGGAGGAGTTGAATGTTACCGATGGTGACAAGCTGGTTATTGACGACTTGCTGCATACTCTTTTTTTGTCTGCAGTGGTCGCAGCTTTCCACCGCAGCTGCTTCGGCTACGTTCCGTCGCAGGACCTCGGCTCTCTCGGCACTGGGTGTTAGAGAGTCGGGCATTGCTCAACTTCTCCGAGATGTTCCGTCTCGGGGTCCTTCGCTTTTTGGTGGTAAATTTGCTACGGTGTTTCAGAGAGAGATCGATGCGCGAAAGCAGATCTCGGATATGACTAAGCAGTTTCACACTAGCTATAAGCCAACGCGGGCCCCTGTTCAGCGTAGACCTGCTGGTCCCGTTTCGGGTCAACGCAGTCGCGTGTCTAGGGTCCCGCCTCCTGAGCCGCAGCCAGCTCCTTCTCGTGGGAGAGGGAGTCGTGGCAGGGGCATTTCGAGAGGTTCTCGTGGTAAGGCGATGGCTTCGCAGAAGGCCAAGCCTGGGTTTTGATGTTTTTCCCCGAGCGTTTGTGCGACCGAATGTGGTAGGTGGCCGACTTCATGCGTTTCTCCCCGCTTGGGAGGCCATCTCCGGGGACGTGTTTGTTCTCTCCGTCGTGCGAGACGGATTCTTCATAGATCTTTGCGCCTCGCTCCCCGGAGGGGCTATAAGAATTCGGTCACCTCCCATGTCTGCCCTGTCTCGGTCTCATGCTTCAAAGGAGATCGAGTCTCTTTTGGAAAAGAGGGCTATAGAAAGGGTAAGAGACAGGCCGTCTCTTTCCCTTTCTCCAATTTTTGTTATTCCCAAGCGCTCGGGAAAACTTCGTTTGATACTGAACCTGAAAAGAATAAACAAATTCATTCCTCCGGTTCATTTTCGGATGGAGACTCTTGCCTCCATTCTTCCGTTGATCAAAAGGGAAGACTACGCGGTCTCGATAGATCTCAAGGACGCGTACTTTCACATTCCCATTCATCGCGCATCTCGCGATCTTCTGGGGTTCTCCTTCCTCTCGGAGACTTATTGTTTTCGTGCTCTTCCCTTCGGGTTGCGCCCGGCCCCTCGGGTTTTTACTCAAGTTGAGGCGTCGCGGCCTGCGGTTGTTTTGTTACCTGGACGATTGGCTTCTCCTTGCGGAGTCGCGCGATCGTTTGTTGGACGAGACTCGTTTGCTCGTCTCTCTTACTCAAGACTTAGGTTTCCTAATAAATTGGGAAAAGTCAGAGTTAGTTCCCACTCGCAGCCCAGTTTTTCTGGGGGCGGTGTTAGACATAAGGAATCAGTTGGCTCGGCCCAGTCAAGACAGGATTCTCACCATTGTCTCTGCGGCTCGCAAGCTCTTGCTGGCCAGAAGAGTCTCGGCCAGACAGTGGCTTCAGTTTCTAGGTTATCTAGCCAGTCTAGTCGATGTTTTAGAGGACTGCCGGCTCCTCATGAGACCCTTTCAGAGACATCTCCTCAGGTTCTTCAAGCCGGGAAAAGACTCTCTTTTGGTCTGGATTCCAGTACCAGTAAGGATCAAGTCTCTTCTCTCTTGTTGGACGAGCGAGGTGTTTCTCGCGCGAGGCAGGTCCTTCTCTGCCCCTCTTCCGTCGATATCGGTTTCGACGGACGCCTCCCGGTTGGGGTGGGGAGGACACTGCAACGGCAGCACGGTTGCGGGGGATTGGTCTCATCTTGGGACTCTTCCTCATATCAATGTCCTGGAGTTTATGGCAGTTCTGTTGACCTTGCTCCATTTCAGAAGTCGACTTCTCAGTCGTTCGGTTCTGATTCTCACGGACAATGTTACTGTGGCGGCATATATCAATCGGCAGGGAGGCACTCGTTCGGTTGCCCTGAATGCCCTAGCAGCTCAGCTGTGGAGGTGGTGTCGTCGCATGGCAATCACACCCGTGGCCTCTTTCATCCCCGGTCGGGAAAACCTCATTGCCGATTTTCTGTCTCGGGGCAGGTATCTTCCATCGGAATGGACGCTCCATCCGGAGGTATTTTGCCGCATTCGCAATCGCCTAGGTCCACTGGAAGTGGATCTATTTGTGTCGGTGCTTAATCACCAGCTGCCGAAGTATTGCTCCCGTGTTCGCGATCAGGGAGCATGGGCTCTCGATGCTTTCTCCCTCAGCTGGGAGAACCTTCAGGGATTCGCCTTTCCTCCCTTCCAACTGATTCCACGTGTCTTGCGGAAAGTCAGGGAAGATCGGGCGCGGGTGCTCGTAATAGCTCCCTTTTGGCCCAGGAGGAATTGGTTTCCAGAACTTATGAGCCTCCTAAGGGCTCAACCGTTCGTTCTCCCGTTAAGAGCGGATCTGGTGTTACAGCCCCTATCGGGGATTCTTCACCACAGTCCGGAGTCTCTTCATTTGACTGCTTGGCCCCTGTCAGGGAATCTGCAAGACAGTCGGGTCTCTCTGATAGAGCCGCGGACTTTTTAATGTCCAGTCGTAGGGTTTCTACTAGGGAAATTTACAATTCCCGTCTCTCAGTCTTTTTCCTTTGGTGCAAAGAGAGAAATCAAACCCCTTCTAAGGCTCCTATTGGTTCAATTGCGGATTTCTTAATCTCGTTATTTGACAAAGGGAGATCTATCTCTACTATCCGAGGCTACCGTTCGGCGATCGGGGCCATTCATTCGGGTTTCTCAGATGGTTCGGGGATTTCCAATTCCCCATGTTCGCTGGGAGAGAAAAGGCGTTAGATTGATTCCTAGGGCTTCTTTTGTTGCCAAGAATCAGACAGCTGCCTCTGGCCCGGTTGAGATTTTTCTTTGTCCGCTTTCTAACTTTTCTTCGGTGCGTGAGGACAAAGTTTGGTGTCCTGTAAGGGCTCTCAAATGGTATATTGATAAGACTAAGTCTTATCGTAAGGATGATCAGTTGTTACTGATCACTAGAGAGCCTTTTTCTCCTGCCTCTCTTGATTCCATCTCTAGATGGATCGTTGAAGCTATTAGGGCCGCTGGCACAGAGGCTCTTTTATCCGACAGTAAGCCTCGTGCTCATGATACTCGTGTCAGCACTTCTTGGGCTCTGTTTCAAGGTGTGGCGCTTGTTGATATTTTGAAGGCTGCTTATTGGCGTTCGCCCAATTCCTTCATTTCTTGCTACCTTAGGGATGTTCCCGCAGGTGAAGCTTTGTTTGCGTCAGCCACCTTGAAGGCCGCTGTGTCTTCTTTGTAGTCTTTGGTGTAATCCTATTCCCTTCTGCTCGAAACATGCCTCCCGGTCTTTGAGTTGGCGCTGGTCTGGCATAATAGGTAGGTATATATGATTTATTGCAGTAAATTTGTAAAATCAGCACTGATTTTCTTATTTACTATATAAATCTATATACCTACCTATGACACTCCCTCCTTCCCCGCACCTTGCAAGCAACATGTTTCTTCTTGGGGTTGCTCGCAAAAGAGGAAGATGGCCGTAGCGTATTGACGCGCGTGAGTGGCGAAGGGGACAATAGGATTACGGGGGGTGCGCACAATATTGTGACTCGTGTGATAAATTCTCGAAGGGGTCCCGTAGTCAAGACTACAGGCATAATAGGTAGGTATATAGATTTATATAGTAAATAAGAAAATCAGTGCTGATTTTACAAGTCTCAGCTACAACATATTAAAATCTGGAAGAAAATAGACCAAAAATAACTGAGATACTGCTCAGAGAACGATGTCATGTAGATTCATGATTCAAAAAAAAAATCGTCTTCCATAGACATAACACGCAAATAGGGAAAATTCTGACATGGCATCTTGCATTGAAAATTTCAGTGTGATGACGTCATCAAAATGAAAAATGGTGGTAACTGATCTGGTAGAGAATTGTCTCAGCTATAACATATCAAAATTTGGAAGAAAATCGATCACCTATTACTGAAATATTAGCAAATGAATACAAAAATGATGACGTCATTTTTTTGAGTTCATATGCAAATATGACGTTAGAACATGAGATCGGCAAAAATTCTACATGAATTCAAATCTACAACTCCCAGGCTTTCAGAATATGTAAAGGAATTGGGGGGTTTCCGTGCATTCTGAGGAGCTATGGCGAATTCTAGATAGGCATGTTTTTACCACTTTTTACATTAGAATGCCCATTGACGTGTGCACGAATTTGAAAGTTTGATGCGCGCGTACGACATTATGGTAGGTCGAGAATGACTGTAAATAGTTGGAAATTGTCAAGAATAGTATCAGGAAGATGAAACATGCGAAAAAATGACGTTTTTACGTTCTGTACGCGCTGTGCGCGCGCATAACGCGCGCGCGGACACGCACGGACAGGAAATTTTAAAATGCTTAAAATGTCCTGAACAATACCCTAATTTGATTAAAAAGTGATTTGGAGCATTTTTAAATTTTGATGCGCGCGTACGTGCGCGTCATGATGCGCGCACAGATTTTAATGACATTTTATGTTGACCCTTGACCTGAAGTTCATGTTTGTAAAATATGGTTTATTTTTGGATGACTCGTTATGAAGATATGATTGATAATGTGATTTCACAAAATGGCGCCTGGATGACGTCACGATGACCTCATGACCTTGAAATAGATACCCGACCTTGATCTTATAAGTCCTCATAACTGTAGAGATTTTGATAAAAATTGACTCAGCCGATATTGAGGAATCATCCCAAGTCGAAATGAAATAGGGTAAAAATAGGAAAAAAATACAAAAAAATTACTAACGGAAATATATTTTTTCCCTATTTTTTCCTATTTTTATTTCAAGAAAATAGGATAAAACTAGGAAAAAGATAGTTTGTCAAAAATATTTTTTTCCTATTTTTTTCCTATTTTGTATAGCGTAGAGATAGCTACTTGTAATAGGATAAAAATAGGATTGAAACACATTTTTCCTATTTTTTCCCTATTTTTCCCTATTTTTATTCCAAGAAAATAGGATAAAACCAGAAAGAAAATAGTCCTTCGAAATTATTTCGGAAATAGGAAAAAAACAAAAATACGATGGAAATAGGATTAAATTAGGTGAAAACTAGGTAGAAAATAGGGGAAAACACGTTGAAAATAGTGGGAGATGGAAAATAGGAAAAATATAGAAATAAAATAGTGGAAAACTAGGCAGAAAATAGGATAAAATTTGATTGAGAAATAGGATAAAATAGGAGGAAATAGGAATTGAATAATGGGAAACTACAGAAAAAATAGGACAAAAACAGGAATAAAATAGTGGAAAACTAAGCAGAAAATAGATTGAATCTAATTGAGAAAATGCAATGTAATAGGGAAAAACTAGGGAGAAAATAGGAAAAATCTACAAAACCAATAAGAAAATAATTAACTATAAGATTAATATAAGAAGAAATGCTGTGGGTGTCTACAGGAACAATCACATGACATTATTAATTATTTTTATTAATCCTATCTTGTAATCATATCCTATCCTATCCTCTCCTATAGCCTACATCCTATGTCCTATACCTAGCTACTAAGCAATTGTATCACATTCATTATATATAGGGACATAGTTGTAGTGCTATAAAAAATGGTTACTGACTAGATTACACTTTTATTATTAAAATTGATTTACACTTTTATTAATGAAATATGAAAATGCCTTTTGAAATTGTGTACAACATTACAATAGTTTAATGTAAGTAAAATTTCTATCAAAGTTCAAATCTTAATCCCAAATCTAAATGTATTTATCTATTTCCACTAGTTTTCATATTTTAGATTGTTATTCATGAATATTCATGATTGATTAGGACCTATAGAAACCAATAGTTGAGAAACTAGAATAAAACTAGTGCTGGAAAAGATAAAGTTTGGAAAATATGATAAAACTAGTGTTAGCAAAAGTACAGAAGTCAGGAAACTAGAATAAAACTATAGTGCTGGAAAAAATAAAGTTTGAAAAATAGGATAAAACTAGTCCTTAGAAATAAACTGCCGATTGGTATAAGCCGCCACAGTGACATTGTCCGTGAGGATCAGAACTGAAAGACTGAGATGTCGACTGCTGAAAAGGAGCAGGGTTAAAAGAACTGCCATAAACTCCAGGACATTGATATGGGGAAGAGTCCCGAGAGGAGACCAATCCCCCGCGACCGTGCTGCCATATGCAATGTCCGCCCCACCTCAACCGAGAAGCGTCCGTTGAAAAAACCGAGATCGACGGAAGGGGGGTACGGAAGTACATGCCTCGCGCAAAATTCCTCCTTTATCCAACGGGAGAAAAGAGACTTGATTCCTACTGGTACTGGAATCCAGACCAAAAGAGAATCGTTGCATGGTTTGTAAAACCTGAGGAGATGCCTCTAACAAGAACTCATAAGGAGCCGGCAATCCTCTAGAACATCGACTAGACTGGCTAGATATCAAAAAAACTGAAGCCACTATCTGGCCCTGCTGGCCAGAATGAGCTTGCGAGCCGCAGAGACAACAGTGAGAATCCTGTCTCTACTGGGCCGAACCAACTGATTCCAAATGTCCGACACAGCCCCCAGAAAAACCGGGCTGCGAGTAGGAACTAACTCTGACTTTTCCCAATTTATTAGGAAACCCAAGTCTTGAGTAAAATTGACGAGCAAACAAGCCTTGTCCAACAACGACTCCGCTAGGAGGAGCCAGTCATCCAGGTAGCAAAATAGCCGAAGGCAGCGGCGCCTCAGCGAGGCTGCCAGAACGGCTACAACCTGAGTAAAAACCCAAGGGACTGGGCGCAGCCCTAAGGGAAGCGCGCGAAAGCGAAAGTCTCCGAGAGGAAGGAGAAATCCCAGAAGATCGCGCGAAGCACGATGGATGGGAAAAAAAAAATCAAATCCTTGGTCTATCAAGATCGCGTAGTCCTTCCTCTTGATCAACGGGAGAATAGAGGCGAAGGTCTCCATTCGAAAAAGCACTGAAGGAATTAATTTGTTTATTCTTTTCAAATTCAGTATCAAAAGAAGACGGCCGGTCTCTTACCCCTTCTATAGCCCTCTTTTTCAACAGAGATTTGATCTCCGTTGAGGCATGAGAACGAGCCAGGGCAGACATGGGAGGTGAACGAGATCCTATAGCCCCTCCTGGGAGCAAGACGGATAGATCTATGAAGAATCCGTCCCGCACGTCCATGGGTGACAATAGGAGAGCACTAGCAGTCGCGCACTCAGGTGATTGCACCTGTTGCTCCGTAGAGCGCCCATAAATGTGGGCTTGAGACACCACATCCAAAATTTAGTAATCGCGTGCTTCGGTAACCGCACTTATGGGCGCTCTGTAGAGCGCCCATAATTGTTGGCTCGAGCCTTCCCATCAGCTGGCAATATAGACAGCCCGGGAAGTACTCGCTCCCGCACTGGCATCGGCTGGGGGCTAGGGTTTAAGAACCCAGACCAACATGGGCGGCGCCCATAATTGTTAGCTCGAGCCTTCCCATCAGCTGGCAATATAGATTCCAGTACCAGTATCTCTCCCGTTGGACAAACGTGGAGTTTCTTGCGCGAGGCAAGTCCTTTCGTACCCCCCTTCCGTCGATCTCGTTTTCGACGGACGCCTCTCGGTTGGGGTGGGGCGGACATTGCAACGGCACCACGGTCGCGGGGGATTGGTCTCTTCTCGGGACTCTTCCCCATATCAATGTCCTGTAGTTCATGGCAGTCTTTTTAGCCCTGCTCCACTTCAAAAGTCGACTTCTCAGTCGTTCAGTTCTGTTCCTCACGGACAATGTCACAGTGGGAGAGATTCTTCACCACAGTCCGGAGTCCCTTCTTTTGACTGCTTGGCCCCTGTCGGGGAATCTGCAAGACAGTCGGGTCTCTCTGATAGGGCCGCTGACTTTTTAATGTCCAGTGGTAGAGTTTCTTCTAGGGAAATTTATAATTCCCGTCTTTCAGTCTTTTTCCTTTGGTGTAAAGAGCGGGATCAAACCCCGTCTAAGGCTCCTATTGGTTCAATCGCTATTTGACAAAGGGAGGTCCAACTCTACTGTCCGAGGCTTCCGGTCTGCGATCGGTGCCATTCATTTGGGGTTTTCAGATGGTTCGGGGATTTCTAATTCCAGCTGTTGAGTGGTTTGATTCTGTCTTTCTTTCTGAAACGTCCTCCTCGTTTTAAGTTAGTCCCGTCTTGGAGTTTGCCTAAGGTCTTAGAAGTCCTAGCCAAGACTCCTTTTGAGCCGTTAGGTGAAGCTTTGCTTCACCATCTTACGGTTAAGACGCTCTTTTTGGTAGCCATTGCCTCTGGGCAGAGGCGCAGTACCCTTCATGCCCTCTGTCTTACTCCTGGTCATGTTCGCTGGGAGAGAAAAGGTGTTAGATTGATTCCTAAGGCTTCTTTCATTGCCAAGAATCAAACGGCTTCCTCTGGCCCTGTTGAGATTTTTCTTTGTCCGCTATCTGAATTTTCGTCAGTGCGTGAGGACAAGGTTTGGTGTCCTGTTAGAGCTCTCAAATGGTATATTGATAAGACTAAGTCATATCGCAAGGATGATCAGTTGTTCCTGATCACTCGAGAGCCTTTTTCTCCTGCTTCTCTTGATTCCATTTCTAGATGGATAGTCAAGGCTATTAGGGCTGCTGGCACAGAGGCTCTTTTGTCAGATAGTAAGCCTCATGATCATGACCCTCGTAGTGTCAGCACTTCTTGGGCTCTGTTTCAAGGTGTGGCGCTTAATGATATTTTGAAGGCTGCTTATCGGCGTTCGTCCAATTCCTTCATTTCTTGCTACCTTAGGGATGTCCCTGCAGGTGAGGCTATTTTTGTGTCAGCTACCTTGAAGGCCGCTGTGTCTTCTTTGTAATCCTGTTCCCTTCTTCTCTTGAAACATGCCTCCCGGTCTTTGAATGGGCGCTGGTCTAGCATAATAGGTAGGTATATATGATTTATTGCAGTAAATTTGTAAAATCAGCACTGATTTTCTTTACTATACAAATCTATATACCTACCTATGACCCTCCCTCCTTCCCCACACCTTGCAAGCAACATGTTTCTACTTGGGGTTGCTCGCAAAAGAGGAAGATGGCCGTTGCGTGTTGCCGCGCATGAGTGGCGAAGGGATTACGGGGGGTGCGCACAATATTGTGACTCATTTGTGTTAAGTTTTTGAACGGGTTCGCGTAGTCAAGTGACTAGCATAATAGGTAGGTATATAGATTTATATAGTAAATAAGAAAATCAGTGCTGATTTTACAAATCGAACATAATTTCATGCAAATTGTCATGAATCTTTGACAAGATAGGTTGACAGAATTATTAGTTGCAAATATACACTGGGCTTATTGTAATACTTGGTGCATATTTTGCAAAAATGATGGCTTTATTTTGTTCAGTGCCCCCCCCACCAACTTTTTGTCTCGCCCACCGGAGGTGGAGGCGAGACTAAGGGATCCAAATGGCGTCTGTCCGTCGTCCGTCTGTCACAAACGTTAAAGTTTACCTGCAAGACTCTCTTATGACGCATTACTTGGCAACTGTTACTGCATTGGGTGATAGAAGCACTAGGGGCATCTCCATGTTATTGTGTTGTCGGAGGTCACATGATGATGTCATTTGAGGTCATATGGTGAAGTTTACCTGTAAGACTCTCTTTTGTGAAATAACTTCACATCAGTTGCTTGGATTACAACCTAACTTGGGTCATATTTGCACTGAGGGTGCCTTGATGTTATGTTGCCGTTGTAGGTCACATGATAGGGTCAAAGGTTAAAGTTTACCTGCAAGACTCTCTTTTGTCAAATAACTTCACATCAGTTGCTTGGATTACAACCTAACGGCTTATCTCGAAAGGGTGTGGTGCAGAGCGGCGCGGTGGGGAGCGTTCAACGGACCCTTTCGAGAAAAGCCCCCCCGCTTGTCTCGAAATAATAATAATAATAATAACGTCTATTTATATAGCGCTTTTCAGAAGTAAACTAATATCAAAGCGCTGTACATAATGAGAATGGAGTGGCGCGTTAACGCACCCTTTCGAGACAAGCGGGGGGGCTTTTTTCGAAAGGGTGCGTTAACTAGTTTTCCACATCAGTCGTTTATAATAAAATTAAAATAAAAAAATATTATATCTATTTTCTTGGGGGTGATTGCAAGGGAGGGGATAAAGGCTTGGGCTGATCTCGGGGATGGCAGAATAGGCCGCGGTCCCCTTTTGAAACCCTTAACTACACAAAACAAATTACCCCGGATTACCTCCTTAATTTATTTTTATTTGGAGGACAAGCGGAGGGGGAAATGCAAAGGAGGGGCTAAAACGATATAAGGGGATACTTTCCTCCAATATTTTATTAAGTATAAAGCGGAGATAAAGAGATACTTTCCCCCAGTATTAAACATTTGTTTGTTTGTTTTTTTTGGGGGGGGGGTAATGGCAATGGAGGGAATAAGGGGGATATATAAGGGGATATTCACTTGCTTTTTTTTCTGGAGGGGGGGGGGGTACATGTAATTGCAAGGAAGGGGATTAAAGGCATGGACAGATCCAGGGGGAGGCAGAATAGGACGTGCCCCCTCCCCCTTTTAGTTGATATGGGTTTTTTATGCTTTATTCATTTCATTTAACATGTACAGATTAATCAGAACAATGATCAAAAAGAAAAAGAAACAAAAGGAGAAAAAATGGGGGGAAAGTGGTTGTTCTTTTGGCGGGAGATTGTGTAGGAGGTAGTAGCCCCGGTACATCATTTGTTATTTAAATGAACAGATGAATAAAATGGCGTGATATTCTTTTTTTTGGGGGGGGGGGGGTACTGTGCTGAAGTGGCAGATAAAAATTAAATTAAATTAAAAGACTGAAAAGCAAAGCCCCCCCAAAAAGGCTCAGGAACAAAAGAGGGGTTGAGCAAAATAACAGAATAAAAATAAACAGAATAAATTCACTGTGATGACAATGCTGAAAAAATACAATTATTTAAGAAAGAAAAATTGGGATTTTTGTTTTTTTCTTTTCTTTTTCTTTTTCTTTTTTTTGGGGGGAGTGGTTGACAGCCCACATCCGGTACGCCCACGAATAGATAAATCAAGAATATATGAATACATGTAAATTTCAACCCCCCCCCCATTTCCGTTTTGTAAGTTGTTCAACGTGGTTGCGCGGGGCTTGTAACACGAGTGTAACTAGTGTCGTGAGTTGGCTGAAGTTAGACGTCTAAGAAGATCGATTACAATACGGGTAAGTTGCGGGGCCTGTATCACGATATTGCCTCTTTTTAAACACATGCAAGCTAAATTCCACGTTCAATTAGAAAATAGATATTTCGTTATTTTAATTTTTTAAACGACTGATGTGGAAAACTAGTTAACGCACCCTTTCGAGAAAAGCCCCCCCGCTTGTCTCGAAAGGGTGCGTTAACGCGCCACTCCGTTCTCAAAGCACCCTTTCGAGACAAGCGGGGGGGAGGGGGCTTTTCTCGAAAGGGTGCGTTGAACGCTCCGCACCACACCCTTTTGAGATAAGCCCAACCTAACTTGGGTCATATTTGCACTGAGGGTACCTTTACGTTATGTTGCTGGTGGAGGTCACATGATAGGGTCATACATTAAAGTTTACCTGCAAGACTCTCTTTTGACAAATAAATTCACATCAGTTGCTTGGATTATATTTTTCTATAAATAATTAGCTCATTATGACACTACTTTGTACAAATCATCTACAAACCCTCTGCGGGACTGCAATCACAAACACATTTAAAATTCATACATATACAATATCAATGCATTACTATTACTAGTATCTGTTCATCATTATAGCTTTTAAAGACCTCAGCCTGACCGAATTTCGAAATATACCCTTTATTCATCCACGGGGAGCTATATATTTTCTGAACAAATTGAAACCAACTTCATGAGATTCCGTTTCCTGTTGAATGAGTAACAGCGTCCCGAATGTTGAGCCCCGGTGGTTTTTCTGACGAGGGCCTGTCTCTGAGGAACGCTACTTTGCGGGGGTGAAAATTTGATGACGACATATCGTGTAGATGCACTCGGAGCTGTATACATGACATGTCGTCACACGTCTAGTGACCCCCTGCAGTTTCCTCTGTTGTTACGCCATAGGGAGGGGGTGGACCAAAAAAAATGTATCTTTTTTTATTTTTTATGGATAAACGGAGACGAAAATTTATGAATACCCAGGGTAATTATATTCTTTGTTTACTAAGCTTTACGTCAATATATGGTTGTTTTGGGTCAGGCTGAGGTCTTTAAACTCTCTTTAATCATTCACTTTACCCTTGACAGGTTATCAAGTCCCCAAAGATATGATTCTACTTTGTTCAATTTACACGCATGCCTTATCTTATAATATAATACACTAAGGATTTTGGTTCAAATAGGCTCCTCCCCTGGCCCTTTCGGTCCCCGCCTTTTGGTACCCACGGGTGGGGAAGGGTTCTTAGGGTGGTGGGAGGCACTTCTTGAGGGCTGACGTCCCGTCCATATTTCATAAATTCATTTTTAAACATTGAATTTCCGCAGGGAGTAGGCCTAATAATTCCACCAACCCATGAAGCGGGTTTGTAGTTTCAGGCCCAGCCAACCCATATACCTTTCCCTGTGAAGGGGAGCTATGCCAAAGAACAGCATGGCCATATATCCGCATGGCTTCAGTGTACAGTACAGTATTATACACACGTGTTAGATCGTTCGCACGTACGTGTACAGGTCATCATACAGGTATAGAGTTACATCAGTTGAAGCTTCATGGTCACACACACAGTTTAGTGTGTATGTTTCACGACGTTCGCTACCGGTAATTTGACAAAATTCCTTCGAAAATATTTCCATAATGATTATGAATACGTATAATGATATTAATCCCTTCTCCCGTCGCCCTGGGGGTGATGGGATGACAATGGAATGGGGGGATCTGGAGGGGGGGGGGTAGTAGGGGGGAAGTCAATCCGTCGGTCCTCCCAAGACCTTTGGATAAATAAGACATATTCACATGATCAGGGGCGGATCCAGAATTTAGTATAAGGCGGGGAAAACAAGTGCAGGTTTGTCAACTTTTGGAAAAGACAGACCTGGGGGGGGGGGGGGGGTGGCGAGAATTTTTTTTTTTGTCAGACCTAGAAAATTCGCTCAGGAGGGGGTGGTTATGGGTCCCTCTATAATTCTCTGACCAAAAAAAAGAAGGTTTCATTATAAAAGGGGGCGGGGGCACAATCAACAAAAGGGCGGATCGTCTATGGTCAAAATGCATACTTTCCTGCCATTGAACGGGGGGGGGGGGGGGGGGGGGGGGGGGGGGGGGGGGGGGATGGCACGGCCAGAAGCATCCCCCCCCCCCCCGGGTCCGCCAATGGACATGTTGTAAATAACTCTTGGTAAAAATAACTTTACCCGACTTTTTTATTTATTCACTTGATTATTGTAACAAATATACGGTACGGTGATTAATCATAAACACAGCTAGCGCCCGTGGATGTCCACGGGCTGCTTCTGCTAGTTACAATTATAATAAACGAAGAAGCTTGATGGGAGGAATTTTAATTTGTAAACAAATTTTTGGCATTTTACTCCCAGTGTTAAAGATCGTATGCTCGATCTGTAATGAAAAACACAAGTCAGAAAAAATTGGAACCAGCGGGATTCGAACCTGTCATCTACTGCTTGCTGGGCAGCGACTTAAAGGACAAGTAACCCCACGTGATATTCTAGATGCACCTATTGTCTGCTACGTCTTTCCATGGAGGCTGCCATTTTGTGCATGACACGGATCATTCGGTACCATATGCATTGATAATAGCCTACCTTTACAACAGATACGTCGCTTTGTTCTGATTGTATTACGATTGTTATTGGCCATGGGCCTAGATAATTGACGACCCATGAGTTCTAATAGCCATCCTGTAAAGCAGATTCCTCGCTTTGTTTTGGTATTGTTACGATTGTCTCCGTCCTTGACGTCAATTCTCCGTCCTTGACGTATATTTTTTATGAAGTATATTTTTTATGAACAAATTAAGACCTTTTAAAAAATATATAAAACTAAACTTACATTTCAGAATATGTGACTTTATCTAATATATATTTGTCCTCTAAAAATCAATTACAAGTTAACGATGAAGGAAATTTTACTTGGGATGAAAAATATGTTCGTGTACACATAAAGTAATGGCAGCCCCCTTATTATTGCTAGCAGACGATAACTTGGCTGGAAAATAGTGATTTATATCTATATCCTGTGTTTTTACATGAAATTGCATGTATCAAATAAGAGGCATATACTACACCATTCAAAATAAGCTAATTCATACGCTGAGGTTAATTTCCCTTTAACCACCAGGCTATTCTGGTGTTATCAAAACGTTGTGCAGGAGTTCATTCCCACTCCGTATTGTGAGTGGTTGTTACCTTATATATATAGTTTGTAATAATAATATTTTTATTACCTTATATATATTTCTATATTGTGTGCTTGTCTTTATTTTCAGCCATGTCGAAGTCTCCGACTATGGCTGGTGTTCCCCAGTATTTTAATACTTATAAGGGGACTCGCCTAGCCCTGGGAGGGTTGGCTGCGAGATTTTCATCTCGCACCACTGTTATCTTCCCCGGAGCTTCGACTAAGGTAAGTTAGGGCCTACCTCGTGTACGGCTCGCCCCGTGATGAGTTCGTCGTCTGTTTTGACGACCAACTCATGCGGGATAAACCGAGAGAGTGAGTCCTTAACACGGCCAATACCTCTATCAAAGATAGAGACTTGTATAATGGTGGGAGTGAGTGCCTCACACGCCCAATACCTCTCACCGATAAAACTGTGGGTGGTACCCCAACCCACAGTTCGTCTCGCTCGAGCATCACTTCTCGCTCTCTAGCCATAGATTGTGTTCGCTTAGGGTCGGCTCCTTTTGTCTCTCCGCACGCTTCTAATCGTGATCTTCCTAATGAACCCAGTACAGGGTTTACTACGGAAGCGGCGCCCGTTTCAAATGGGTAAAGGGAGCGATAACATGCTCGCCTGCCCAAGAAACGTAGGAGCCAGCCGGCGGGGCGGACTCTCCCCCCTCGACATCGACCGAGTCTTAACCAACTGTGTCAGGGGAGGCCAAGAAGAAGCGGGTTAGCCCTCCGAGGGCGACTACTTCTTCTGAGTCGGGCGTCTCCCATGCACTTCTGAATTATCTGAAGATCATTGTGGAGAAGAGGGGTTAGTCGGACTCTATGTCCGTACCCCCCACCACGCCTGACTCCAACCCCTCCCCCCCTGGGGGAAGGGGGGATACCTGTACCCGCCAGGGGCCGGATCCGGTTCGGATATCGGTTTTTCGGTTCCCGGATCCGGTTTTACCGGTTATCCGGCCAGGAACGCTGTCTTCCCTTGGTTATCCACCACTGTTGACAGTGGATTGGGATCCGGTTCCTCTGCTCAGGTATCCAGCTCAGTGCTGTTGGGTTCCAACACACATGAGTCTTGCCGCCCCTCTTCGGGCTTCTGCTGACCACGTTCAGCTTTGATCGTCCGGTCGGGGCTGCTCCCCTTCCAGCGGCACTTGGTGCTTCGCCTGGGGAGGAATCTTGGGACTGCCTAAACCGCCCTTCTTGGGATCAGGCTTCGCAGTCGGGATTCTCAGAGGATGATGCCTCTTCACAGGCTGAGGTTACACCCCAGACCTTTCGGTAGATACTCAAGCCCTGCTGGAGAAATATCTTCCAGACACTTTTTGCCGTGTCGATTCGGGACATCCGTCTCTCCTTTTTTAAAAATAGGTGAGTGTCCCTCCTAGGGCATCCCTCTTACGGAGGGCTTTAAGCGAGTCTACAATGACTTTGCTTCTCAGCCTCCTTCCCTTCTTGGTAAGGATCGTCCCTTGGCCAGGGTTTTCACCTTCTCCCAGCAAGACACTCTCGATTCTTTACAAGAAAGTCTTGTTCCAGTGACCTCATACATGAGGTGGAAGGCTTGGTGTCAACTTAGAGTACAAGTTACACCAAAGCGGAGAAGTTCCCGAACCTGAAGGAAGTCCATTCCAGGTCTGGCCTGAGACTGACTACCTACTTGGGTAAGCTCCTTTCCCTTTGGGCTAGGGGCCAGGAACTGCAGATGTCTGAGTCGGACATTCTGTTGTTAGAGGGACATAACTGCCCTGTTGGTCAGTGTTCCCCACTCCGGTCAACACCTCTTTGGAGGTAGGGTGACTGAAGTGAACCAACTTGAAGTTGCGTCGCGCAAGCGGGCGGCGGAACTTCCAAACGCCTTAAGTCCTCGGCTCCGAAGTCGCAGGTGTTCCACCTCCTAGACGCGGTGTCACTACCGGCTTTCAGCCCACTCGTACACCGCTAGTTCAGCCCAGTGCTCCACATTCGTTTGGAGCCAAGACCTAGCCTTCTCCTCTTGGTAGGAAGAAGGCCCGAGGTAGCGTTCGGGGCCGTGATTCGGCCCACGATTCGCGGCGTTGGAGGCCGTCTTCAGTACTTCCTGCCTGGGCAGAATTTACTGACAAGTTCGTGCTCTCCTTCAGGCGAGGAAGCTTCTGCATAAAACTCGCAGAGCCTCTCCCACGCGGAGCCTTCCGCCGCTACCCTCCTACACTCTCGCCCCCTTTTCTAGAGCACAGAGATTCAAGAGCTACTGGTAAAGGGCGCGATTGACAGGGTACGAGACACCCTCATCGGTGTCTCTCCCCTATCCTTGTTTTTCCCAATCGCTCGGGGAAACTCAGATTGGTCTGGATATGACGGTCATGAATACCTTCATACCTAGGGAGCATTTCCGTTTGGAAACCTTGGCCTCGATTCTTCCGGCTATCGCCGTCAGACGTGGTTTTTCGGTGAACTTGAATGATGCTTACTTTCATGTAACGATACATGCTAGGTTTCACCTTTCAAGGCGAAAACTTCCGGTTCAGAGCTTTACCTTTCGGCCTGAAACCCTCACCTTGAGTTTTTACTCGAGTAGTCTCTGCCCTAGCCGCTTTCCTCAGGTATCGCGGTCTGAGACTTTACGACACACCCTTCTTCAAGGGACCTACTAGGTTTCACCTTGAAGGCGAAACTTTCCGGTTCAAAGCCTTACCTTTCGGCCTGATACCGGCACCTCGAGTTTTACTCGAGTAGTCTCTTCCCTAGCCGCTTTCCTCGGGATCGCGGTCTGAGACTTTTCACTTATCTGGACGACTGGCTCCTGGTGGCGAGCTCTGTGTCCGTCCTTCAGTCTCACGTGAACCAGGTTGCCCACCCTAGTCGGGAGAAGGTTCAAGCGATTGTCTTACTAGCTCCATCTCTTGGTCTCTTACGTCGAGTTCGGGCAGGCCGATGGCACCAATTCTTGGGCCACTTATCGAGCCTTGTGGATGTCCTCCAAGACTGTCGGCTTCAAATGAGGCCATTCCAACTTCTTCTGAAGTTTTTCAAGCCCAGTGTAGACTCTCTCAAGGTGTGGATTCCTCTCACGAGGGAATCAAACGCCTGCTTATCCCCTGGCCAAAAGAGTTGTTCCTTCTTCAAGGTAAGTCTCTTCGCACGCCCCTTCCGTCAGTCACCATCTAGACGGATGCCTCACTTCTGGGGTGGGGCGGCCCTTGTTTCGGACCAGGTGGTCTCGGGGGACAGGTCACACTTGTGCACCTTGCCCCACATCAATGGAGTTGATGGCAGTCTTCATGTCTCCCGTCTTTCGGGAACATGATTATAGGTCGCTCCGTCCTGTTTTTGACGGACAACACCTCTGTTGCTGCCTACATCAACCGACAAGGCGGGACTCGTTCCGTTACTCTGAATGATCTGACCGCTATGCATTGGAGGTGGTGTCGGTCTCACCGAGTAATTCCGATCGCCTCTTATGCTCCCGGCCAGGACAATCTGATGGCAGATTTTCTGTCCAGGGGCATGTGCCTTCCCTCCGAGTGGACAATGAATCCAGAGGTCTGTGTTTACCTCCGTTCGGAAGCTTGGGCCCTCGATGCGTTCTCCCTTCTGTAAGGGAACATCCGGGTTTACGCCCTCCGCCGGTCTCCTTAATTCCTCAGGTCCTGCGGAAAATTTAGGAGGATCGGGCGTGTTTTCTGCTCATAGCACCTTGCAGGCCGAGGAGACATGGTTTTCCTCTTTCTTCTGTCTCTGCTGGACGGCCGGCCACTCTTCCTTCCTGGAGAGCAGACCTCTTAGCTCAGCCCCTATCGGGGATCCTCCACCTTCGTCCAGCGGCTCTGTTTTTGTTCGCCTGGCCTCTGTCGGGGAGGATGCGAGGACTGTAGGACTCTCAGAGAGAGCCTCCCAGTTCATAGTCCAGAGTAAAAGAGAATCTACCCAAGCTGTTTACAACTCGAGGTTAGAAGCGTTCCATGCTTGGGGTGGTGAGACGGGAATTTTCTCCCCGTTCTGCCTTGGTGCTTTAGCGAATTCTTGATCCCCCTTTTTTCGATAGGGGTAGATCTCTCTCTACCATTCGTGGATACCGTTCAGCTTTTGCTGCAGTTCTCTTTGGTTTCTCTGTTCGGGTTTTTCGAACCCTCCCTTCTTGACCTATTCGTTGAGGTCGTTCTTCTTAGATCGACCAGTGAATAGCCAGTTGACTCCTGCGTGGAGCCTTCCTTTGGTTTTGGACGTTTTGGCCAAACTGCCCCTTGAGCCGTTGTGCTAAGCGTCGTTACACCATCTCTCGATTAAGACCGCCTTTCTTGTCGCTTTTGCTTCTGGGCAGAGGAGAAGCACTTTTCAGGCTCTCTACGGCGCCCGAACATATCAGCTGGAAAGGCAGGGTGTTCGTCTTGTCCCTCGACCTTTGTTTTTGCCAAGAATCGATCGGAGTGTTCTTGAGTCCTCTGTCAGAATTCTCTTCTGTCATAGAGGGTAAGTCTTGGTGCCCTGTTAGGGCTCTCAAATGGGACTTGGATAGGACTAAGGTCTTTTGTAAGGATGATCAGCTCTTTCTTTTTCCCAGCGTCGCGGGAGTCTATCTACCGTTGGATTGTCGAGGCTATCCAAGCTGAGGGTTTGGAGGCTTTTCTGTTTGAGAGTCCTCCAAGAGCGCACGATACCAGGAGTTTTCTACTTCCTGGGCGTGTTTTCAGGTTATTCCTTTGGAAGATATCTTGCGGGCTGCCTTTGGCGTTCCCCTTCCTCTTTCACATCCTTCTTTTTTAAGGGTGATCCTTCGGGTGAGGTTGGTTTTGCTACCTCGAGGTTCGTCTTCACTCCTGCCCCGCGTTCGTTCTTCCCGTCCTGGGACATGCCACCCGGGTTTTTATCCGTGCTATTCTAGCAAATAGGTAGATACATCGATTTATTACTATAAAATCAAGAAAATTATAACTAATTTTGTTATTTACTAGATAAATCTATGTATCTACCTATGTCCCTCCCTCCAGCCCCTCTCCTTGTCTGACATGTCCTGGATTCTGTCTCTGACTGCTCGGAAGAGGAAGAGCATGGCGGCTGCGCGATCATATAGGTAGACGGGGAAAGAAAGCGGGCAGGGGCATGCGCGTTTCTGACATAGTTTTTCTCGATTGACGGCATAGTTTGGGAAACTAGCAAATAGGTAGATATATAGATTTATCTAGTAAATAACAAAATTATAATTTTCTTGATTTACTGCAATAAATCATATATACCTACCACTTGTCTACGCGAACCTGTTCGAGAACTTAACACAAATGAGTCACAATATTGTGCGCACCCCCCGTAATCCTATTGTTCCCCTTCGCCACTCACGTGCGGCAACACGCAACGGCCATCTTCCTCTTTTTTGCTCGCCCCCATTGAGTTAGGATGTCGAGTCAGGGCGCTCCTGAAATCAAGTCTTTTTGTATCTTTTCAGCGCGCTTTCTCGCTCTTTAAAACACTTTTCTTTACTTCTTTTTCGTTTTTTATCTAATTTGTGCGTATCCCCAAATTTATTTTTACTTGCACTCTTTTAAAGTATTTCATATTTTGTATACTTTATTGTCTGTTTTATTGCAGCATTATGAGTTCGGAAGAAGAAGCTGCTAGGTCGTGGACCTGCTTCTTCCAAAGAGTCGTCTAGCAAGACGACTCGGCCCTCCAGAACTCTCCTGAGTACTTTCGTACATGGGGGAGGGAGGAGGGCTGCAGGTAAGTTGCCCAGTGGTGTTTCCCTGCAGGGTTTGCCAGCGTCGGAGCATGCGGCTTCGGGGCGGGTGGCGTTGAGTTTGGGACGTCAGCTCCGGAGCCCATGGCTTCGGGTGGGTGGCGTCAAGCTCTAGTGGTTTGGATATTATGAATCCAATTCCCCGGTCGCTGAGACCAGAAGGGGGGACGTCTGTTTCCCGCACGGTAGCGATGACTCGCATAAATCCGCTAGGGGAGACGTGTGCCACTACTGCAAGGCAACTCACGGGCACCGCCCATGTTGGTCTGGGTTCTTCAACCCTAGCCCCCGGCCGATGCCAATGGGGGAGCTAGTACTGCCCGGGCTGTCTATATTGCCAGCTGATGGGAAGGCTCGAGCTAACAATTATGGGCGCCGCCCATGTTGGTCTGGGTTCTTAAACCCTAGCCCCCGGCCGATGCCAGTGGGGGAGCGAGTACTGCCCGTGCTGTCTATATTGCCAGCTGATGGGAAGGCTCGAGCCAACAATTATGGGCGCTCTACGGAGCGCCCATGAGTGCGGTCACCGGAGCGCGCGATTACTTCCGGTCTGACCTGAGGTCACCTGAGTGCGCGATTACTAGTGCTCTCCTATTGTCTCCCACGGGCGGAACAATAATGAGTTCACATGCTATCAGTAGTCGGTGAGCGAATACTGGGACCTTGTCCCAGGCTGCCCTCGCACCTGGTTATTGAATAGCCCCCGGCTGACGCCGTATGGGGGAACGAGTGCTACCCGGGCTGTTGCTTTGCAAGCTGATGGGAAGACTGGAGCCCACATTTATGGGCGCTCTATGGAGCAACAGGTGCAATCACCTGAGTGCGCGACTGCTAGTGCTCTCCTATTGCTCTCCTATTGTCGCCCATGGGCGGAATAATAGTGAGTTCACATATTATTAGTAGTCGGTGGGCGAATACTGGGACCTTGTCCCAGTCTGCCCTCGCACTGGGCGGCTCAGGCGCCCGGCCCATGGCTGTAGCATCTTATTGCTCAGCCAGTATGGGTAGTTTGTGCGCGACTTTGGGTACATATTCTCAGCGTACTTCTCCCTGGAGGGAGGCGGGCATCCCTCTGTTGAGGGTTTGGTTCGTGTCTCCGAAGTTGTTTCGGAGGACCGCCCGAAGTCTGTCTGACCCTTCTCAATCTGAGATGTTCAGCATGATGCGGGTTTTTGCCCAACGACAGGGTTGGTCCCTCTTACCAGATACCACAACCCCTGCTTCTGTCCCTCTTCTGGGGTCTGACTTTGAGTCTAATCAGCCTTTTGTGCTTGATTCTTCATTGTCTGAGACGGGATCTCTCGCGTCTCCTATACCCCCAGCCCTCGGGGCTCCGCTGGGTGAAGAGACCTATAGTGGTCCATGGGAGTGTCTGCCTGTTTCTGCTTTTGTTCGTGGACCATTGTCCTGATCAATTCAAGCCGAACCAGTTTTGAATGTGGTTTCTCAAGCTTCGGTTTCTGAATCGACATTGTTGGAGCAGGCAGAGCCTCGATCGCTCTCCCTTTGTGGGGTAGAGGCGATTGCTTTGTTGTCCATATATCTCCCTGAATTTCAGACAGCCCGCGCACAGGGTTCGACTTCGCGTTAGGTAATATGACCGCATTGAATCAGCGCTCTTTTGTTAAGCGCCCTGTTTCGATTAAGGGTAAAGCCTCTGGTTATTGATGACCTGTTGCACACTCTTTTTAATTCGCAGTGGTCACAACTTTCCAGTGCGGCTGCTTCGGTCACGTACCATCACAGGCTCTTGGCTCTCTCTACCCGTGGGGTTAAGGAGTCTGACATCGCGCCACTTCTCTGGGATGTTCCGTCTCGGGGTCCTTCGCTCTTTGGCGGTCAATTCGCTACAGTTTTTCAGAGAGAGATTGATGCGCAGAAGCAGGTCACTGAGATGACTAAGCAGTTCCACGCTCCCTTTAAACCGACGTGGGCCTCTGTCCGTCGGAGGCCTGTTGTTCCCACTTCGGGGCAACACAGTCGTGTTTTTGGGGGCCCGCCTGCTCAGCTTCAGCTAGCTCCTTCTTGTGGAAGAGGGGGATGTGACAGAGGCTTTTCGAGAGGTACTCGTGGCTCTCTGCGTGGCAGGGCGACGGCTTCGCACAAGGCTAAGCCTAGGCTTTGATGGCCTTTCTCCCCGCTATGGAGGCCATCTCCGGGGACTCTTCATAGATCTATCCGTCTCGCTCCCAGGAGGGGCTATAAGATCTTGTTCACCTCCCATGTCTGCCCTGGCTTGTTCTCATGCCTCAACGGAGATCAAATCTCCATTGAAAAAGAGGGCGATAGAAAGGGTAAGAGACCGGCCGTCTCTTTCCCTTTCTCCAATCTTTGTTTTTCCCAAGCGCTCAGGGAAAACTTCGATTGATACTGAATTTGAAAAGAATTAACAAATTCATTCCTTCAGTGCATTTTCGAATGGAGACCCTCGCCTCCATTCTCCCGTTGATCAAGAGGAAGGACTACGCGATCTTGATAGATCTCAAGGACGCGTATTTCCTTTTTCCCATCCATCGCTTTCGCGCTCTTCCCTTAGGGCTGCGCCCAGCCCCTTGGGTTTTTACTCAGGTTGTAGCCGTTATGGCAGCCTCGCTGAGGCGCCGCTGCCTTCGGCTATTTTGCTACCTGGACGACTGGCTCCTCCTAGCGGAGTCGCACGATCGTTTGTTAGATGAGGCTCGTTTGCTCAAATTTACTCAAGACTTGGGTTTCCTAATAAATTGGGAAAAGTCAGAGTTAGTTCCCACTCGCAGCCCGGTTTTTCTGGGGGCTGTGTTGGTCATTCGGAATCAGTTGGCTCGGCCCAGTCGAGACAGGATTCTCACTGTTGTCTCATTCTGGCCAGCAGGGCCAAATAGTGGCTTCAGTTTTTCGGATATCTAGCCAGTCTAGTCGATGTTCTAGAGGATTGCCGGCTCCTTATGAGTTCTTTTCAGAGGCATCTCCTCAGGTTTTACAAACCATGCAAGGATTCTCTTTTGGTCTGGATTCCAATACCAGTAGAAATCAAGTCTCTTTTTCTCCCGTTGGATAAACAAGGAATTTCGCACGCGAGGCAAGTCCTTCCGTACCCCCCCTTCCGTTGATCTTGGTTTCGACGGACGCCTCTCGGTTGGGACGGGACGGACATTGCAATGGCAGCACGGTCGCGGGGGATTGTCTCGTCTCGGGACTCTTCCCCATATCAATGTCCTGGAGTTTATAGCAGTCTTTTTAGTCCTGCTCCACTTCAGAAGTCTCCTTTTCAGTCGTTCAGTTCTGTTCCTCTTGGACAATGTCACAGTGGCGGCTTTTGTCTATCGGCAGGGAGGCACTCGTTCTGCCACCCTGAATGCCCTAGCTGTGGAGGTGGTGTCGTCGCATGACGATCACGCCCGTTGCCTCTTTCATCCCCGGTCAGGAAAACCTCTTTGCGGATTTTCTATCCCGGGGTAGGTGTCTTCCATCAGAATGTAAGCTCCATCCAGAGGTCTTTTGCTGCTTTCGCAGTTGCCTCGGCCCACTGGAAGTGGACCCGTTTGCGTCAGTCCTGAACCACCAACTTCCGATATACTGCTCCCGTGTTCGCGATCAGGGAGCTTGGGCTCTGGATGCTTTCTCAGTTGGGAGAATCTTTGAGGGTTCACCTTTCCTCCCTTTCCGCTGATTCCGCGAGTCTTTTGGAAGATCAGGGTAGATCGGGCTCGGGTGCTTGTGATAGCTCCCTTTTAGCCGAGGAGGATTTGGTTTCCGGAGCTAATGAGCCTTCTGATGGCTCAACCGTTCCTTCTTCCACTTAGAGTGGATCTAGTGTTGCAACCCCTTTCGAGGATTCTTCACCACGGTCCGGAGTCCCTTCATTTGACTGCTTGGCCCCTATCGGGGAATCTGCAAGACAGTCAGGTCTCTCTGATAGAGCCACTGACTTTTTAATGTCCAGTCGTAGAAGATTCTACTAGGGAAATTTATAATTCCTGTCTTTCTGACTTTTTCCTTTGGTGTAAAGAGCGGGATGGAACCCCATCTAGGGCTCCTATTGGTTCAATCGTGGATTTTCTAATCTCGCTATTTGACAAAGGGAGGTCCATCTCTACTATCCGAGGCTACCGATCTGTGATTGGTGCCATTCATTCGGGGTTCTCTGTTTGTTCGGGGATTTCTAATTCCCCGCTGTTGAGTGGTTTGATTCGGTCGTTCTTTCTGAAACGTCCTCCTCGTTCTAAGTTAGGTCCCGTCTTGGAGTCTGCCTAAGGTTTTAGAACCCTGGCAAAGCCTCCTTTTGAGCCGTTAGGTGAAGCTTCGCTTCACTCTCGTTACGGTTAAGACGCTCTTCTTGGTAGCCATTGCCTCTGGGCAGAGGCGCAGTATCCTTCATGCCCTCTGTCTTACTCCTGGTCATGTTCGCTGAGAGAGAAAAGGTGTTGGATTGATTCCTAAGGCTCCTTTCATTGCCAAGAATCAAATGGCTTCCTCTGGTCCTGTTGAGATTTTTCTTCGTCCGCTTTCAGAATTTTCGTCAGTGCGCGAGGACAAGGTTTGGTGTCCTATGTTGATAAGACTAAGCCTTATCATAAGGATGATCGGTTGTTCCTGATCACTTGACAGCCTTTTTCTCCTGCTTCTCTTGATTCCATTTCTAGATGGATTATTTAGGCTATTAGGGTTCAATAGAGGCTCTTTTTGTCTGACAGTAAGCCTCATGCTCATGACACTCATAGTGTCAGCACTTCTTGGGCTCTGTTTCAAGGTGTGGCGCTTGATGATATTTTGAAGGCTGCTTGTTGGCGTTCGTCCAATTCTTTCATTTCTTGCTACCTTTATAATAATAATAATAATAATAATACAACGCACTTATATTGCGTCATCTATCTAGTTAACTATTCCGAGGCGCATGATGAAAATGAGAGAAGCAAGAAGGTAGAAATAGAATGGACTGAAGAATACTACAAATCTTTGTTGAATTACATTTCACTGTATGCTTTAGAGAAAAGTACTGTCTTCAATTTTGACTTCAAAGGAAGTCCCTGCAGGTGAGGCTATTTTTGCGTCAGCTACCTTGAAGGCCGCTGTGTCTTCTTTGTAATCCTGTACCCTTCTGCTCTTGAAACATGCCTCCCGGTCTTTGAGTTGGCGCTGGTCTAGCATAATAGGTAGGTATATATGATTTATTGCAGTAAATTTGTAAAGTCAGCACTGATTTTCTTATTTACTATATAAATCTATATACCTACCTATGACCCTCCCTCCTTCCCCTCACCTTGCAAGCAACATGTTTCTACTTGGGGTTGCTCGCAAAAGAGGAAGATGGCCGTTGCGTGTTGCCGCACGTGAGTGGCGAAGGGGAACAATAGGATTACGGGGGGTGCGCACAATATTGTGACTCATTTGTGTTAAGTTCTCGAACGGGTTCGCGTAGTCAAGTGACTAGCATAATAGGTAGGTATATAGATTTATATAGTAAATAAGAAAATCGGTGCTGATTTTACAAATTAATCACATGAAGTGCTCTTGACCAATCCAAGAGCAAGAAATTTTCAATGAGGGATATAATACAAATTATGTCAATGAATATAGATTGAATGGGAACATATAACTCTTAATGTGATTAATTAAATGATAATTATCATTAGTAAATAAATATTTATAATAATGATGAATGATAATAATACAAATTATGTTAATGATGTTATTGAAAATGAATTTGTGAATAATAATAAATAGAAGGAAAAGAATAATAATACAGAGTGATAACAACATAAGAACTCTCATAATTATGCTGTACATGTATATTGTTATGTATCTATCTGCATTTGTGTTATTACCTGTATGTATATTTTCAGTTATAAATGCATGTATTGTAAACAAGACAAATTTCCTCATATGGACAATAAAACAATATATATTTTACTTTTAAGTTGACAGTTGCATGTCCCCTCTAAGAATCTGTTCTACTTTTTAAACTTTAAAACCATGTTTAAGATCAAGAAGAAAGTCAAGAGAACAATCGATAAGTGTTTCTTAAAGTTTAAAATTTAAAGATAATCATGCATGGTATTTGTTTCTGTAGCTGTTGAGAGGACAAGAGAGTACAGACTGATTTTTTTTTCTTTGCTTGTGATTGAAACTACTCGGTTAAATAAAACTATTTGAGTAAAGCATAAAAGTGTTGATGTGTGCATAAATCCATTAACTACCTGAAAAGCGTACTGGAATAAGTCAGGCAAAAAGACTATCAAATTGTGTGTTACAATAACCCCAAAATGTTTAAAATAAATTCTGCTGATATGGAGGTACATGGATATAGATATTGTGCCCTTATTTGTCTCCATGCTTTTCTGAAGCTTGCGATAAGGAATCATATTTTTTCTATCGCTTGATGTTACTTTTTGAAACCAAGCTTTTCTAAATTTTTTTTTTTTTTTTTTTTTTTTTTAGGAGAACATCATGGGTGTGTTCAATAAGTCATGTGCTATCAGCTACACCAGTTATCGCAGTGTCTTCCCAATCTGGACTCTTGGACGCTACGCCAAACTCTATCCTACTAAGAGCACTACTCCATCAGAGGACAAGTCGGATAGCAACAGTTCAGACTGGGAAAAACTGTAATGTAGGTTACATTACCCGGGTAGACTGCCCCTTTCACAGTCCATTATTAACCTTACTCTTCACCAATCATTGAAATTTTGATAGTTGGACGTAGTTACCCTGTTGTTCCTCTTAGGAGAGGTTTAATTGTGATTAGGGGTAGATGTGAACATTTGTAATCATATTGCTGTGTCCCTTTTTCATCTTGTCAATAATATTGATAATTTTCATGCTGCAATCTGAATATTTTCAAACAGCTAAAAAATTAAAAAATCAAATAATAGGTGCACTTTCTTGAGCCAGAGGAGGACACATTTAATGATTTCTTCTCACAAGTCTGTAATAATCATGCCTATTGATAAGCTGAAATAACATGTTTTGATGATTTGAAAGGAGCACTGTTTAATACCAAGTAAAAAGAGTACTCATTTTAGTAACTTTTAATGTTGGATTCTTTTTGGATGCTCAGAATAGAGTACCGAAGTGATGACGTAACAAAAAGCTATTTTTTCATTTTGACATTTTTTATACCATGTCTCAAAGGAACATGGTGAAAAACATCCAGATCCCAAATTTTATGGCAATTGGCTCATTGGGCCCCGAGATATGGCCGCATGAATACCTCCTTAGCCCCATTGAAGTCAGTGTTAACTTGGCCTGGTTCTAAACTGTTAAGAACCAGGCCAATTTACACTGACTTCAATGGGGCTAATTAGATATTCATATAGCCATACCTCGGGCCACCATGAACTGATTCATGTCAAATTTGATGTGTGAACATTTTCCATCATGCTCTACTTAAATGTGGTCATGAAAATACTGAAATACAAAAATCAAAATTTGATGACGCCACACTTCGCTACTCTATAGTGAAAGGGGCACTATATGTCACCAAGCTGACCTGAAGCACCGGTTTAGGATATGTTTTTATTAAAGTATTTTTTGAGTAAAATTGTCTATTACTCTAAGCTTGCCTGAACTATGACACTGGTAATTTGGATGGTAATCACCATAGTTTTCCTGTTGTTGTAATACCTCAAATAGTAAAATAATGGAACTACATACTAATATTTCTAGTTATGACTTGAATAGAAGTACTATTCTTTGTTCGGGGGGGGGGGGTTTAAATGTCAAAGGTAATCATTTTTATTTACTACAATAAACCTACCTATTTTGCTAGTCTTCCGACTACGCAAGCCATTTGAGTAATTGAAGTCACGACAGTGCATATACCCCCCTAGTCCTCTTTCCTTCTCGCAGCCTAAAGAGTTGCAGATAAGTCACTATCTTGCGCAAAAATTCAGAGTTTGCTGCTTTTATAGCGCGTTTTCTGGTGACTTTTGCCAATATTTCTCTCCTAGACTTGTTTTAATATCTGTTTAGGGTCAGTTTATGTCTGTCACGTATTGATTTTGGTGATATTTGAGCTTAAATTCATATCTCACTTTTCACCTCTTTCGTATAGTAGCCCCGTGCATTTGCTTTGACGTATTGCCGGGCATTCAGCCCTGTTAGGTTTTGTTGGTGTTTCGTATGTGTGGCTGATGTGTGCATATACCCTTAGGAGAGTGTTCTTTTGTCGTTGTGCTTGAAGGGAAATTTCCATACACTACACTGGAAATTTCCATTCCGTTTCACTCTCGCTTATTACGCCCTTTTCTTTACACTTGTTTAATTGTTTGACTCTTTTATATCTCCTTACAGGTGATAATGCGTTCTTCTGAGGAAAAGCAATCGAGGTCTTGGTTGCCTCCGTGCTCTTCCCATTCTTCTTTCCTCCCTTCTACTACTGTCACTTATAAGGGCGTCGGCCCAGTGAGTCTAGCACGATGGTCAGGGGAGGTAAGGGCGTCGGTCTGTCGGCTCGCACTGGTATTTTTATACCGGGAGTGTCGAGCAAGAGAGGCTTTATAGGTAAGTTAGGTGTTCACACCGTTTCGGACCGAACATCCGTCATTAGCAATTCTGGCTCCCTCCAACTCACGACCAGCTGCAGTTGGAGGGGCAGTAGCTAGTATTACCGGGTCCTCCTGACCCCCGACCACCGTCGGGAGCCTGAAGGGGGCATTAACTGGTAAGACCGCTAAGCGGTCAGCTAATAATGTTACTGGGTCTTGCCGACCCCCGACCACTGTCGGGGTACCTAGCGAGATTTCACCCAGTGATACTGGCTTCCCCTGACACCCGACCACCGTCAGTGTGTCTGGGGGAATTACAGCCGGTATGGCAAATCCGCACCCCGCCAAGAAGACATCCTCTTCGAGCAGGCTCTCGCGGCGGAAGACTGCTGGTTCCCGCCAGCCAATGACCAACGTCAGTGCTCTGGGAGCTTTATCCAGCAGTGCTGCAATTCAGCAGCCCGTCCTTTCCCCGCCAGTCAATGCGAATCGTGGTTCTGGTCGGGGAAGCACAGTCCCTGGTTTTGCGGCCGAATTGCTCCCTCCCATTGGGGAGCCCTCCAGTGCCTGCGGCTCTTGGAGCCCCACCGGGGGAGGAGTCTGTCCCTGGTCCGTGGGCATATCCACCTGGGATTTCCCCACCGGACTACTTCTCCCTAGTTTGATTCTGTCTTGCAGGTTTCTTCCCTGTCCGTTTCAGAATCTCAGGCCGGCTTTGACCCCCAGCCTTGTCAGGCTATGGTGGCAGATGCCAAGGCCCTGTTAGAGAAGTATATGCCGGACTCTTTCCCCCAAGTCCGGTCGGACATTGATCAGCTGTCGCTGTTATTCAGACAGCATGGCCCGACTCCTGGTATTCCTCTTACAGAGGACTTCAAACAGGAGTATGGGGATAGACTGCCGCCAGGGCCCTGGTCCGGCCCAAATCCGGCCCAAGTCTGCTTTTTGATGCCTTACCCCGAGTGCTTGTGGACAGTGTAGGCGGGCGGCTCCAGGGAGTCCTCCCAGTTTGGGAGGCAATCTCCGGCGACGCCTTTGTGCTATCCGTTGTGCGCGACGGCTTCTACATAGATCTGATTTGCTGATTCCAATCAGCGTTATCAGAATCCGCCCGCCTCCAATATTCGCCCTTTTTCAGCAGCACATCTCCTCAGAGATTGCCACGCTGCTGAAAAAGAGCGCCATAGAAAGGGTGAGAGATCATCATCATCTCTGTTTCCTTGTATAATTCTAAACATGGAAAGGATCAACAGGTTTATACCTCCAGTGCATTTTTTCATGGAGACCTTGGCATCTATTCTGCCCTTGATCAAGCGGGACGAACTCGCGATCTCCCTGGATCTCAAAGACGCGTACTTCACATTCCCATGCACTCTCTGTCGAGAAATTTGCTGGGATTCGCGTGCCGGCCCCTCGAGTCTTTACCCGAATGGTGTTCAATGGCTTCAATTCCTGGGACCTCTTGCCAGTCTAGTAGGACCTCTTGCCAGTCTAGTAGGACCTCTTGCCAGACTGCAGGCTGTTGATGAGGCCTTTTCAGAGGCACTTCCTCAAGTTCTAACCGGGCAAATATTCTCCTTTGGGGATGTATTCCAGTCCCAGGAGATGTCAAGCTCCTTGCCCTCTGGTTGAGCTGTTCGTTTCTTGCCCAAGGCAAGCCTCTCTGCACCCCTGTTCCGTCAGTTCTCTGACGACAGACGCCTTCCTTCTCGGTTTGGGCGGTCTTTCTCCGGGGCGAGATGATTTCAGGGGACTGGTCTCACTTGAGAGTTATGCCCCATATCAATGTTCTGGAAATGATGGCGGTTAGCCTGTCTCTTCATCATTTCATGTCTTGTTGGCCGCACTGTACTCGTTCTTACGGACAATGTCACAGTAGCTGCCTACATTCACGGTCAGGGCAATCTGATCGCAGATTTTCTGTCTCGGGGGCAAATGCCTCCCGTCAGAGTTTGCTCTTCTAGAGGTGTGGGGTCCTCTGGAGATCGATCTGTTCGCCTCCACCCTCAATCTCCTGAGGTATTACTCGCGTGTTCAGGATCAGGAGGCGTGGGCACTGGATGCCTTCTCCCTACTTTGGGGAGCTATCCGGGGGTACAACTCTTGTCTAGGGGCCTTCTTTTCTTGGTGCGAGAATCAGGGTGTCTCGCCGTGTGAAGCCCGCATTGGTGTTATTACCGATTTTCTGATCTCCCTTTTCAATAAGGACAGATCGATTTCAACCATCCGTGGCTATCGTTCGGCTATTGCAGCCATCCACCTTGGTTTTGCGGATGGTTCGAGAGTCTCCAACTCCCCTCTCTTGACTAAGTTGACTCGCCCCTTCGTTTTGCAGCATCTGTCAACTCGTAGTCTGACTCCAGCTTGGAGTCTACCCAAGGTCCTTGATGTGCTTCAGAAGCCACCTTTTGAACAGTTTGTTAATGCGTCTTTTCACCATTTGGCGGTCAAGACGCTATTTTTAGTCGCTTTTGCTACCGCACAGAGGAGGAATACTCTCCACGCTCTGTGTATCACGGGTCACATCCATAGGGAGAACCATGGTGTGCGACTTATACCCAAGCCCTCCTTTATTGCCAAAATCAGACTGCTTCCTCTGGACCAGTTGAGATTTGTCTTAGACCACTGTCGGACCATTCCTCGGTACAAGAGGACTAGGTCTGGTGTCCGGTGAGGGCCTTGAAATGGTATTTAGATAGAACTAAGACTCTTCGTAAGAGTGATCAGCTTTTTGTCATCACTCGAGAGCCCTTTCCCCCGCTTCCAGAGAATCCATCTCTAGATGGATAGTTCGAAGCGATCCAGGCAGCTGGGCCAGAGGCCCTAGTGCCTCTTGGGCTCTTTTCCAGGGGCTAGTGGATATTATGAGGGCAGCCTACTGGCACTCCCCCACTTCCTTCACATCTTTTTATTTAAAAGATGCTCTGACAGTTGAGTCTTTTTCTAACAAGATGTTGCAAACTGCAACGTCCTCCTTGGGTTCCTGTTAACCTTCCTCTTGGGACATGCCCCCCCCCCCCTGTTGATTCTGTACTAGTCTAGCAAAATAGGTAGCTACATTGATTTATTGTAGTAAATCAGTAAAATCGGAACTGATTTTATTATTTGCTAGATAAATCTATGTATCTACCTATGTCCCCACCCTCCTACCCCAATCCTTGCCCAGCAACATGTCAAAGCTTGTCTGGGGCTGCTCGTAAAGAGGAGGATAAGTAGGTACATAGAGTTATCTAGCAAATAATATAATCAGTTCTGATTTTACTGATTTAGTATGAATTGAATATGAATATTTCTCAGTCACAGAGAGTGGACTTCATTTTTCTAACCAACGGGTCTTAATTATGTAATGCATATATTTTTACATTTGAAGTTACATGTATAAAGGGAAGCTCAAGTAATTTTTTGGTGGGACAGCTCTGAGTTTTGCTGCCTGGGAGCCATATAAACATATTGACTGGTAATTCAACCAAATCCGGTGTCGGTGAATTACGACTCAACGCACATGACAACTGACGACTGTGTGACTTGAAGATAAATTCAGAATTACATGTATACCATCGCTATGCATGCTAAACATAAGAAACTTGGCTTGGTAATAGCTTACTTGGCTTGGTAATAGCTTGCTTGAATAAGTTCTTGGTGGATGCATGTCCCTCTAGCTTCAAAAGAATTTAGAATCATACCATTGCTATACATGGTAAAATATTTGTACATATGCTAACAATACCTATGATATTCTCTGGTTGCACGAGTTTGGTTGAGGAGGAAACTGGCTGGTCAAATAATTCAGTTACTCCTTTCACTATGAACATGACGGACAAAGAGATTGGACAAAATAAACACCTCCTTATTCTACCCTTCACATTGGTTCTGGTAGACAAAAAATATCTCTTCACTGCTATTCTGTGAAAATATGTAGAAAAGGTGTCAGAGCATATTCACCTGTTCTACGTATATTACAGAATAGCAGAGGAGGGATATTTTTTGTCAACCAGAACCATTGTGAAGGGTAGAATGAGGATTTTGTCCACTCTCTTTGTCTGCCATGTTCATAATGTTTGTTTCCATACCAATGCCATTGTTTGAAGAAAAAAAAATGATTGTTTGTCATGAATATTATGTTGATTCATGTAGAATTAATGAATAAATCAATGTTGAGTAATTACAACTGTTTACAAATCATACTTTTTTATTGTTTGACTTTGTTCAAACTTTTATCAATCCGGTTGCCTGCTTCCCTTCAAATAGAAACTGCTCTCAGCTTGGGATTTCCCTTTAAATGACACTCTGAACGTTGTTCATTTGCTGTTGGGTCCCACATTTTGAGAGGCATTCATTATTTCTGAGAAATCTATCAGAAAAGGATTTTTAGTTCATGTGTTACTATGAATTCCTGTCACTGTAAACAATTATGGTTATGATACGCAAGCCAAGTAACGTTACTCGTCTTAATGAATTAGGTCCTATTCCAGTGCTCACACCATCAAGGAGGCCCGAACGTAGTTATGCTGATCAACCCAAAGGACCTAATCAGAACAATCTAATACAATTATGTAAATCTGATACAATCGTACACTCTAAATTAATGTGCTGTTTGTGGAATGCTCATTCAATCAGGAATAAGACCACTGAGCTTGTTGATTATATGTGTGAATATAATACTGATGTAATGATTTTAACTGAGACATGGCTTAACAAAGATGATACTGTTATAATAGGAGAATGTACTTGGAGATTTTAATGTTCATTGGGATGATCCTTCCAAACAAGATGTTATTCAGTTTTCTTCATCCACAAGTTCTGCTGGATTAGTTCAGTATGTTAAAGGTCCAACACATAATCGTGGACATACACTAGATTTGGTTTTTACTCGCTGTGACGAATCATTGGTGGTAGATTGTTATACTGATGACACAAGTATGTCAGATCACCATGTAGTGTGTTTCAAGTTACAATTACAAAAAACAAGACAAAAAAAGTCATATGCAAACTGTATCAACCCTCCGTAACTACCGGAAGATTGACAAGAATCAATTTGTAAAATCACTCTCAGAGCTTATTTCCCAACCTCACCCTGATGGTGTTGATGCATTTTTTGAGTGGTATGATTCTAGTATGGGTAAACTACTTGATAAATTTGCTCCTGTAAAAATTAAGACCCGCATCAGGGGCGTATCCAGGATTTCCTAATAGGGGGGGCGCCAGGAATTATTGATCGCCGTCATGGGGGAGGGGTCTTTGGAAAATTTTTGCTTCTGAAGAAGGGCTGAGATGCAAAATAGTGCTATATGCAGAGCTGCCAACCTGTCACTTTCAAAAAACATATTATTCAGCTAGAAAAAAAACATATTTTTAGGTGAAAAAACATATTTTGCCGGTTTTATATGTTTGTCGCTATTTTCCTTAAAAATGCTAATGCGACTACTGTACATTTCTTTAATAAGAACGCCTTCAGTTGCATAAAGTCGTTTCATGTGAATGCATTAAAAAATAAAAAATACTGATCAAAATTGTGCCCCGCACAGTTTGCAACAGGCACTGAACTCGTCTCGTCTCGAAGCAGCTCCATTTTGCTGGGCTGCATACTCGGGTTTGAATGTTTGCTTCCTTCAGCTCAAAAAAATCCTGAAAACCCAAGCCGGAGGTACAGGGGCCCGCTCAGGGCCCCTGATGGGGTCGAGGGGCAAAGCCTCTTTTGAGGGTTCAGGGAGCGAAGCCCCCTGAAGCTGGTACGTTTTCTTGTTCTTTAGAGGGCTAAATTCATTAATCTACAGTACAAAAGAAATATTGACATGATTAACTTAATATTTTAGAAAATTGATCTGCTTTTTACCACACCACATGCAAATTCACCTTGACCAGTTGCCTAGTAAGATCTAAACTCAAATTTTTTTTCCATGGAAAATTACTTTATCTTCATTCTATAACATTCCAGGAATTCCCTGATCGTATGTAGTTAACCACAGCTAAATTCAAACACCCCAACATAAAGTTAAAGAGTAGCCCGGCCCCCCCCCCCCCCACTCGGAGGTCGAAGGGACCGCATGCATGTTCCCAAAATCTCCGGTAAAGGGGTATTTTTTGGGCGACACAATCCGGCCCGTGAATTGTAAAAAAAAGGGGGTGTTTTTTATCTTTCACCCGGAGATTTCATTAAAAAGGGGGGTGTTTTTCTTTCTCTCTCTCTCTCTTCGACACCTGAGAAATTTTAAAAAAAGGGGGGGGTTATGAATTATCTTGAAAAATCGATCAAATCCCAGGATCAAATTCCTGAAATTCCTGCTAGTTTTGATAGCTCATTCAGCCAGGATTATTTCATTTTGAAAAGTAGAAACACTGGCCCCCATCTCTTCCAAGGTATTGTAATGACAGCTTACTTGGGAGGGGGTTGGTGTCTGTCCTGAGATATGGGGGTACATTGAGCAGTGTTCTGAATTTAGGGGGTCTCCAAAGCAGGAAAAGCCTGCGCAAAGCCCGCGATAGGGGGGTTCAGAAATTTTGGCAGCCCTGAGATAGGGGGGTGCTTTCAAAGGGAGGGAACAAGCATACGCGTACCCTAAATAATACTGAGTGGGGGGGGGCGGGAAGAGTAGAAAACAAGCCACAAAAGCCTGGTCATGAAGAACGATTCACGATATGCACGCACTGTACCCACCACACTACCAATTATCTAGGCCGCTGGTGCTGGGGAAGACTTGGCACCTGTATCCTTGTACCTTGATCATAGTCTCTTGAAAAAAACTTTCCAGTAGGGATTTTTTTCAAGAGAATATTTCAACAGATTAACCAACAAATTAGACATTATCTCTCACCTGAATCATGAAAAATAGCGATGATATTCCATTTGGACTCATTTGCAAAATTTAGAATCAGTTCTCAGAGGACAAATGCCGGTTATTAGGGGCTGTGATTTCCTATATCTCGCGATAGCACAATCGTGCACTGCCATCATGCATAACATGGATTCACTGCACAGTACGTTATCTTGTCAATGTACACTGTTTGTTCTCACACCCATGCTTCGTATACACTGTACATGTTAGCACAAACAGTGCACATAGACAAGATAAGGTAGTTGTAGGGTATGTACGTAGTGTAAGTTCGAACAACCATACTCGGAATTTTTTAAAAAACGGATTTTCGCACAGAAAAACGTACGGACGTATTTTACTCCAAAAAACGTATTAATACGTTAAAAACGTACTACTTGGCAGTTCTATATATTTGACCAATTTTGAAGCCTATTTAATGAACAATATTTTCAATTTACTGCAATAAATCATATATACCTACCTATTATGCCTGTAGTCTTGACTACGGGACCCCTTCGAGAATTATCACACATGTGTCACAATATTGTGCGCACCCCCCGTAATCCTATTGTCCCCTTCGCCACTCAGGCGCGTCAATACGCTACGGCCATCTTCCTCTTTCTTGCTCGCCCCCGACGAGTTAGGACGTATAGTCACAGCGCTCCTGAAATCAGGTCGTATAGTATCTTTTTGGTGCGCTTTTTCACATAGTTAAAGCACTTTTAGGTACCTATATTCGTTTAGATTATAGTACTTTGTGTTTTATTAGTCACTCTTGCCGATTGCAAGGGATTTTTTGATTCCCTTTCTTGGCATTTATTTTTCTCTTTCACGGTCAGCCCCACGTAGATATTTCCGTGTTTGCGGGTGTTTCCGTTTGTCACCGAGCCTTCGGGTTCGGCGTTTATTCTTACGGTTTTTAAATTGTGAAAATTTCTTTAGTGCGTATCTCCCAAATAATTTTACCCTTATTTACTGCATTCAGTTGAAGTATTTCTTATTTTGAAAAAAAGTATACTTTATTGTCTGTTTTATTGCAGTGGTATGGATTCGGAAGAAGAAGCAGCTAGGTCAAGGAGACCTGTTTCTTCCGAAGAGTCGTCTAGCAAGACGACTCGGCCTTCCAGAACTCCCCCGAGTACTGCGGTACACGGGGGAGGGAGGAGGGCTAAGGGTAAGTTGCCTAGTGGTGTTTCCTTGCAGAGTTTGCCAGTCTCGGAGCTTGCGGCTTCGGGACGGGTGGCGTTAACTGAATCGGGATTGTCAACTCCGAAGCCCGTGGTTTCGGGGTGGGTGGCGTCAGATTCTAGTGGTTTGGATATCTCGAATCCAATCCCCCGGTCGCTGAGACCAGAGGGGGGGCTGTTGTTTCCCGTACGGTAGCGTTCACTCGCTCTGATCCGTTAGGGGAGACGCGCCCCACTACTGCAGGGCAGCCCACAGGCTTAGTCCATGTTGGTCTGGGTTCTCAAACCCTAGCCCCCGGCAAACGCCATATGGGGGAACGAGTACTTCCTGGGCTGTCTACATTGCCAGCTAATGGGAATGCTCGAGCTAACAATTATGGACGCTCTTCGGAGCAACAGGTGTTTTCACCTGAGTGCGTGACTACTAGTGCTCCCCTATTGCTGCTTTCGAGCGGTCCAATAGTGGGTTCACACGCCTTTAGTAGTCATCGGGCACATACCGAGTCATCTCGGTCTGCCCATGCACTGGGAGCTTTTAGCTCCCAACCCAAGGCTACTGCATCTTCTTGCTTAGCCAATATGGGTGATTTGGGCGATTCTCTAGGCTTACGCCATGAGCGCTCCAATCCCTTTATGGGAAGTGAACGCCCCTCCGCGGAGGGATCGGTTTGTGTTTCCGAAGAGGCTTCGGGGACCCGAACGAATCCGATTAAGCGTTCTAAGAAAAGGGTTTCGGCTACGACTTTTGTCGAGCCAGCCAAGAAAAAGGCCAAGAAGAAGGCAAAAAGTGGCAAGGCTTTGCCGGCCTCTTGCCCGTCTGGCCTGGCTAACCCAGCTAGCTCCTCTCAAGCTGACATGTTCAGTATGATGCGGGCTTTTGCTCAGAATCAGGGTTGGTCCTTTGTACCGGCTACTTCAACCCTGACTTCTGTCCCTATTCAGGGATCTCGCCTTGAGTCTAATCAGCCTTTTGTGATTGATTCCTCTTTGTCTGAGTCGGATTCGCATGTGCCTCCTATTCCCGCGGCCCTTGGGGCTCCGCCGGGCGAGGAGACTTTTGTTGAACCATGCGGGGCTCTGCCTGCGGAGGCCTTTGTTAGTGCTCCTTTGTCTCATTCCACTCGGGTGGAACCAGATTCGGATGTGGCTTCTCAAGCTTCGGTTCCCGAATCGCTTGGGCAGGCGGAGTCTCAATCGCTTGCTCTTCGCGGGGTAGAAGCGATTGCTTTGTTGTCCAAATATCTCCCTGAATTTCAGTCAACCCGCGCGCAGGGTTCGACTTCGCGTTGGAAATTTAAGCAGCAGGATTCCTCTGAGGGTATCGCTCTTGAGGAGGTTTTCAAGCTGGAGTATGACCGCATTGAGGCCGCGCTGTTGATTAAGCGCTCTAATGCGGTCAAGGGTAAGGCCTTTGCCTTTTGTTCTCAGGACCAAGACAGCTTTTTTAAGGCTAAGACTCTGTCTCCTGAGATTTTGGAGGTTGGTCGTCGCTTACGGGCGACTAATCCGCTTACCTCCGCCGCTTTCAAGGCGGAGGATAAGATCTGGTCTAATATTGAAAACCAGGTTAGGTCGGGGATGCGTTTGTCGGCGTTTCAAGGGTTTCTCTCCGACCTTAGGTCCAGGGCGGAGGAGTTGAATGTTTCCGATGGTGACAAGCTGATTATTGACGACCTGTTGCATACTCTTTTTTGTCTGCAGTGGTCGCAGCTTTCCACCGCAGCTGCTTCGGTTAAGTTCCGTCGCAGGACCTCGGCTCTCTCGGCACTGGGTGTTAGAGAGTCAGGCATTGCTCAACTTCTCCGAGATGTTCCGTCTCGGGGTCCTTCGCTTTTTGGTGGTAAATTCGCTACGGTTTTTCAGAGAGAGATCGATGCGCGTAAGCAGATCTCGGATATGACTAAGCAGTTTCACACTAGCTCTAAGCCAACGCGGGCCCCTGTTCAGCGTAGACCTGCTGGTCCCGTTTCGGGTCAACGCAGTCGCGTGTCTAGGGTCCCGCCTCCTGAGCCACAGCCAGCTCCTTCTCGTGGGAGAGGGAGTCGTGGCAGGGGCATTTCGAGAGGTACTCGTGGTAAGGCGATGGCTTCGCAGAAGGCCAAGCCTGGGTTTTGATGTTTTTCCCCGAGCGCTTGTTCAACCGAATGTGGTAGGTGGCCGTCTTCACGCGTTTCTCCCCGCTTGGGAGGCCATCTCCGGGGACGCGTTTGTTCTCTCCGTCGTGCGAGACGGATTCTTCATAGATCTTTGCGCTTCGCTCCCCGGAGGGGCTATAAGAATTCGGTCACCTCCCATGTCTGCCCTGTCTCGATCTCATGCTTCAAAGGAGATCGAGTCTCTTCTGGAAAAGAGGGCTATAGAAAGGGTAAGAGACAGGCAGTCTCTTTCCCTTTCTCCAATATTTGTTATTCCCAAGCGCTCGGGAAAACTTCGTTTGATACTGAACCTGAAAAGGATAAACAAATTTATTCCAGGTTCGAATCCCGCTGGTTCCAATTTTTTCTGACTTGTGTTTTTCATTATAGATCAAGCATACGATCTTTAACACTGGGAGTAATATGCCGAAAGATTTGTTTACAAATTAAAAATTCCTCCCCAGTCAAGCTTCTTCGTTTACTAACCATTGTTCCACGGCGGACCGTTTGAATATTAATGAGTCAGAAAGAAGAGGATCTTGGGTATTTGATTCTAGTTCGTCGTGACTTGGCCGTGAACCAGAATAGCCTGGTGGTTAAGTCGCTGCCCGGCAAGCAGTAGATGACAGGTTCGAATCCCGCTGGTTCCAATTTTTTCTGACTTGTGTTTTTCATTATAGATCGAGCATACGATCTTTAACACTGGGAGTAATATGCCGAAAGATTTGTTTACAAATTGCCTCCATTCTTCCGTTGATCAAAAGGGAAGACTACGCGGTCTCGATAGATCTCAAGGACGCGTACTTTCACATTCCCATTCATCGCGCATCTCGCGATCTTCTGGGGTTCTCCTTCCTCTCGGAGACTTATCGTTTTCGGGCTCTTCCCTTCGGGCTGCGCCCGGCCCCTCGGGTTTTTACTCAAGTTGTAGCGGTGCTAGCGGCCTTTCTGAGGCGTCGCGGCCTGCGGTTGTTTTGTTTTGCTCGTCTCCCTTACTCAAGACTTAGGTTTCCTAATAAATTGGGAAAAGTCAGAGTTAGTCCCCACTCGCAGCCCAGTTTTTCTGGGGGCGGTGTTAGACATAAGGAATCAGTTAGCTCGGCCCAGTCGAGACAGGATTCTCACCATTGTCTCGGCGGCTCGCAAGCTCTTGCTGGCCAGAAGAGTCTCGGCCAGACAGTGGCTTCAGTTTCTAGGTTGTCTAGCCAGTCTAGTCGATGTTTTAGAGGACTGCCGGCTCCTCATGAGACCCTTTCAGAGACATCTCCTCAGGTTCTTCAAGCCGGGAAAAGACTCTCTTTTGGTCTGGATTCCAGTACCAGTAAAGATCAAGTCTCTTCTCTCTTGTTGGACGAGCGAGGTGTTTCTCGCGCGAGGCAGGTCCTTCTCTGCCCCTCTTCTGTCGATATCGGTTTCGACGGACGCCTCTCGGTTGGGGTGGGGAGGACACTGCAATGGCAGCACGGTTGCGGGGGATTGGTCTCATCTTGGGACTCTTCCTCATATCAATGTCCTGGAGTTTATGGCAGTTCTGTTGACCTTGCTCCATTTCAGAAGTCGACTTCTCAGTCGTTCGGTTCTGATTCTCACGGACAATGTTACTGTGGCGGCATTTATCAATCGGCAGGGAGGCACTCGTTCGGTTGCCCTGAATGCCCTAGCAGCTCAGCTGTGGAGGTGGTGTCGTCGCATGGCAATCACACCCGTGGCCTCTTTCATCCCCGGTCGGGAAAACCTCATTGCGGATTTTCTGTCCCGGGGCAGGTATCTTCCATCCGAATGGATGCTCCATCCGGAGGTATTTTGCCGCATTCGCAGTTGCCTAGGTCCACTGGAAGTGGATCTATTTGCGTCGGTGCTAAATCACCAGATGTATTGCTCCCGTGTTCGCGATCAGGGAGCATGGGCTCTCGATGCTTTCTCCCTCAGCTGGGAGAACCTTCAGGGATTCGCCTTTCCTCCCTTCCAACTGATTCCGCGTGTCTTGCGGAAAATCAGGGAAGATCGGGCGAGGGTGCTTGTAATAGCTCCCTTTTGGCCCAGGAGGAATTGGTTTCCGGAACTTATGAGCCTTCTAAGAGCTCAACCGTTAGTTCTCCCGTTAAGAGCGGATCTGGTGTTACAGCCCCTATCGGGGATTCTTCACCACAATCCGGAGTCTCTTCATTTGACTGCTTGGCCCCTGTCAGGGAATCTGCAAGAAAGTCGGGTCTCTCTGATAGAGCTGCAGACTTTTTAATGTCCAGTCGTAGGGTTTCTACTAGGGAAATTTACAATTCCCGTCTCTCTGTCTTTTTCCTTTGGTGCAAAGAGAGAAATCAAACCCCTTCTAAGGCTCCTATTGGTTCAATTGCGGATTTCTTAATCTCGTTATTTGACAAAGGGAGATCTATTTCTACTATCCGAGGCTACCGTTCGGCGATCGGGGCCATTCATTCGGGTTTTTCGGATGGTTCGGGGATTTCCAATTCCCCGCTACTAAGTGGTTTGATTCGTTCGTTCTTTCTGAAACGACCTTCGTTTTCTAAGTTAGTGCCGTCTTGGAGTCTGCCTAAGGTCCTGGAGGCCTTGGCGAAACCTCCTTTTGAACCGTTAGGTGAAGCTTCGCTTCATCATCTTACGGTTAAGACGCTCTTTTTGGTAGCTATTGCCTCTGGGCAGAGGCGCAGTACTCTTCATGCTCTCTGTCTTACTCCTGGTCATGTTCGCTGGGAGAGAAAAGGTGTTAGATTGATTCCTAGGGCTTCTTTCGTTGCCAAGAATCAGACAGCTGCCTCCGGTCCTGTTGAGATTTTTCTTTGTCCGCTTTCTAACTTTTCTTCGGTGCGCGAGGACAAAGTTTGGTGTCCTGTTAGGGCTCTCAAATGGTATATTGATAAGACTAAGTCTTATCGTAAGGATGATCAGTTGTTCCTGATCACTAGAGAGCCTTTTTCTCCTGCCTCTCTTGATTCCATTTCTAGATGGATCGTTGAAGCTATTAGGGCCGCTGGCACAGAGGCTCTTTTATCCGACAGTAAGCCTCGTGCTCATGATACTCGTAGTGTCAGCACTTCTTGGGCTCTGTTTCAAGGTGTGGCGCTTGTTGATATTTTGAAGGCTGCTTATTGGCGTTCGCCCAATTCCTTCATTTCTTGCTACCTTAGGGATATTCCCGCAGGTGAAGCTTTGTTTGCGTCAGCCACCTTGAAGGCCGCTGTGTCTTCTTTGTAGTCTTTGGTGTAATCCTATTTCCTTCTGCTCGAAACATGCCTCCCGGTCTTTGAGTTGGCGCTGGTCTGGCATAATAGGTAGGTATATATGATTTATTGCAGTAAATTTGTAAAATCAGCACTGATTTTCTTATTTACTATATAAATCTATATACCTACCTATGACCCTCCCTCCTTCCCCGCTCCTTGCAAGCAACATGTTTCTTCTTGGGGTTGCTCGCAAAAGAGGAAGATGGCCGTAGCGTATTGACGCGCGTGAGTGGCGAAGGGGACAATAGGATTACGGGGGGTGCGCACAATATTGTGACACATGTGTGATAATTCTCGAAGGGGTCCCGTAGTCAAGACTACAGGCATAATAGGTAGGTATATAGATTTATATAGTAAATAAGAAAATCAGTGCTGATTTTACAAATTAGTATGAGGATTTTTTTTTTTTTTTTACGACGGCCAATAGGGGGGGGGCGCGCGCCTGTTGCGCTCCCCCCCCCCCTGGATACGCCACTGCGCATAGTAAAGAACAGAGTACCCTGGTACAATGACTCAATTCATATTGCTCGTCAAGAACGACGGCGAGCTGAAAGAAAGTGGCAGAAATCAAGATCCGACCCTGATCGTGAATCATTTCTGATTGCTAAGAAAGCTGTTTGTGCACTTTCTGTAACTGCTAAACAAGACTACATGTATTTTAAAAACAAATTGTCTTCTTGTAGCGACAAGGATGTTTACCGAACTATTAATTCTCTTTTGAATAAGCAAAAGTCTGATCTTCCATTTCATGATTCGCCTTTTCTATTAAGCAACCAATTTTCCCAATATTTTGTAGATAAGATCCAGAATATAAGAATTCTAAGAATTATAGAAGAATAACACACATGTTATGTCAGTTAGGTTCAAGGACAATATCTGCGAAGGGTTTAAGATACTTGAGGTCTTCCGACCTGTTTCTCAAGACGAGTTAATGAGTTATTTCAAGATGTCCCAGCAAAAGTAGTAAATTGGACCCACTCCCAACTTGGTTAGTGAAAGACTATATTGATCACCTTCTCCCAATACTAACTGAACTTGTAAATTCTTTGTTGTCATGTGGTGTCTTTCCACCATGCAATCATAAGACCTCTTTTGAAAAATTCATCTTTAGATAAAAACAATTTGAAGAATTATAGGCCTGTATCCAATTTATCGATTTATAGCAATAAATCGATGTATCTACCTATTTGCTAGTTTCCTAAACTATGCCGTCAATCGAGAAAAACTAAGTCAGAAACGCGCGCGCTCTCCCTGTCTACGTATATGATCGCGCAGCCGCCATGCTCTTCCTCTTCCGTTCTCGTCCGTCAGAGAAGTGACATCTTTGAAGCTAAGTCTTAACATAAATTGCGAGATTTTTACCTCCAAAAGTGTTTTTGGTTGCTTTTCGCAATAAAAATCCCGTTCACCAAGTTTTCACACTCATTTTGGTGTATCGGATTTTTCCTGAGTCAACCTCCTTCACGTTTTTTTAATCAAATTACTTTGCCGTTTTTCTTCCCCTTCGGGGCATTATTCACAGACGGTGTACTGGTACACTGTGTCGGGCTCCCCCCGTGTCTGTAGGTGGTTGATTCAACGCGCTTAGACAAGCGGTCTTATCAAAACGTTGTGTTCTCCGTAATAGGAGTTTATTCCCAATCCGTATTGTGAGTTGGTTGTTACCTTTTATATAGATCTATATTGTTTGTAATAATAATAATTTTATTACCTTATATAGTTTGCTATATTTGTTTGCTTGTCTTTATTTTCAGCCATGTCGAAGTCTCCGTCTAGGGCTGGCGTTCCCCAGTATTTTAATACTTATAAGGGGACTCGCCTAGCCTTGGGAGGGTTGGCTGCGAGATTTCATCTCGCACCAATGTTATCTTCCCCGGAGCTTCGACTAAGGTAAGTTAGGGCCTACCTCGTGTACGGCTCGCCCCGTGATGAGTTCGTCGTCTGTTTTGACGACCAACTCATGCGGGATAAACCGAGAGAGTGAGTGCTGGGACTCGGCCAATACCTCTCTCGAAGATAGAGACTTGTATAACGGTGGGAGTGAGTGCCTTAGGCCAATACCTCTCACCGATAAAACTGTGGGTGGTACCCGAACCCACAGTTCATCTCGCTCGAGCATCATTCCTCGCTCCCTAGCCATAGGTATGTTCGCTCAGGGGTCGGCTCTTTTTGTCTCTCCGCACGCTTCTAATCCAAGCAAGGCGGGAAAGAGTAAAGAGAGTCGTGATCTTCCTAATGTACCCAGTACAGGGTTTACTACGGAAGCGGCGCCCGTTTCAAATGGGTAAAGGGAGCGGTAACATGCTCGCCTGCCCAAGAAACGTAAGCGCCTGAGTACTGCCCAGCCAGCCGGCGGGGCGGACTCTCTCCCCTCGACATCGACCGATTTTCACCAACTGTGTCAGGGGAGGCCAAGAAGAAGAGGGTTAGCCCCACCGAGGGCGACTACTTCTTCTGAGTCGGGCGTCTCCCATGCACTTCTGAATTATCGGAAGATCATTGTGGCGAAGAGTGGTTAGTAGGACTCTATGTCCGTACCCCCACCACGCCTGACTCCAACCCCTCCCCCCATGGGGGAAGGGGGGATACCTGTACCCGCCCGGGGCCGGATCCGGTTCCGGCAGAGCAAAGTGTTAAAATATTGTCTGGCGTCCCCCCTAAATTTTGGTGCTTCAGCCGCCAATGGCTGTTGTTGGCGGTTATTAGTACCGGTAGGGTAGGACCATAGGGTAGGACCCACAAGAACTATCTGACTGATCGGATCGCGATCGTTAATCGATCGTACGTCACCCTAGAAATGTCTACATGCCGCGCCCCGCGCGCCGGCCGGTAGATCGATCGATACCGTAAATACTCTTTGGCCATAAACCTCTAATAGTAGCTCTAGTCTAGATCCTCTATACCCGGTATACGGTATATTTTGTACTAGTACTAATCGAATCGCGCTGCGCAGATCCTTGAAGTTGAATCGTTAAGTTTAACGTTAGGCTTTGCCTTTAGTTAGTCTAAAAGATAGATACAAAGAAGAGTAATAACTAACTTAGCCCTAAGACTTAGGTCTAGAATCTTACAATTTTGTTCATAATGTTGGGTTGGCAATCATGCTAAATAAGGAGTATTGACAGCGATGTCCGGTCAACATTCTGAAGATTCTGAAGAGTAGGGCCTAGCCCTAGGCCTAAGTTAGGCCTAAGGCTAAGGCAAAGGGAAATAACGCAATGCAAATGCGAAATGGTGCCAAGCAATGGCAAGCTGTCTGCGCACCTAAAGTTTTGACCTGAATATGAACAAGAATTTCTTTGATATTGCTCTAGGCCTAGGCTAATTTAGTCTAGGGCCTAAGACTAAAGCTTTATTTTATATTATTATTCCTGATATTTTAAAGAGTAAGTTTGAAAAAAGTCTCATCAAAATTAGACTTAGAGCAAGAAAAATGCCATTTTCACAAGAAAGGGCCGGGTCATTTCAACTAGGACATTGAAAAAACAATGGTGCCCATGTCTGCGCACTCATTCATTTTACACGCAGGTCGGGAGTTTTAATGTGATCGAAAGACGAAAGACAACATTTTTAGCTTGTGAATAAAATGTCTGAAATAAGACCGTTTTTTATTATTTTGACTCGTTTTTTGCATGAATAATTATTGAATACCTATCGCGATGATAAAGGTGAAAAGTTTGTGACGTGTGTTCGTCGCGTGTTTTGTTTTATTATAATATTAGAATCGCGCAGTAATACGCATGTGCGCAGACATAGCCAGGATTAGCTTCGTGAGTGTAAAAAAAAAAATGGCTAGGCTATACGCCTTTTACATCACGAAGCCAGGCGTTTATCCCCAGCAATCAAATTGCGCACGGGTTAGCAGGACATGAAAATGCCCTGAAATAACACTTTTCTGATAACTCCCGCGACTGACCGGTCATTCCCCACAGCGTTTTCTCCTAGGGAAACGTTGTGAATTAGAATCTCTTTTTGATATTACGTATTTTTACCAAAAAATAAAAAAAAAAGATCATAACTGAAGAAATTTCAGAGAACTCACCAGTGTTTGTGTATCCATGCCTCCTCTTGTCATGCAGATATAAAATGGCGGCTGCGTGCGACGGCACGCGATACAACCATAATTGAAACTATACATCGCCGACAGCGCACTCTAGCCATACGTTTCTCGGTCAGGGCCGGCTCTAGACAGAAAAATCTGTCTGTTTGGAGGAGTTTTATAACATTTTTTGATTTTCGAGGCTCTCCTCCAAGAGAGGGATTCCGCAAAGCCAGACATATTCTCAGCGGAGCATATCCCCGAACGAAATAGACCGATTTTTTTGGTCTAGGCCGGCTCATGCGCAATAACCTCGTGAGTGGCTCATGAATAGGCTAGGCTAGGGACCATTCACTCCGCACAGAAACACTTCATTGCGTTACCTGCATTGGTTTCCTCATTCCCCGTCCATAGACTTTGCACTTTATTTTTGCGTGCTAATGAAAGAGTGGTTTCCTCAACCACGATATAGCCAAACAAAATTACAAATAACTTTTTTACATAAACAAAATTACAAATAACTTTTTTACATAAACAAAATTACAAGTAACTTGTATGGTTTTTCTTGATGTAGCTTTAGATATTGGTAGTATTTAAAGGTCCCCTTTTATGGAATTACAAAGGAACTTCATTTAATAGACTTTTCTACTGTGAATCCAGATCTGTCAACCATATTACCTGAATTCCATTCATTAATCTGTAAAGTTGAAAATAAAAAAATAACTGGGAACGCCCCTAAAAATTTTGGAAAATCGGTCCAGCGATCGATGACGTCATGTGACGTCACACACAGAACGCTCGACTCACACAAGCTGGATCAGTATCGATGTGCGTGTGTTATATGCTATTGAGCTTCGTGTAGATCCCTACGACTTCGTGCCATTTCAGCCCTTCATTTTAGCTTTTTAAAGACAAAATCCTACATCAACGATGGCATCATCTTCGGACAGCCAGGACACTTATTCAAGATCAGATATATCTGATTTGGAGCATCGAGTCCCAGAAGAAATTGAAGAGGAAATAGGGGCCCGGCCGTATATGTTTGCGCCAGTCATGTCGGATTCTGGGCAAGATTCTGATGATGACAGAGACGTCCCTGATTTTAATAACGGAGAGGATATTGACGGGAGAGTTGGTGAATAACAACTGGTAATTATTTTTTGATAATAAATTACCGATTAAAATTCACGCATATCCACGTATTATGAATCTTGTTTACGCTTGTAAATTGCCCGAGAGGCTGAGCTGATACTTCGCTGTTCAAGGCAGTGAGCTCGATGTGCGCAGGGCCGGGGTACACGCCGCGCTGTTTGGTTGTTCGCCTGCTGGCCCTGCCTGGGCTTGCGCTTGGGCAGTTTTACTGGTGCATGGGGTGGTAGCATTTGATTCTAGTAAATTCTAACATTGATATCCACAAAACTCTTAGCTCTCCTGTTATCTTGCTTGTTTTCTTTGTGCTGCTACACTAAGTAAGTGTATAGTTACCGTTATAGTTGACAATAGATATGATCTTCTTCTCCTTCTTCTTCTTCTCCTCCTCCTTCTTCTCCACCCAGGGTTTCATCCAGTGTGTCTGGAGCGCCGGTATGTGATGGAAACTGCTTACCATCTGTATCGGCAGCAGTCTGGCGGACTGAAAATCAGTGAGTACACCATATTTTTTGTTTTAATCCATACTGCAGTATTCCTGTATTATATAAAGCAGTTTGGATGCAGATGACAATTTGGCTCCTTATGAAATTAAAATTACGATATTCTATAAAATAATGTTTTAGCCTTAATGTAAATAGAGGAAGATTATTCTATTTGCAGTGTACATGTATTTTCTTGTCCTATGTGCAGATTAACGTTTGTTTCCTCTTTCCCCATCACAACATTTTACACTGCGATGTTGACTAAATTATTAGCTAATCTTCTGTTTATTTGTGAAGTTCAAAGTAAAAGTTACCTCACTATCACCTACATCATAGACTACACTGTGCATTGTTTTGAAGTTCTCTAATCATAGTTTCCTTTGTACTCTTAATCTTAAAAAAAAATCTTTTATAGGAAAGCCAGGCATGTGACCTATAGGCAGCTTGTAAGATGGTGTTGGAGTTTCCTGGGCAGGGCAGGACGTGTCCCTCTCCCATCTTGTGCCGTGACAAGAATCCGTGCAGCATTTCCAACAGAACCATTGACGGATCCAGGGGGGGCACAGCCGGCCCGGTGCCCCCCCCCCCCCCTTTTGGAAGAGAAGTATGAATTTTGTTTTGCTTGTCAGGGAATTATGGAGGGAAACTGGACCCCAATAACCCCTTACTGAGCGATTTTTGAAGGTTTAGCGAAAAAATTTTGCACCCCCCCCCCCCCCCCCCCCCAACTGAGCGACTTTTCGAGAAGCTGGCGAGACCAGAAAAATACGGGTCTACCTTTTGACAAACTTTCATTTTTTGTGCCCCCTCTTTTACTCAATCCTGGATCCGCCCCTGATCAGAACAATACAGGGGCTTTGAAGAGGTGTAGACCTACATACAATTTTGCTGTTGATGTCTTTTCCCCCACCTTGTCAAGATCTATGTTTACAGAAAAATATATGTTTTACTTCCACCTTATTACTGAGATTTTTCTTAATGTTCTAAGATAGATTTTCAAAGATAATTTTTTTAAATTGGAAATATTCCCTGCATTTTACCTCTTTAGGGTATTTTCTTTTCAAAGTTTACTGTATGTATATATATTTTATCAACCTTTGCAAAAAAATCAAAAGGGAAGACAGCTCTGTGGAACTTTAATTTAAGCTATGCAACCATTATTCTCATATTTTTTTTTTTACTGGGGCTTGGATATGACATGCACAAATCTCAACATTATGCAAAGGTGATAGTAGAATTGAACATTTTAAAAATATTTATGTATCAGAACTGTTGTTCCATCAGTGTAAACATTTACACAAAGTTTCATTATTTGAAAGAAAAAAATATTCAGTACTAATGATTGGCAAACATGATCTTTTATTTACTTGGGTCATTTATGTGATCATCATTATTGTTGCTGAACATCATATTTCTTTTCAAATTGACATTATTTTTTCTACAGATTTTTTTTTCGTCTTTCATTTGATTGATTGTTGTATTTATTATTATGTACTTATATATGTTGGTCTAGTTAACTTGATAACGCTTAGATAGCATCTACATTTATCATGTACGTAACTGTTTATAAGAAATGTTAAAAATGCTAGTACGTCATTTCTATCTTTTCATGATATTTAATTCCTATACATGGATATCAGTTTCCCTGAAAGTTGGGTTTATTACATGAGGGTGTGCTACACTGTGACAATGTAAAAATTTTATTGCTGTTTTTGGTTCAAGTATCAGTTAAGAATGATAACTCTATTGTTAATGGCATATGAGGTCTGTTATTTTTTATGGCATTTGTTGTTTAATTTGTTAATGAAACACACTTTGGAAGCTAATCAGTTTTGTTTGTTTTGTTATGTTTTTTTTTTGGGGGGGGGGGGCTGGGCATTCTCCTTTATTTAATTTTTGATGTTCAATTGTAAGACAAACATTTCCTGGATACAACATCTATATCTACATTTCTCCAGAAGTAATAATATATTTCAAATCAATTGAATATTTTGGTCATCTCTGGAAGAGCTCAAACACATTTACTATGCAAGGCTTGTCGTGAATGAAACTAACAATTGAAAACAAAGGTGTGAGTGCGTGAATGAGATCAAAACCAACAATTGGCAGAATGGAAAAAGAAAAAAAAAAGAGTTAAAAAGTTGAGGAGATGTGTGTAATTGGAGAATATTGGGCAAAAAGATGGAGAAAGGGAGACAGAAAGCACAAGAGAAAAAATAGTGAAAAAGAGAGGGAATCACTGGGGGAAAAAGGGAGAGATAAAAAAGTTGAGGGGAGATGTGTGCAAGTGGAGAATTTTGGGCATAAAGAGGGAGAAATGGAAGGAAAGTACAAGGGAAGAAATAGAGAGAGAGAGAGGGAATCATTGGGGGAAAAAAGGAGAAGTAAAATGTTGAGGGAAGATGTGTGTAAGTGGAGAATTTTGGGCATAAAGAGGGAGAAAGGGAGGGAAAGCACAAGAGAAGAAATGGTGAAAGAGAGGGAGGGAATCATTGGAAAATAGATTTTCTGTGAAATGAACTACATGTATAAGGTAGAGAACTACGAATCAACCTGTAACTGTAGTGATGTATACCCCTTTTTCCTGCCGGGGGGAGGGGGGTTGCAAATTGCCCGTTACATTTTCTCTACATTCAGGGTGGTAACAAAAATCAATATTAAATATACGGTGGAAACTCAGTATAACGAGGTCCTTGGGACCATTAAAATTACCTGGTTAAATCCAGAATCTCGTTATATCAGTTTAAAAAAAAAAGAATATAAAGAGTTGAGACCAAAATATTACCTTGTTATATCAGGAATATTGTTGTATCAGATCTCTTTATACTGAGTTTCCACTCTACCATGATAAACATTTTTACCACACCCTCTTTATGGAGAAAGATCTTTTTCTTCATCAAGAAAAAAAAAATCATTTTTGATAGTAAAGACCAATGGAGAGAGGTGCTTGTGAGGTAAAGCTCAGAGTTGCCAAATTTCATGTTATTGATACATGTATGATCAAATTTACTGCAATAAATCATATATACCTACCTATTATGCCAGTAGTTGAATGCTTGAGCACCTTATCATGGTAGCTCGGCTAAAGCCGGGGTAATAATATGATTGCAGGGCCCTCAGGGAGAACAGTATATAATACTGATGAGGCTACCCTGGGTAAACAAGACATATTATTATTATTATTATTGTATCCCCCGGCAGTATGCCGGAGGATACTTTGGATTCAGCAGCGTTTCGCCGCCGCCGCCGCCGCCGCCGCGTCACATTCTTGTGTGCGCTCTAGCGGTCACATTTCTCGACGAATTTTTTTCAAACTTCCTGTGGACGTGTATCTTGGTAAAATCTGGACCCCTATAGTTTCCAGGGGGTCTCAACTCCGCTTCTGCATCCGGCTTTCCGTGGGAGCATTTCCGGCGGGTCAAAAGTGCACACTGCTCCCACTTTTCATGTATTAGCCTATGAAGCCAACTGTTTTTTCAGTGTACCAGCGAAAACCAGATTTTAGCCGGCGCGCAGCGCGTAAAGTTATTGAAATTACATATTTGAATATTCATGAGCTTTTATAACTAATTAACATAAAATTAAACTGTACTTAGGCGTATACTGTACTTTTGCAGCAAAAAATGTGCAGATGATGAAGAACTAGAAGACAAAGATAAAGAAGAAGAAAAAAAGAATAGGAAGAAGATGAAATAGAAGACGAAGAAAAAAGAAGAGGACGAGGAAAAGGAAGAAGAGGAAGAAGAAAAGGAAGATGAAGAATAGAAGACGAAAAAGAAGATGAAGATGAAAAGGAAGTGCAAGAGGAAGAAGAAAAAAAAGATGAAAAAAATGAAGAGGAAGAAGAGGAAGAAGAAGAAGAAGAAGAAGAAGAAGAAGAAGAAGAAGAGGAGGAAGAAGAAGCTTGTGCCTTGTGTTCTTGTGCCTTGCAGATCTGGCATATCTTATGTCAAGTAAAAGTACAAAGGGAAAATTTGCTCCCCATGACCTCATATATGTACCACCATGCACTGGCTTCTGGTGCATGTACCCCCCCCCCCCCCCCCCCCCACCCCACACACACACACACACACACACACACACACACCCAAACCAAAAAAAAAAACCACAACAAACAAAAACAAAAAAGGCACAAAACAAAACCCAACAAACAGCAACAAACAAACCTAAAAAATCTGATTTGATTTTTGTCTTCTTCTTCTTCCTCTTTTTTCTTCATCTTCATCTTTTTTCTTCATCTTCTTAATGAGTCCATCAACAGAAAACCCACACAATTCAGTCTATCATCCAGTTATTCAAGGTTGCATAAGGCTGTATCACAATCCACCTTCACACTTCAGAACACATGCCATATTGTGCCTGCATCATCATCAGCATCACCACCACATCTTTCACAAAATTATGGGGAAAAAAAACAAATAGAAGTTTCTCAGTGTGAAATGATGTTTATTAAACTAACTCACTTATCAACATAAAAGTTAATGCTCTCTTGAAATGCAATATACAAATTATAACATGTTGTTCATGGACAACAAATCACGGGGCAGGTGAGGGGGCGGCATAGCAATTGCTATTTTATTTCAGTTTGTAAGCAAACAAGTTTAAATCTAGTGACATCCGATATATAGGTGGATTATAATGTATATCCATGTACATCCCTTCAATCTATCATCAGAATATACAAGACATAAAAGTCCAAAGAGACCACCTTACTGCCCAAAATGATGAGGCGATGTTTGTCCAAATATTGGTAGTTTTGAAAATTTCGGGGTGGGCTGAAACTCCCAAGCGCCTGATTCGTTTGCCTAGAAACATGCCCAGATTGATGGCACAACCATTGCACAGATGATAACAAGAGCCCCAGGGGACACGACGCTCACCTGAGGTGGATCAATTCACATCTGGTGCATGTTCTCTCTAGCACCACCAGGAGATGTTAGAAATTGAAACAACTAGGAGGATGTACATGAGATGATGTTAGAAATTAACATATTCCTCCCCCCCCCCCCCCCCCGCCTGGTTCTGCAGAAGGAGATGTTTGAAATTTACATAGCTTTTACAATTGGGGGCCCTCCCCCTGGGCCCCCTGGGGGTCACATGTACCATTTTAGCAACTTTGGGTCCCCTACCCCTAAGGATGATTCCTACCAAGTTTGGTTGAATTCCAATCATGGGTTTTTGGAGAAGAAGATGAAAATGTAAAAAGTTAACGCACGACGGACGACGGACGACGGACAAATTTCCATCGCAATAGCTCACTCGAGCCTTAGGCTCAGGTGAGCTAAAAAGGAAGAAATTACAGATTATAGAACCATTTGCGTTTCAAGAAAAATTATCATAGCTATGGCAGGATAACTTCAAGAATTTGATGAAAGGGATTATCAATTAAGGTTGAAGATCAAATAAATATGATTACGTCTTAATGCACTACTTATGCATACAATTATAAACACACGTTGCATTAAAGATGATGAACTAAAATCATATTTCATAATGTAGTCATGCCACATTTTTCTAACTCTACTTCTAAATTACATTGGAATTAAAAGGAAAATTATTTGATTTTGAAAATTTATTGGTTATAGTTTGAATTTAAATTACTGCATTATTCTGAGGTGACATGATAACTGACTGTACTTAAAAGGTTTTTATCAAATATTTTTTTGAAGTGTGAAAAGAATTTAGAATTAGGCTCAACCCTCAAGATTAATCACTTTCTCATAATCATGTTTCAAATGTGCCAATCGTACCAATTGCAATATATTTTTAATTACGTGTACATGGACATGTACACCTACAAAAGGTAAATCCGATGTAAAATTTAGTCTTTGCTTTTATTTCAAAATTACGAATTAGGGGGTGTATCTATAAATGATCTTGAAGTGAAATGTCAAGTGATTGCAATAAGGGCCATTCAACCCTGAACCACCCCCCCCCCCCCAAAAAAAAAACAAACAAACAAACAAACAAACAAACAAAAAACAAAAAATGAAAAAAAAATGGAAAAAAAATGGAAAAAAAAGTGGGAAAAAAAGTGGGGAAAAAATGGGAAAAAATGGAAAAAAAAAATAAATAAATGAAAGTTACAAAAGTTACAAATCTGTTTGTTTCCCCTTTGAATAATGTGTTAGCTCTTTCTTTTGACCCAAACTTTGACATTCAATTTCCAGCTCAGAAATAGCATTCCTGACATTTAGAATAAATGTAATTGCCATTATGTAAATTAGCAATAAATCTCGAGAGAAATTAATTAATTAAACTTTGTTTAAATGATAATAAATATAAAAATACTTCGATCCTTAATGACTCTGTTACTTGACACGTAACAGCAATGTAACTGATGAGCTTCCTTGGACAACCTGCATTATAAAAACAAAAAGAAAGGACAAACAAAAATTAAACTTCTTGTAGACTGTGGACGGGATTTTAAAGAAGGAAACAAACATGGGTACATCTATCCAGGGGCGGATCCAGGATTTTGTATAATAAGGTGGGGGGCATACAAATGCTGGATTGTCAACTTTGGGAAACTGCTAGGAGGGAGATCCGTATATTGTTTGGTCTTGCCAGCCCTCCAAATATCGCTCAGTGGGGGGAGGGGGCTTATGGGGTCCTGTTTCCCTCCACAAATATCTGACACGAAAACTAAACAAGAACAAAAACAAAAACAAAAAAGGTTTTCCGTTCTAAAAGGGGGGCACAATGCATACTGTTGTTTGAAAGGGGGGGCACGGACCGGGATTGTTCCCCCCCCCCCCCCCCCAAAAAAAAAAAAAAAAAAAAAAAAAAAAAAAACCCACCACTGCATTTGTTCTTCCTTCTTAATTATAGAAATGTAAATCTAAGTTTAAATCATTTAACAGACGTACATATTTTCATCTTCCATTCCAAATTTGATTCTAGACCAAGGCATTTAGTAAACTTTAAAACGGCTAAATCAAAATAATTTACTGGACTTTAGAATTTTGATTTTACCTGCACAGACTATGTCGGTAGAAATCTTAAGTCCATTAATAATAAGATCTAATCTTACAGAGCTACTACTAAGACTAAGCAATGGAATATTGAAATTTACACCAATTATGTGGGCTTAGAGCCCGGCCCCCCACTCAGTATTATTTAGGGTACGCGTATGCTTGTTCCCTCCCTTAGTCCCTTTGAAAGCACCCCCCTATCTCAAGGCTGCCAAAATTTCTGAACCCCCCCCCCCTATCGCGGGCTTTTCCTGCCTTGGAGACCCCCCTAAATTCAGAACACTGCTCAATGCACCCCCCTATCTCAGGTGAGCTCTCATTCCAACCCCATATCTCGGGACAGACACCAACCCCCTCCCAAGTAATCTGTCATTACAATACCTTGGAAGAGTTGTTTTTTATGTTCAAAATGGTATCTCAGAACTCAATGCAGTCATAAGAAACCAAACAAAAATGAAAATCTCATGACCCCCCTTTTTTAATTTCTCAGGTGTCGAAGAGAGAGAGAGAGAGAGAGAGAGAAAGAAAAACACCCCTTTTTAATGAAATCTCCGGGTGAAAGATAAAAAACACCCCCTTTTTTACAATTCAAGGGCCGGATTGTGTCGCCCAAAAAGTACCCCTTTACCGGAGATTTTGGGAACACGCATGCGGTCCCTTCGACCTCCGAGGGGGGGGGGGGGGGGGGGCGGGGCTTAGAGGTCTACATTTTCAAACAACAATTTACCTTTCCAGTTCAACTTGGGTTTCCTGCAGTGAGTGGATGACAATAATCTACAGCCCAGCCCCAGGTAGGGTCTATCAGTTTTTAGTATCACGATATTGAATGATCTGGTCCTGGTCCCCCTGTGTTTCTCTACTTCGGTCCAAGGCAATAGCTCTGCAATCAAAAGAGAACAAGAGGTTAGAATCATAGTAGTAATTAAAAGCATGCCACAGATCTGTTTAAATTAATAATATTACTCGCACATGAAGGCCCTATGTACTCTCTCGTCTCAGTGACAGTGGTGACTCGTCATGGCTGTCACTACAGAGTAAAGTACACAAAATAAATTGGGACAGCTCTCAGTAGCAGCAAAAGGTTATACTGTATATAATAAAGAACATTTTAATCTGGTCCAGCATGATTCAAGACATTATCTTTCAAATTCTAAGTTGATCTTTCTAGACCCTCCTTAAACAAAGTTCAAGGCGAGGCCGAAGGCCTAACTCTAAGTCTAAGGTAGGCCTAGAAAGTAGAATAGATAAAGGCTATCGTAGCCGCAGGCAAAGCGCAGTTAGCCGGCCAGGATCGGCGCACCCAAAACTACCAGACCGCTGGGCAAGATCATACCCGGCACGGCCCAGCTCGCCAGAGTGTCATGATCAATCTTGAACAGGTCCACATGATCACATCTACCGCAGATTGTCGGTAATGAAGCCATGCACTTTACTTTTTAGGCTTCAGCACTATCATAATATACAGATCTTCGGAAAATATCTGATCTTCTCGAAAAATATTACAAGTAGACTATTCAAAATGACCGTTTTAGAGTTCAATCAAAGATAATAATTTTGTTTTGTCATGCATGAGAAGGGGGACTGGGTGGGATGTGGGATAATAGGTTTTGTACAGTGAACTCACTAGCAGCTAGCCACGACGAACACATCCCAATTATTAAGAGGAATGTTAAACAAAATACATATTTACTTACAGTTCATGGCATCATACGGCATTATTTTGATGAGAATGTCCCCCGGAGGATTTTCTGCTTTCGTGAGACTTACAAGACAAACTCCTTCCAAAACAGAAAATTCTCAAAAACAAAGTTTTTTTGAGATTTGTGTTGAAATGACAAAAAAGTAGCACTACCCCCACGGCCGCCATTTTCCCCATTTCTTGTCAAAATCGTAGGGAATTGTGGGAATGAAAAAAATGAATTATGTATGACCTTATACATAAAACATTATGTTAATATGAGTCACTAACCAATCATCGAACAGTATTTGACAAGTTTTTGACGTCATTCCTCATGAATAAACATTTATTGAAATTGACCCTCCTAGCTCACTGTTCAAATTGGCCAAAGCTCCCACAATGCATCCAATGCAAAGCCTATGGAATGTCAAAGGTCAGATTTTAGTTGGCCCTCTAGAGGGCATACTGTGTATGATCGAATCTCTTTGATAGTTTCTGGTGATGCTGCCCCCAGTGTTCCGTCTTTTATAGGGTAAAAGGCCATATTTTGGGGGATAGTTTGTGTGCGCTCTAGCGGTCACATTTCTCAACGGATTTTGTTCAAATATTGTATGGAGGTGTCTCTTGGTAAAATCTGGAACCCTATAGATTTTGGTGATGCTGCCCCCAGTGTTCCGTCTTTTATAGGGTCAAAGGTCATATTTTGGTAGATGTCTTGTGTGTACTCTTGTGTGCGCTCTGGCGGTCACATTTCTCAACGGATTTCGTTCAAATTTTGCATGAAGGTGTCTTTTGGTGTAATTTAAAAACCTATAGTGTTTGGTGATGCTGCCACCAGTGTTCCGTCTTTTATAGGGTCAAAGGTCATACTTCAGGGCATGGCGTGAGTGCACTCTGCAGGCCACTTTTCTCAACGGATTTTGTTCAAATTTTGTATGGAGATGTATCTTGGTATAATCTACACATGTTTAATTTTTGGTGATGCTGCCCTCATTGTTCCGTCCTTTATAGGGTCAAAGGTCATTTTTCCATTTCTTGCACTCTTCTGCATTTCTTGATGGATTTCATTCAAATTTTGCATGGAGATGTATCTTGGTGTAATCTAAAAACCTATAGTTTTTGGTGATGCTGCCACCAGTGTTCCGTCTTTTATAGGGTCAAAGGTCATACTTCAGGGAATGGCGTGAGTGCACTCTGCAGGCCACATTTCTTGATGGATTTCTTTCAAATTTTGTATGGAGATGTATCTTGGTATAATCTACACATCTTTACTGTTTGGTAATGCTGCCCTCATTGTTCCGTCCTTTATAGGGTCAAAGCTCATTTGTCCCTTTTGTGCGCTTACTTCTGCATTTCTTGACGGATTTCATTCAAATTTTGTATGGAGATGTATCTTGGTATAATCTACACATATTTAATTTTTGGTGATGCTGCCCTCATTGTTCCGTCCTTTATAGGGTCAAAGGTCATTTTTCCATTTCTTGACGGATTTCGTTCAAATTTTGCATGAAGGTGTCTCTTGGTGTAATCTAAAAACCTATAGTTTTTGGTGATGCTACCACCAGTGTTCCGTCTTTTATAGGGTCAAAGGTCATACTTCAGGGCATGGCGTGAGTGCACTCTGCAGGCCACATTTCTTGATGGATTTCTTTCAAATTTTGTATGGAGATGTATCTTGGTATATCTCTCAACACATTTCTTTCAAATTTTATATGAAGATGTGTCTTAGTGAAACCTACACATCTAATTTCTACACCATCCTTTTGTTTGAGGGAGGGGATGGGGGAGGGTCTTTGTCCCTCCTTCAAATCGCTGCCAGTGCCGGGGGATACATTTAGCATTGCGCGGCCCCAGCAATGCACATTTCTAGTTATTATAGTAGTCTTGACTACGGGACCCCTTCGAGAATTTGACACAAATGAGTCACAATATTGTGCGCACCCCCCGTAATCCTATTGTCCCCTTCGCCACTCACGCGCGTCAACACGCCACGGCCATCTTCCTCTTTCTTGCTCGCCCCCGACGAGTTAGGATGTCAAGTCACAGCGCTCCTGAAATCAGTGTCAGCTCTAGTTACTGGAATTTATCTAGGTAACACTGTAATAGATTTCGTTCTGATAAAGTGAAAGGGTAACTGCAAATAAGGGCGACTTCACACAAGAATATACATTTAATAATTTTTATTAGAGCGTCGAATTCCTGCTCTTGTTCAAACTCAAATAAATATATACATGTGGAAAATCAATACGAAACTTCATGTTGCACAATAACGTATACGACTGTTGAAAATTCATTTATACGAGTCGCAACAAACTATCATTAATTCAGAAAATACTAGGTTGTGGCAAAACAGTTGAACAGATTGATTATAAATTAGAGAATTACATTGGTTGTATAGCACCTGAAAAAGGGGGAGTTAGGATTCAGCACATCCGTCCCAAAGCCTTGAGATCATAAGTCCAAGGTGCTGAACTACACAGAGTGATGTGGCCATTGTCTTGAAGAGTGAAGAATGAGAGATGTGATCGCTGTCTACGGCATGAAGTAAAGACTGGTGATGGACGTATGCAATAAAAAACTGGCAGATGTCTACGAGGTGTATCGAACTACGTCTGACCGTATTTATGAATGGTGTCCTTGGCATGAAGATAACGGTGAGATCGATCATGAGCCCAGCTCATCCCTAGTGAAAAGGGTTAGATTATCCATTAAAAGAAACGTGTTACCCCTTGGATAATTATACCAAGTATTAAATTTCATACAACCATGTTCAAACTTTCATTTGCCACATTAACCATTATTATAAAACAATCAGTTTGGATTAATTGTACATCTTAATCCTTGTATAATATTCGTAAACGTTAACCATATGCCATACATTTCATATAATTAGGAGCATTGGTTTGCTTGATAATTAATCACACACTGAAACAAATTAATATTCAAAATCAAATGTGTGTATCACCTATATGTATATAATTTCATCTAACGATCTTAAACTAATACTTAGAATCAATCATACATGAATTCTTATTATAATGCATTAGGTTAATATGAATAGCATTATACTATTACATTCAATAATTACATCACAATTTCAACAAAATGCACGTCTCATATTAAGTAATCTATCATTTGATATTTACTTCCAGTTCCATTAAAATTATACATATTCAAAGTAACCATTCGGCTTAATTTCTTGAGTTAATCCTTTTGACAAATATGAAAGTTATTTCGTTAACTCATTTGAGAAATGAAAATTTTATCCCAGCCCACCTTACAAATAATTATATCGCCTTAACTATTGACTTTCAATGATTACAACAAAAATACAGAATCCAACTTACAGTTCATGAAGCGTCGACTCAAGCTGGGGAAAGTGGAGGTTTCTCTTGGCCTGTGGCTACCAAAAGTTGCACTAAAGCACAAAGTAGTAGTTTTGTCTGGCTCACAAAACTGTACACAAAATCAGTGTGCCTCATCCTCAGTGCCTCCAACAATCACACAACAAAACTCACACAGGAGCCTGTGGCAGCTCCCGAAACTTTGCAACCTGCTTCTATAAAATCATGGTGTCCACTGCCTACAATCTTGCTAGCTTCATCTAACAATCAATACACTAACACTCCCTCTCATGCACAAACACAAAAGAGCCAACCTCCCATACAAAAGAAACAAGCTGTGTAACCCATAACAAGTTATGTAAGGTATGCAAGCAATCTTGGCTATATGTAAATTACCCTATCCACTTAAGACTGGTGGCAAACCCAATTAATATGTAAACTGTACATGGCTCACTAGTCCAGTTCCAGGAACAAAATGATAGGGGGGGGGGGGGGGTAAACTATTTACATTGTGACAATCAGGTCTTTTTAGTATCTTTTAGGCGCGCTTTTTCGCATCTTTAAAGCACTTTTAGGTACCTATATTCTCTTAGATTATAGTACTTTTGTGTTTTAGTAGTCACTCTTGCCGATTGCAAGGGATTTTTGATTCCTTTTCTTGGCATTTATTTTTCACTTGGGTTCGGTGTTTGTTCTTACGGGGTTTTTTTGTGTGCGTATCTCCCAAATAAACTTTAGTTTTATAACCTGCATTCAGTTAAAGTATTTCATATATTTGAAAAGTATACTTTATTGTCTGTTTTATTGCAGGGTTATGAATTCGGAAGAAGAAGCAGGTCGCGGAGACCTGCTTCTTCCGAAGAGTCGTCTAGCAAGACGACTCGGCCCTCCAGAACTCTCCCGAGTACTTCGGTACATGGGGGAGGGAGGAGGGCTACGGGTAAGTTGCCTAGTGGTGTTTCCCTGCAGAGTTTGCCAGTCTCGGAGCTTGCGGCTTCGGGGCGGGTGGCGTTAACTGAATCTGGAATGTCAACTCCGAGGCCCGTGGCTTCGGGGTGGGTGGCGTCAGATTCTAGTGGTTTGGATATCTCGAATCCAATCCCCCGGTCGTCAAGACCAGAAGGGGGGGGGGGCGGCTGTTTCCCGCACGGTAGCGTTCACTCGCTTAAATCCGAAAAGGGTTTCGGCTACGACTCTTGTCGAGCCAGCCAAGAAGAAGGCCAAGAAAAAGGCAAAAAGAGGGGCAAGGTTTTACCGGCCTCTTGCCCGTCTGGCCTGGCTAACCCCGGCTAGTTCCTCTCAAGCTGAAATGTTTAGCATGATGCGGGCTTTCGCTCAGAATCAGGGTTGGTCCCTTGCACCGGGTACTTCAACCCTTGCTTCTGTCCCTATTCCGGGGTCTGACTTTGAGACTAATCAACCTTTTGTGATTGAGTCTTCTTTGTCTGAGTCGGGTTCGCATGCGCCTCCTATTCTCGCGGCCCTCGGGGCTCCGCCGGGCGAGGAGACTTATGTTGAACCATGGGAGGTTCCGCCTGCTGCGTCCTTGGCGGTCCTTTGTCCCAATCCATTAGGGTGGAACCAGAGTTAGAGGCGGCCTCTCAAGCTTAAGCTTAAGGGTAAGGCCTTTGCTTTCGGTTCCCAAGATCAAGACAGCTTTTTCAAAGCTAAGATTTTTGATTCCTTTTCTTGGCATTTATTTTTCACTTTCACGGTCAGCCCTGGTAGATATATCTGTGTGTTCGCGGGTGTTTCCGTTTGTCACCGAGCCTTTGGGTTCGGTGTTTGTTCTTACGGGGTTTTTTTGTGTGCGTATCTCCCAAATAAACTTTAGTTTTATAACCTGCATTCAGTTAAAGTATTTCATATATTTGAAAAGTATACTTTATTGTCTGTTTTATTGCAGGGTTATGAATTCGGAAGAAGAAGCAGGTCGCGGAGACCTGCTTCTTCCGAAGAGTCGTCTAGCAAGACGACTCGGCCCTCCAGAACTCTCCCGAGTACTTCGGTACATGGGGGAGGGAGGAGGGCTACGGGTAAGTTGCCTAGTGGTGTTTCCCTGCAGAGTTTGCCAGTCTCGGAGCTTGCGGCTTCGGGGCGGGTGGCGTTAACTGAATCTGGAATGTCAACTCCGAGGCCCGTGGCTTCGGGGTGGGTGGCGTCAGATTCTAGTGGTTTGGATATCTCGAATCCAATCCCCCGGTCGTCAAGACCAGAAGGGGGGGGGGGCGGCTGTTTCCCGCACGGTAGCGTTCACTCGCTTAAATCCGTTAGGGGAGACGCGTCCCACTACTGCAGGGCAGCCCACGTGCTTAGTCCATGTTGGTCTAGGTTCTCAAACCCTAGCCCCGGCCGATGCCATATGGGGGAACGAGTACTTCCCGGGCTGTCTACATTGCCAGCTGATGGGAATGCTTGAGCTAACAACTATGGACACTCTTCGGAGCAACAGGTGTTTTCACCTGAGTGCGTGACTACTAGTGCTCTCCTATTGGCGCTCCCTAGTGGTTCAATAGCGGGTTCACACGCCTTTAGTAGTCAACGGGCACATACCGAGTCATCTCGGTCCACCCCCGCACTGGGTGCTTGCAGCACCCAGCCCATGGCTATCGCATTTTTTTGCTCAGCCAATATGGGTAATTTGTGCGAGACTTTGGGTTCATATCCTCGGCGCACTACTCACTTTGAGGGAGGTGAGCGTCCCTCCACGGAGGGTTCGGTTCGTGTTTCCGAAGCGGCTTTGGGGATCCGAACGAATCCGAATAAGCGCTCTGAGAAAAGGGTTTCGGCTACGACTCTTGTCGAGCCAGCCAAGAAGAAGGCCAAGAAAAAGGCAAAAAGAGGGGCAAGGTTTTACCGGCCTCTTGCCCGTCTGGCCTGGCTAACCCCGGCTAGTTCCTCTCAAGCTGAAATGTTTAGCATGATGCGGGCTTTCGCTCAGAATCAGGGTTGGTCCCTTGCACCGGGTACTTCAACCCTTGCTTCTGTCCCTATTCCGGGGTCTGACTTTGAGACTAATCAACCTTTTGTGATTGAGTCTTCTTTGTCTGAGTCGGGTTCGCATGCGCCTCCTATTCTCGCGGCCCTCGGGGCTCCGCCGGGCGAGGAGACTTATGTTGAACCATGGGAGGTTCCGCCTGCTGCGTCCTTGGCGGTCCTTTGTCCCAATCCATTAGGGTGGAACCAGAGTTAGAGGCGGCCTCTCAAGCTTAAGCTTAAGGGTAAGGCCTTTGCTTTCGGTTCCCAAGATCAAGACAGCTTTTTCAAAGCTAAGACTCTCTCTCCGGAGATTTTAGCGGTTGGTCGTCGCTTGCGGGCGACTAATCCGCTAACCTCCGTTGCTTATAAGACGGAGGATAGGCGTTGGTATAATGTTGAAAACCAGGTTAGGGCAGGTATGCGTTTGGCGGCTTTTCAAGGGTTTCTCTCCGACCTTAGGTCCAGGGCGGAGGAGTTGAACGTTACTGATGGTGACAAGCTGGTTATCGATGACCTGCTGCATACTCTTTTTTGTATGCAGTGGTCACAGCTTTCCACTGCAGCTGCTTCGGTTACGTTCCGTCGCAGGAGCCTGGCTCTTTCGGCACTGGGTGTTAAGGAGTCGGGCATTGCTCAACTTCTCCGAGATGTTCCGTCTCGGGGTCCTTCGCTTTTTGGTGGTCAATTTGCTATCACTCACTCTGAGTCGATGCGGGCCCCTGTCCGGCGGAGGCCTGCTGGTCCCGCTTCGGGTCAACACAGTCGTGTGTCTGGGGTCCCGCCTTCTGAACCGCAGCCAGCTCCTTCTCGCGGGAGAGGGGGACGTGGCAGGGGCTATTCGAGAGGTTCTCGTGGTAAGGCGACGGCTTCGCTTAAGGCCAAGCCTAGGTTTTGATGGTCTTCCCCGAGCATTTGTTCTTCCAGTCATGGTAGGTGGCCGACTTCATTCCTTTCTCCCCGCTTGGGAGGCCATCTCCGGGGACGCGTTTGTTCTCTGAAATGTTTAGCATGATGCGGGCTTTCGCTCAGAAACAGGGTTGGTCCCTTGCACCGGGTACTTCAACCCTTGCTTCTGTCCCTATTCCGGGGTCTGACTTTGAGACTAATCAACCTTTTGTGATTGAGTCTTCTTTGTCTGAGTCGGGTTCGCATGCGCCTCCTATTCTCGCGGCCCTCGGGGCTCCGCCGGGCGAGGAGACTTATGTTGAACCATGGGAGGTTCCGCCTGCTGCGTCCTTGGCGGTCCTTTGTCCCAATCCATTAGGGTGGAACCAGAGTTAGAGGCGGCCTCTCAAGCTTAAGCTTAAGGGTAAGGCCTTTGCTTTCGGTTCCCAAGATCAAGACAGCTTTTTCAAAGCTAAGATTTTTGATTCCTTTTCTTGGCATTTATTTTTCACTTTCACGGTCAGCCCTGGTAGATATATCTGTGTGTTCGCGGGTGTTTCCGTTTGTCACCGAGCCTTTGGGTTCGGTGTTTGTTCTTACGGGGTTTTTTTGTGTGCGTATCTCCCAAATAAACTTTAGTTTTATAATTAGTCGCTTGCGGGCGACTAATCCGCTAACCTCCGTTGCTTATAAGACGGAGGATAGGCGTTGGTATAATGTTGAAAACCAGGTTAGGGCAGGTATGCGTTTGGCGGCTTTTCAAGGGTTTCTCTCCGACCTTAGGTCCAGGGCGGAGGAGTTGAACGTTACTGATGGTGACAAGCTGGTTATCGATGACCTGCTGCATACTCTTTTTTGTTTGCAGTGGTCACAGCTTTCCACTGCAGCTGCTTCGGTTACGTTCCGTCGCAGGAGCCTGGCTCTTTCGGCACTGGGTGTTAAGGAGTCGGGCATTGCTCAACTTCTCCGAGATGTTCCGTCTCGGGGTCCTTCGCTTTTTGGTGGTCAATTTGCTATCACTCACTCTGAGTCGATGCGGGCCCCTGTCCGGCGGAGGCCTGCTGGTCCCGCTTCGGGTCAACACAGTCGTGTGTCTGGGGTCCCGCCTTCTGAACCGCAGCCAGCTCCTTCTCGCGGGAGAGGGGGACGTGGCAGGGGCTATTCGAGAGGTTCTCGTGGTAAGGCGACGGCTTCGCTTAAGGCCAAGCCTAGGTTTTGATGGTCTTCCCCGAGCATTTGTTCTTCCAGTCATGGTAGGTGGCCGACTTCATTCCTTTCTCCCCGCTTGGGAGGCCATCTCCGGGGACGCGTTTGTTCTCTCCCTCGTGCGAGACGGATTCTTCATAGATCTTTCCGCTTCGCTCCCCGGAGGGGCTACAAGAACTCGGTCACCTCCCATGTCTGCCCTGGCTCGATCTCATGCTTCAAAGGAGATCGAGTCTCTGTTGGAAAAGAGGGCTATAGAAAGGGTAAGAGACAGGCCGTCTCTTTCCCTTTCTCCAATTTTTGTTATTCCCAAGCGCTCGGGAAAACTTAGGTTTCCTCATAAATTGGGAAAAGTCAGAGTTAGTTCCTACTCGCAGCCCAGTTTTTCTGGGGGCGGTGTTAGACATACGGAATCAGTTGGCTCGGCCCAGTCGAGACAGGATTCTCATCATTGTCTCTGCGGCTCGCAAGCTCTTGCTGGCCAGAAGGGTCAAGGCCAGACAGTGGCTTCAGTTTCTGGGTTAATTAGCCAGTCTAGTCGATGTTCTAGAGGACTGCCGGCTCCTCATGAGACCTTTTCAGAGACATCTCCTCAGGTTTTTCAAGCCGGGAAAAGATTCTCTGTTCGTCTGGATTCCAGTACCAATAAGAATCCAGTTTCTCGCGCGAGGCAAGTCCTTCAGTACCCCTCTTCTGTCGATCTCGGTTTCGGAGGACACTGCAATGGCAGCACGGTCGCGGGGGATTGGTCTCATCTTGGGACTCTTCCCCATATCAATGTCCTGGAGTTTATGGCAGTTCTGTTGACCCTGCTCCATTTCAGAAGTCGACTTCTCAGTCGTTCAGTTCTGATCCTCACGGACAATGTCACTGTGGCGGCATATATCAATCGGCAGGGAGGCACTCGTTCGGCTGCCCTGAATGCCCTAGCAGCTCAGCTGTGGAGGTGGTGTCGTCACATGGCGATCATACCCGTGGCCGCTTTCTCCCCGGTCGGGAAAACCTCATTGCGGATTTTCTGTCTCGGGGCAGGTGTCTTCCATCAGAATGGATGCTCCATCCGGAGGTCTTTTGCCGCATTCGCAGTTGCCTAGGTCCACTGGAAGTGGATCTATTTGCGTCGGTGCTAAACCACCAGCTGCCAAAGTATTGCTCTCGTGTTCGCGATCAGGGAGCATGGGCTCTCGATGCTTTCTCCCTCAGCTGGAAAGAACCTTCAAGGATTCGCCTTTCCTCCCTTCCAACTGATTCCGCGAGTCTTGCGGAAAATCAGGGAAGATCGGGCTCGGGTGCTTGTGATAGCTCCCTTTTGGCCCAGGAGGAATTGGTTTCCGGAGCTAATGAGCCTCCTGAGGGCTCAACCGTTCCTTCTCCCGCTAAGAGCGGATCTGGTGTTGCAGCCCCTCTCGGGGATTCTTCACCACAGTCCGGAGTCCCTTCATTTGACTGCTTGGCCCCTGTCAGGGAATCTGCAAGACAGTCGGGTCTCTCTGATAGAGCCACGGACTTTTTAAATCAAACGGCTGCCTCTGGCCCTGTTGAGATTTTTCTTTGTCCGCTTTCTGGGTTTTCGTCAGTGCGCGAGGACAAAGTTTGGTGTCCTGTTAGGGCTCTCAAATGGTATATTGATAAGACTAAGTCTTATCGTAAGGATGATCAGTTGTTCCTGATCACTAGAGAGCCTTTTTCTCCTCCTTCTCTTGATTCCATTTCTAGATGGATTGTCGAGGCTATTAGGGCTGCTGGCACAGAGGCTCTTTTATCTGACAGTAAGCCTCATGCTCATGACACTGGTAGTGTCAGCACTTCTTGGGCTCTGTTTCAAGGTGTGGCGCTTGATGATATTTTGAAGGCTGCTTATTGGCGTTCGTCCAATTCCTTCATTTCTTGCTACCTTAGGGATGTTCCCGCAGGTGAGGCTATGTTTGCGTCAGCCACCTTGAAGGCCGCTGTGTCTTCTTTGTAATCTTCGGTGTAATCCTATTCCCTTCTGCTTGAAACATGCCTCCCGGTCTTTGAGTTGGCGCTGGTCTGGCATAATAGGTAGGTATATATGATTTATTGCAGTAAATTTGTAAAATCAGCACTGATTTTCTTATTTACTATATAAATCTATATACCTACCTATGACCCTCCCTCCTTCCCCTCACCTTGCAAGCAAGGTCTACTTGGGGTTGCTCGCAAAAGAGGAAGATGGCCGTTGCGTGTTGCCGCGCGTGAGTGGCGAAGGGGAACAATAGGATTACGGGGGGTGCGCACAATATTGTGACTCATTTGTGTTAAGTTCTTGAAGGGGTCCCGTAGTCAAGACTACTGGCATAATAGGTAGGTATATAGATTTATATAGTAAATAAGAAAATCAGTGCTGATTTTACAAACTTGTTTCAGGGACGGCCTCTTCTTGATGCCATACGCCGCATGCAGCCCCGTGCTATCGACGAAGTCCTCCGCACAAAAGTGCTCGGAGCACACAACACTGCGGTCACTCGGCCCCTTCCAATGGGCGCGAGTTAATGTCACTTTTGCGGTCCATTTCCTTCTTATACTTGGGTCTTTAGGGAATGAATGTAGACTGACACCCTCCTTTGCGGTGTTGCTGCAACCTGCAACAATGCAGCGTTGCGGCATACTTCGCTTTAGAGGTGGTTTTCGAGGTGGTATACACAACAAGTTAGTTTGCACATGTGATACATATGCAGTATTGTAAACAAGCATCGGTAATGTCGGTTTGTGACGTCACACGTCAATCATGCTCGCGGAACGAGAATTCGGGGTTTAAAAGGGGGCGGAGCTTAGCAGACTGTTTCGGACATGAATACCTGGGGGAAATATTATTTTAGAAATATTTTGATATGTATTTATTGCAAACGGATGTCATTTTTCAATTTAGATGAGATGCATGTACAAAATACCAAGAATTATAATTTCATAAAAGGGGACCTTTAATAAGTTCTTGGGAGATATATATGAAAATTACTTGCTCTCTATGAACAGTGACCTCGAACTTTCGACCTTCAAAATCATGATTACACCTAATTTTGCCTAAACGATGATGTTTGAAGGCATGATTAATCCTGGATTGTTCATAAATGCAAAGGTTTTTCTTGGTGTTACTTTATATAGTGTTAGTATTCAATAAGTTCTTGCAAAGGTTTTTCTTGGTGTTACTTTATATAGTGTTAGTATTCAATAAGTTCTTGCATTTATGAAAAATCCAGGAGTAATTGTGCCTTTAAACGTCGTCGTGTAAGAAAATTAGTACATAATAAGCCACTTCGGAGATGCAATCTGAGCATGAGCAGATAAAGGTCATCTGTACCGAATTCTAAAACCCACTCACACTAATATTCGATATGTGCTCATGAATGTCATGTAATCATTATTCAATTATGCACTAATGGTGCATTCCATGATATCCAGGTGGAAGTATTCTTTTTAAAGGGGGAAACAAAAGCTATTCATGAGGCACCTCTATCACTCCCAGAGTTATTTTTCTGAAGTGCACATAAAGGGACCCTCCATGTCTAAAATATCTGTGGATATTTGGGGTCATTTGTACCATGCGCTAACCCCGAACTGGCTTATACAATAGGGGTTTTGTTAATAGGCAACCTGGTGGACTGAAGTCATCCCCAGATTGCTTTCTTTGATGTGCAGAGTGATTGTTGTTATTTACTACAATAAATCAATGTACCTACCTATTTGCTAGTCTTCCGACTACGCAAGCCATTCGAGTATTAAAGTCACGACAGTGCATATACCCCCCTAGGATCACGCCTTCCTCTGTGCACGTACGCATGACGCGCGCACACAATCCTCCTCTTTCCTTCTCGCAGCCTAAAGAGTTCCAGCTAAGTCACTATCTTGTGCAAAAATTCAGAGTTTGCTACTCTTTTAGCGCGTTTTGGGGTGACTTTTGCCAATATTTCCGTCCTAGACTTGTTTATTATCTGTTTAGTGTCGGTTTATGTCTGTCACGTATTTATTTTGGTGATATTTGAGCTTATATTCATACCTCACTTTTCACCTCTTTCGTATAGTAGCCCAGGGCATTCGCTTTGGCGTTTTGCCGGGCGCTCAGCCCTGTAACGTTTCGTTGGTGTTTCGTGTGTGTGGCTGTTGTGTGCATATACCCTTACGAGAGTGTTCTTTTGTTCGTAGTGCGTGAATGGAATTTTCCACACATTGCGCGGGAAAATTCCATTCCGTTTCACTCTCGCTTTGTACGCCCTTTTCTTTATAATTGTTTATTGTTGACTCTTTAATATATCCTTACAGGTGATAATGAGTTCTTCGGAGGAAGAGCAATCGAGGTCTTGGTTACCTCCAGGCTCTTCCAATTCTTCTTCCCTCCCGTCCACTACTCTCACTTATAAGGGCGTCAGCCCAGTGAGTGTGTTGGAGACCTCTGTGTTTCGCTCGCCTACCAACGAGTCAAACACGATGGTTAGGGGAGGTAAGGGCGTCAGTCTGTCTGCTCGCTCTGGTATTTTTGTACCGGGAGCGTCGAGCAAGACAGGCTGTATAGGTAAGTTAGGTGTTCATAAGTCTTCGGACCGAACACCCGTCATTAGCAATTCTAGCTCCCTCCAACTCACGACCACCGCGTCTGCAGTTGGGTGGGGGGGGGGGGCGGTAGCTAGTATTACCGGGTCCTCTCGACCCCCAACCACCGTCGGGAGCCTGGAGGGGGCATTAACTGGTAAGACCGCTAAGCGGTCAGCTAATGATGTTACTGGGTCTTGCCGACCCCCGACCACCGTCGGGGTGCCTAGCGAGATTTCACCCAGTGTTACTGGCTTCCCCCGACATCCGACCACCGTCGGTGTGTCTGGGAAAATTACAGCCGGTAACGTAAATCCGCATCCCGCTAAGAAGACCTCCTCCTCGAGCAGGTTCTCGCAGCGGATGACTGCTGGTTCCCGCCAGCCACTGACCAACGTCAGTGCTCCGGGTGCTATTTCCAGCAGTGCTGCAATGCAGCAGCCCGTCCACTCCCCGGCAGTCAATGCGAATCGGGGCTCTGGTCGGGGAAGCACAGTCCCTAGAGTTGCGGCCGAATTACTTCTCCCCACTGGGGAGCCCGGCCCGGACAATTTCGGTAGTGAGGCTTTTATACTGCAGCCTAACACTTCCCGTGCTTCTAAACGGCCTTCTATTACGGTGGCTCACACCCCCGCTAAGAAGCCTAAAGCCAAGAAGGGTAAATCCAAGGATAAACCCAAGTCGGGTAAGAAGGCTCAGCCCTCTCTTCCCCCCGACTCTCAATCTGAGCTGCTCAGATTAATGAGACTCTTTGCTGAGCAGCATGGTTGGGATACTAATCCCCCGACGCTGCCGGCTACTGAGACGGGTTCTCCCCAGTCAGTTGTCACTGTGATGGAGGATGTTCCCGAGTCGGACCCCGGTGTTTTCCCGGTCTCCGATATTCTTGAGAACCTGGGACAATTTTGTCCGAATGCGGTTTCTCGACCTACTCCTCCCGTGCCTGCGGCTCTCGGAGCCCCGCCGGGGGAGGAGTCTGTCACTGGTCCGTGGGCATATCCACCCCCATGGGATTTTCCCCACCGGACTACTTCTCCCGAAATTGATTCTGTCTCGCAGGTTTCTACCCCGTCTGTTTCAGAATCTCAGGCCGGCTACGACCCCCAGCCTTGTCAGGCTATGGCGGCAGATGCCAAGGCCCTGTTAGAGAAGTATATGCCAGAAATTTTCCCCCAAGTCCAGTCGGACAGTGATCAGCCATCGCTGTTATTCAGACAGCATGGCCCGTCTCCTGGTATTCCTCTTACAGAGGACTTCAAACAAGAGTATGGGGATAGGGAGGCACTCGCCGATGCGGGTCGGGCTACCCGACGTCCCTTTGGTAGTGCCTTCTCTTTCTATCGGGATGATACCCAGGGCTTCTTTTCAGCCAAGGGTTTATCCCAGGAAATTATGGGTATGGGACAACGTTTGAATACCAATTTCAAGTCTCAGTCCCATAGATCCTCCGAGAAGCCCCTAGTGAACTTTGAAACCAAAGTCAGGTCGGGCTTAAGGCTTTCGGCGTACCTGGGTTCACTGTTACGCCTTCGGGCCAGATCAGTTGAACTGAATGTGACCGAGGGGGACTCCAATTTGTTGGATGAACTCCTGCTTTTGTTAGCTGGACTTCAGTGGTCTCAGCTCTCATCAGCGGCGATTGACATTACGCATCAACGCCGCAAGCTGGCGCTCTCCACACTGGGAGTGCTAGAGAAAGACATCCCGCCTCTTGTGCGGGGTATCCCTTCCTCTCATCCCAAACTCTTTGGGGGCCAGTTTAACGAGGTCTTCCTCAAAGAGATAGAGGGTCGCAAACGGGCAAAAGAGATGGCCAGACAATTCTTGCCCACTCAGCCTGCTCGGTCCTTTCCGAAGTCTAAGTCGGTCTCGACAGGCGCTAACCGCTCAAATCGTCGAGTGACTGTGACTATCCCTCGGGTTGAGACCCCTACCCTGAGCAACCGTGGTAGAGGCTCGGCGAGAGGCAGAGGGGGGCGTAAGACCGCCGCCAAGGGCACGGTCAGGCCCAAGTCGGCCTTTTGATACCTTACCCCGAGTGCTTGTGGACAGTGTAGGCGGGCGGCTCCAGAGATTCCTCCCAGTTTGGGAGGCAATCTCCGGCGACGCCTTCGTACTATCCGTCGTGCGCGACGGCTTTTACATAGATCTGATAAAGCCAATTCCAAACGGCGCCATCAGAATCCGCCCGCCTCCAATGTCGGCCCTTTTCCAGCAGCACATCTCCTCAGAGATCGCCACGCTGCTGGGAAAGGGCGCTGTGGAAAGGGCGAGAGATCATCCTCATCTCTGTCTCTCCCCAATTTTTGTCATTCCCAAGCGCTCGGGAAGTTTACGTATGATTCTAAACATGAAAAGAATCAACAGGTTTATACCTCCAGTGCATTTTCGCATGGAGACCTTGGCATCTATTCTGCCCTTGATCAAGCGGAACGACCTTGCGATCTCCCTCGATCTCAAAGACGCGTACTTTCACATTCCCATTCACTCTCTGTCGAGAAATTTGCTGGGATTCGCGTTCCAGGGCGAAACGTTTCGATTTCGTGCCCTGCCCTTTGGGCTGAGGCCGGCCCCTCGAGTCTTTACTCGAATAGTGTCGGCCCTGGCCTCGTTTCTACGGAATCGCGGCCTCCGATTATTCGTCTATCTAGACGATTGGCTCCTAGTTGCAAACTCAGAGTCCCTCCTGTTTGATCAGTTATGCCTTTTACTGCGACTAACGCAAGACTTAGGCTTTCTGATAAACTGGGAAAAATCGGAATTATCTCCCACACGTACCCCGGTGTACTTGGGTGCGGAGATAGATATCCCGAATCAGCTTGCCCGCCCCAGTCGGGACAGAATTCGGACTTTCACCATGACCGCACGGTCATTGCGAGTAGACAATGGCTTCAATTCCTGGGCTATCTGGCCAGTCTAGTCGACGTCTTACCAGACTGCAGGCTGTTGATGAGGCCCTTTCAGAGGCACCTCCTCAAGTTTTACAGACCGGGCAAAGATTCTCTTTTGGGGTGGATTCCACTCCCAAGAGATATCAAGCTCCTTCTCGCCCCCTGGTCGAACAGTTCGTTTCTTGCCCAAGGCAAGCCTCTCTGTACACCTCTTCCGTCAGTTTCTCTGGCGACAGACGCCTCCCTTCTCGGTTGGGGCGGTCATTGCCGGGGCGAGATGATTTCAGGGGACTGGTCTCACTTGAGAGTTATGCCCCATACCAATGTTTTGGAAATGATATGGCGGTCAGCCTGTCTCTTCATCATTTCAGGCCCGGTCTTGTTGGTCGCACTGTACTCGTTCTTACGGACAATGCCACAGTAGCTGCCTATATCAATCGCCAAGGCGGCACTCGGTCTTCCTCTCTGAACACCTTAGCTGCCCAGTTGTGGAGGTGGTGCCGGTCTATGAACATTATTCCGGTAGCCTCCTACATTCCCGGTCTGGAAAATCTGATCGCGGATTTTCTGTCGCTGGGCAAATGCCTCCCGTCAGAGTGGACTCTTCATCCGGAGGTGTTTGCACTTCTCCAAGAGGTGTGGGGTCCTCTGGAGATCGATCTGTTCGCCTCCACCCTCAATCACCGACTCCCGAGGTATTGCTCGCGGGTTCGGGATCAGGAGGCGTGGGCGATGGATGCCTTTTCCCTCCATTGGGGAGCTATCCGGGGGTACGCTTTTCCCCCCATTCCTCTGATCCCTCAGGTCTTGAGGAAGGTCAAGGAGGACAGGGCTTGGCTCTTGTTGATAGCCCCACATTGGCCAGCGAGACATTGGTTTCCAGACCTGCTGAGTCTCCTGGCCGGCCAGCCGTTTCCCCTTCCTCTCAGGGAGGATTTGATAATTCAACCCCTCTCGGGGATTGTTCATCAACGCCCAGCGGTCCTCCACTTGACTGCCTGGCCGTTGTTGGGGAAGACGCCAGAAACTCGGGGCTCTCCGAAAGGGCCTCCCAGTTTGTAATGAGAAGCCGTAGAGACTCCACTAGAGATCTCTACAACTCTCGTCTAGGGGCCTTCTTTTCTTGGTGCGAGAATCAGGGTGTCTCGCCACGTAAAGCCCCTATCGGTGTTATTGCCGATTTTTTGATCTCCCTTTTCGATAAGGGTAGATCGATTTCAACCATACGTGGCTATCGTTCGGCTATTGCCGCCGTCCACGTTGGTTTTGCTGATGGTTCGGGAGTCTCCAACTCCCCTCTTTTGGCTAGGTTGACTCGCTCCTTCTTCTTGCAGCGTCCATCAACTCGCAGCCTGACTCCTTCTTGGAGTCTACCCAAGGTCCTTGACGTGCTTGCGAAGCCACCTTTTGAACCTTTGGGTAAAGCGTCCTTTCACCATTTAACGGTCAAGACGCTATTTTTAGTCGCTATTGCTTCGGCACAGAGGAGGAGTACTCTTCATGCTCTGTGTATAACACCGGGTCACATCCGTTGGGAAAACCATGGTGTGCGACTTATACCCAAGCCCTCCTTTATTGCCAAAAATCAGACTGCTTCCTCTGGACCAGTTGAGATTTTTCTTAGACCGCTGTCGGACCATTCCTCAGTGCAGGAGGATAAGGTCTGGTGTCCGGTGAGGGCCTTGAAATGGTATTTAGATAGGACTAAGACTCTTCGTAAGAGTGATCAGCTTTTTGTCATCACTCGAGAGCCCTTTTCCGCCGCTTCCAGAGAATCCATTTCTAGATGGATAGTCGAAGCGATCCAGGCAGCTGGGCCGGAGGCCCTATTGACTGATGGGAAGCCCCGTGCTCACGATACCAGGGGCATCAGTGCCTCTTGGGCTCTTTTCCAAGGGGTGCCCCTAGTGGACATTATGAGGGCAGCCTACTGGCGCTCCTCCACGTCCTTCACATCTTTTTACTTAAAAGATGATCTGTCTGAAGAGTCTTTTTCTAACAAGACGTTGCAAGCTGCAACGTCATCCTTGGGTTCCTGTTGACCTTCCTCTTGGGACATGCCCCCCATTTGAATCTGTGCTGGTCTAGCAAATAGGTAGGTACATTGATTTATTGTAGTAAATCAGTAAAATCAGAATTGATTTTATTATTTGCTAGATAAATCTATGTACCTACCTATGTCCCACCCTCCTACCCCACTCCTTGCCTAGCAACATGTCAAAGTTTGTCTGAGGCTGCTCGTAAAGAGGAGGATTGTGTGCGCGCGTCATGCGTACGTGCACAGAGGAAGGCGTGATCCTAGGGGGGTATATGCACTGTCGTGACTTTAATTACTCGAATGGCTTGCGTAGTCGGAAGACTAGCAAATAGGTAGGTACATAGATTTATCTAGCAAATAATAAAATCAATTCTGATTTTACTGGTTGTAGTTGAATGTGATGGCGCACTTCAATCTCTCCAGCTTATACGCGCCAGCCACTTTCGTCAGTGGGACTTCGGCTAAGGAAGGCCCACGTATAACGTCGATCCATTTGGTGATTATTAGTTGCATGAAATCATTAGTGAAAAACAAATTATATATATATATTCCATCACCTAAATTAGTACACGAAAGCCGAAGCGAAAAAGCAAAATACAATAATCCTGTTTAAGAATTGTGAGATAAATGCAATGCGCGCGATACTAACTGTTCATGGAAAAAGCAGACTAACCAAAACGGTTAGTGGCATGTAGGCCTACATAACATAATAATTCCCGAATATAATCAGGGTTAGTCAAAAGTTGCTTAAGGGTTGGGTTATTGAGTTTAAACTTTCTGATCATTATGTGTCTCTCTTTTTCGTATTTTGAACAATGTAAAATGAAATGTTCGATAGTTTCAAATACTTTACACACTTCGCAAAGACCGGAAGAATGCTGATTGATTTGTAACATATAAAAATTTAATGTACACTTACCTACTCTCAGTTGTTGGATCAGGCATTCATCTCTCCGAGACAAGCCTTTTCTGTACGCCTGCTCGGTAACCTTGTCCTGCAGAGCATATAGAAATCTTCCCTTTTCTGAACTATTCCATTCATTTTGCCAAATATTTTTATAATAAACCAACCGAGAGCATGCAAGTTCGCTTGTAGTGCTAGATAAAACAATGTCTAAATGATTTTTCAGAGCGCCTTTCTTGGCAGCCCTATCAACTATTTCATTGCCGTTAATATCACAGTGAGATGGAATCCATTCAAAAATGACAAGAATATCCTTTGACAAAAAATTATGAATTTTGTGTAAGATTTCATTGACAATAGCGCATCTAATAAAGTATGAGTCGATCATTTGAAGGGCTGACAATGAGTCGCTAAAAATGACCACTGAACAGGACTTTACGAAACTGTCTAACCACTCCAGAGCCATTAGAATGGCGACGAGTTCCGCTCTCATGATACATACATACATGTGACAATCTAAAAGATTTAATCACCTGATATTGGGGAACATAAAACGCAGCTCCTGTTCTGCGATCTTCAAGTTTAGACCCATCTGTATATACATGCAAATATCCGGTTACATGTCGTTTTTCCGAAGGTTCGTATTTCCGAAGGTTCGTATTTCCGAAGGTTCGTTTTTCCGAAGGTTCGTAATTCCGAAGGTTCGTTATTCCGAAGGTTCGTTACTCCGAAGGTTCGTTTTTCCGAAGGTTCTTTTTTCCGAAGGTTCTTTTTTCCGAAAATGAAAAAGGGTTCGTATTTCCGAAAATGAAAAAGGGTTCGTATTTCCGAAAATGAAATAGGGTTCGTATTTCCGAAAATGAAAAAGGGTTCGTATTTCCGAAAATGAAAAAGGGTTCGTATTTCCGAAAATGAAAAAGGGTTCGTATTTCCGAAAATGAAAAGGGTTCGTATTTCCGAAAATGAAAAAGGGTTCGTATTTCCGAAAATGAAAAAAGGTTATAAATTCACAAAATATGGCGTCAATCCGTATTTCGGATAGGTAGGAGGGGAAAGACGGCCAAGTGTAAAGATATTCATTTCGTACTCAATAATCATAACAATGATAACAATTATAATAAAATCCAGAGAAATAGCCATTATATTATCGTAATTCCTATCAATATTATGATTATTATTATTATGATTATTATTATTATAATTATTATTATTATCATCATTATTGTTATTATTAATATTATTATCATTATTATCATTGTTCCTATTATAATAACCAATATTTGTGAGCGAGCGTAGAGAGCGAGCGCCTCAGGAATACATGTTTCATTTCTCATAAAATGATATTACTTCGGTGATTAAAATACATACTGATGTATTGAAGAAAGTGAATGATCGGATTCCAGATTAAATTTCCTACAACGAAATTGGCTTGAAGTTATTTATATAATGTATATACCGCTTTGGAAAATGAGACACACCAAAGTTCCAAGTAGATCTTTACAAGCAGAAAATGGCCACGTAATGTTTTTGAAAGGGGGAGCTGATGCCTCTTGGCAGAATATCGTATTCCCCGTTTCTACAATTTGCAAGGGAGCGAAGCGAGTTAGAAAAAAACATAAAACCCTTTTTTTTTATTGTAATGGAAATGCAATTTCGCCATCAAAAGACAAATATATAACATGTAATAATGAGCCATGAATAATATTACTTAACTGCTGCCGAATATGGAATATTTGGGCACTTCACTCGCCCTAATGAAGGGTGTTCCCTGTCCCAAACTATTCCGTTTCTAAATCTTACGCGCTAGTGAGCAAGTAAAAAAAAGGAGATATTGTCTATAGAATAATGATTTTGTTACCAGATAATCCAAACAACGATAACATTTTGAGTACCTTCCCGCCCACAGATAAGGATAGCCGACCATCTCGCTTCCCAAAATAAAAGGATGTTCGGGCACCACGCTGCTGGATTCCAGCGAGCCAAACATTGACACTTTATTATCTTTAAGATGTAATTACTTCGTCAACATTCAACATAAATTGTGATTAAAAAAATACTATGAAAAGTGTATACTAAAAATAAGGTGGGGGCGTCCTGCATCCCTAGCCCTCAGAGCCATCTATTACAGAGTTTGGCCAACTCGGCTCCATGTAGGTAGCAATATGGCGCTTTTTGCTTTGTTAGGCAAGCACTAAACAAAGGAATATACGCCATGTTGTGCCCAAATAAACCGAGTTGGCCGAAGTCTGTAATATGGCTCTGTAGATGACTCTACAAGCCCTCCCCTCCGGTCCCCAAACAACAACAGCAATAAAAACAACAACATAATATTAGAGAGAGTTCATAAAGGAGTCACTGCTATGTTTAATAAATAGCCTGGCAAGTAGCACAACATATTATAACAAGCATATTATTGATACGTATAGGCTATAGGCCAATTATACGATCATGACAAGGGAAATAAAAGAAGCAATAGTAGAGTAACCGGTGCAACATCTAAGTCTGGTCGCATAACTCCATCCAAAATGACATCGTCATCGTAATTCTGGGTAGTCCACTTCATTATAACAATTGTAATAATAATAACAATAATAACAACAACAACAATAATATCAATAATAAACATAATACTGATAATATTAGTAATAATAATAATAAAAATGATAAAACAGATAATAATACTACTAATAATAATGATAATAATGATAATTATAATAATAACAATAATAATAATACAAATAATACTAGTAATAATAATAAATAAATGAATAGATACCATAAACAATCAAAGCCGAAGAAAGATGGATCGTAACAAGTTAAAGAATGAGTCTTATCATCAGGCTGATATGATTATCATAAAAGGAAACAAAAGTAAAACCAAACTATAATGCAAAATATCTCAAACAATATATGCAGCAGGGCAGACTGAATTCATTGAGCATGTTTTATAACCTTGCAAAAGTATTAACATTTCTTAAAACAGATTAAAATCTTAAATTGTAGAGGTAAATGAATGAAATGCAGCATAGTATGCTGTAAGTAATGACCTTGCTTACACAACTGTACAGCATTTTGGTTGCCGCATATCTGAAATGATCTATGACGCAGATAGTTTTCAAACACTTTACAATTCCAAAAGAACTTTACAAAAGCCGTGCAGCAGCTACTTCTTAAGAAAACCAAATTCAAGAAAAGAAAGATAACAAGTGAGCAATAACAAAAATGTTAAAGCCACTGCTATGTAGCACACCGCATCTGAAGAATAAAAATAACTCTTTATACTGGCATATTATGTGTAAGTATATAGGTCAGGTGCAATCGCTCATTGGATATCATGATAATGATTAAAAGCAACATACAACCAAATTTGAAGAATAGTGGATCAAAATGTTAAGTTTTCTTTCAGTCGGGCTAAAATAATTATCATACAGGGAATAATCCTAACTATCTATGCTGCATAAATAGATTAAAATCATTGAACACGTTCTTTAACTTTGCCAAAATACCATCATTTCTAAACATGGATGAAAATCTTTCATTTTATACAGCTGCTTACAGCATAATAAATTTGTACAGATTCTAATGAGTTGCTTCATTTTACTGCACAGTCTGCGTTTTTAACAGTTACAACCGCTGACCTGAAGTTTGAAATAACTTTTACAAGCATAACGAATTACAAAACACTAAAAGACATTGAGAGTAAAACAATCCTTATCGTAAAAAATAGAAATAAGGAATTACACATGGAGAAGAAAACATTCTGACCTAAATTAATGGCTTTTATCAACCAGTGCCCCGCCTTATAAGGAGTTGAAGCGATTTATTTGAAACAATCGCAAGTTAAAATCAATCGCAACTGTGTACTTAACATAGGCCTAGGCATGGGCATACGAGAAGGGGGCTGCTGCAGCCAACCCCAACCCCCCCCCCCCCCCCTCCCCCGGATTTTGAAAGTGCAGATATTCCGGCAACTCACACCTCATATTCAGGGAGTGAGGTGCCCGAATATTCTCATATTCCAGTCATTATTATGCCGAAATACGTTATTTTTATGATTTTTCACAACGGAAAGGCACAATTATTTTGGTCGCTAGCTTCGCGCGCTCGTAAATTAAAAAAAAGGAAAGTTGCTATATTTTTTACAACAAAAAGGCCATTTATAGGTGCCGTAACAGGGATCAAACCCCCAACCTTCGCGTTTCCAGTCAAGCGCTGTAAACCGTTCGACCACGACACCTCCGCACACGCACACACTTTTTTTTGTTTTTCAATAGTTTTTATTCATTTCTATATTTTTATAAAGGAACATTCGTCTTGAATGAAAATAACAAATTACAAACAATAAAATCATTGAAACAAGGCATATACAAAAAAATATCATTGAATGAAATGTAATCAAAAGAAAAGACGAACCCCCCCCCCCCCCCCTCCTTACCTCAAACAATGAATATCAAACTTTATAACATAATACATTCTTACTATAGACTCCTTATTCCACTTTACTTCCATCTCCCGTCCGCCCTTTCATCCCCTACTTAACCCATATCACAGCACATACACGCACACCCACACAGCACACATAAACACAAAAGCACCCACACGCATCCACCTATTCATAATATCGTCTCAGGTTCCCCCGCCTGTCCAACACTCCTGACTTGAATATTTGAATGAGCAATAAGCAGCGACATATACCCATAACTGGAGAAAATAATCGAGCATAGAATGAATGGGAAACCGGGAATGAACTGAAAATAATAGAAAGTACCCCAAGGTCAATCAATCCAGGTTTATATGTTCCCATTTTCGTAAATGCAAGTGCAGTGTACCTGCTTTTGACGCTAGAGCTTTTTCATCCTCTACAAATTCCGAAATAATTTTTATTATCTTTTCTCTGGTTGGCAAGTTATTTTCTGACCTAGATTTAAAAATAGTATATTTCAACATAATTATCAGACTATTTACACACTTCGATCTATCAGAATTACCCGTGATTCCCAAAAATATTTCTTGCCAATTCATATTTTTCAATTCAGCTATATCCAAATGTTCAATCACAAATTTCCATATCTGTTTAACCTTTTCACACTGCAAAAATAAATGCGAATATGTCTCTGGCTCAAGTTGACAAAAGGAGCATAGGTTATCAGCTACAAAACCAAATTTCATAAGCTGTTCTTTGGTATATGCGACCCCGTGTACTAACATAAATTGAAATTCTCTGCATTTCCAAATCAGTGTTGAGCTTCTCGGTCTGACAAATAGTTCCCTCAATTCCTTATCCGTAAAATCAAAGTTGCTGTGACCATCCCTTATCTGTAAACTATAAGTGTCTTGCAACTCTTTGACAAAATGTTCATAAATTCTCCTAGATTTTATGCATTGAAAATTAGATTTCTGCTCAAAAATATTCAAGACTATATTAAAATTTGTTAAATCAACTTGCTTAAATCTGTCTACGGCTTCAATATCCTTCCAGTTCATTGGTATAGCAGTAATTATATCGTTTATCTTAAGCAAACCGTCTCCGTTAATACCCAGGCTTTGAAAGTATTCCACCGGCTTCATATGTCCCTTATCGTATATATCTGTTAGCTGGCATATGCCAATATCATATAAATCACTATTAAAAAAAAGTTTTATTTCCTATACGTATATTTCTATTATTAAATATTATTGGATTTATAACATTACTTTCAAAATTCCTGCATTTTTCCATATCCTCCCAAGCTTTTATAATTTCCAAATAAAATGGTGGACAAACCAATCTCAAATTGGACGGCTCAAAATCACATTTAAAAACAAATCTTCCACCAACTGATCTAAAACAGTGATCAAAATGAAATTTCCATCCTGCACGCACACCCTCACACACACACACACACACACACACACACACTTAAACACTTATTCGATTTTTCTAATCTCGTCCTCTTATTTTCATCTCTTTTCTCTGCTCCTCTCCTCTTTTATAAACCTTCCCAGTTTTGTGTCTCCATTTCATTTTTTTATTCATTGCGGGGGTGGGGGAGGTGCTTTTCGTCGAAAAGAGATCCGCTTTTTGAAGATGGCAATTAAAACCATAATATCCTATCGTTACCCTAAATTTTCCCTTTAACAGTGGCGTAGCTAGAGTCTAGCCATTGTGGGAGCACTAGCACCATTGGAGGCACAAGTCTTTTGGAATAATCTTAAAGCTAATCTAAGACGCCGCTGGTGGAAGAGGGTTGGGGGGTTGGCGGAAGGGGTCCAACCGTCTTCTTTCCTATTCCATTTTCTTTCTTTTTTTCTTATTTTTTCACCATCCGATGAGGGAGGGGTGGGGGCGTGCCCCCCCCCCCCCCCCCCGTTGCTACACCTCTGCTCCTGATGAATTCGCCTTTTTTTACCAGGAATTATGAACCCTTTTTCATTTTTCGGAAATACGAACCCTATTTCATTTTCGGAAATACTAACCTTATTTCATTTTCGGAAATACGAACCCTATTTCATTTTCGGAAATACGAACCCTTTTTCATTTTCGGAAATACGAACCCTATTTCATTTTCGGAAATACGAACCCTTTTTCATTTTCGGAAATACGAACCTTCGGAATTATGAACCCTTTTTCATTTTCGGAAATACGAACCTTCGGAAATATGAACCCTATTTCATTTTCGGAATTATGAACCTTCGGATAAACAAACCTTCGGATAAACGAACCTTCGGAATAACGAACCTTCAGAATAATGCAACAAATGTTCGGAATTACGAACCCTTTTTCATTTTCGGAATTATGAACCCCCAGGCATGGGAAATTTGTGTTTCGGAAATACGAACCTTCGGAAAAACGAGATGCCCCTAAATATCCTTTCCATATTATTCCTGTTCTGTCCTGAACAATGGATTTTATCTCGGCTGCAAGCATATCCCTTTTTGGTATTTTGCCTCGAGTATCAAATGACACAAGAGGACGGGATAATTGCCATTCGGGAATTTTCGGTATTAAATTGTCTTGATTTTCTACATTTACTTCGTCTCGACTGGCTCTAAGGCTAAATGGTGCTTTCCCACCCTTCCATTCACTTCTATTCATGGTATAATGATCACCAAGAATTTCTTTAGAAGGATGACTGGATGAGCTAAACAACAAATAATATCTAAATTTATCATTAAATAATTTTCTCCGAAGTTCCAGCGGCAATTCTCCGATTAACACCTGTAGAGCCTCCAAGGATACATTATGTATAGTCCCTGTAATAATTTTTAGTGCTCTGTATTGTATAGCGTCTAGCTTTTTCTTCAGAGATATACACGCAGAATCATACATTTAACTGCCATAGTCTCAAACAGATAAAATAAGTCTTTTAAATATCATCATCAAAATTTCATACTTATTTCCCCATGTAGTTCCTGAAACGCAAAGTAATAAATTTAATCTTTTCTTACACTTCTCAATAAGTGCGTTAATATGGACCGACCAAGTTAGTTTATAATCCAGCCACATACCAAGAAACTTAAACTGCTCGCAATGAGGCAAAACATGCCCATTTATTTTCAAAGCAATGTCTTTCTTTTGTTTATTGGTAAATACCAAAACTACCGACTTGGTGTGTGAAATCTTTAATTTCCACCTCCAGCACCAAATTTCAATTTCATGGAGGGCTTCCTGTAGTTTCTGGCGAACCAGATCTAAGTTGGAACCAGAAAACCAAATTGCAATATCATCGGCATAACATGATAATTTAACTCCACTTTCGTTAATCTTTAAGTCATTCAACATCAAAGTAAAAAGTACAGGACTTAAAGAGCTCCCTTGTGGGATACCGTTTTCTAACACATAATTTTCCGACAAACAATTGTTAACCTTAACATTACAATATCTATTCTTTAAGAAAGCTTTAATAAAACACAATAATTTTCCATGAATTTTTAACCTTGACAATTTTTTTAAGAGACCTCCTTTCCATAACGAGTCATATGCCTTTTCCAAGTCTAGAAAAACAGCTACAGTATATTTTTTCTCACTCAATGCTGAGTGTATGTCGGTCTCGAGTCTGATTAAATGATCTTTGACATTTCGATATTTACGGAATCCTGATTCAATTGGGTTTAAAAGTTTATTTTTATCTAAATACCAAGTCAGCCGATTTTTAATCATTTTTTCCATGACTTTAAAGAGGGAAGATAATAACGAAATTGGTCTGTAAGATGACACATCCGTCGCTTCTTTTCCAGGTTTCAAAATAGGTATCTGGACAACTTCATACCACTGGCTTGGAAAACATGAATTTTCCCAGATTTCATTATATAACTCTAATATGTAAGCAAGTGCTATTGGGGGCAAGTTTTTTAACATAATCACATAAATGTCATCCTTACCTGGAGCGGAGTTTCTCATTTCTTTTAAAACGTTCCTCAACTCATTCATATTAAAATCATTAATACAGTCATCATCCATAATGTGGGTAAATAGAGCATCATCAATTTCATTATCGTTTACGGAAAATGATCTATCAATAGATTTGAAAAAGGATGCCACGGCGTTTGCTTTATCTTTAGACTCACTTACCATATTACCATCAACGATTTGATTGTGAAAAATGTGAGTGTTCCTTGTGCTGTCTCGCATTCCTTTCACCTGTTTCCACACTTTCCCTATGTCTGTAAATCTATTCATTCTAGCACAGTATTGAGACCAATAGTCGAAACGAGCCCTTCTCTGTACCTTCTGTGCAAAGGCTTTCTTTTGTAACTATTGTTTAACATCATTTATGTCATAATACCTTTTTAATCTGTTTTTAATATGATTCCTCTCCGCAACTGCTTTTTGACACTCCTCGTTCCACCAGGGAGTTATTTTACTTCTTTTCCCCCCTCGTAGTCGAACTCGACGAATGTACCTGTTTGACGCATTCAGAATAACATTAACAATGGCGTTGTATCGACTTTGAATATCTAATATAAAGTCACTATTATACTATTGATTTAATAATTCATCTTTTATTGCATTTCTATACCCTTCCCAATTTACATTTCTAAAACTCCATCTAAACCCGATATCTGTGTATTCATGTATAATCGTACTGCCCGACTGTTTCAATTTAATAACAATCGCATTGTGATCACTGCCAAAGTTGTTAGACCGTACTTCCCACTCCATTTTACACGCTAGTTCCTTGGAAACTATAGATAAATCTAACATTGAATGTGTTCCAAAATGAGGGCCTAACCTCGTTGGAGAACCGTCATTTAGCAATGCTAGATCCTGATCTTCCATAAAAGTCTCTACGGTTCTGCCGTTTGCATCTAATTTACTGCTCCCCAGAGTGGGTTGTGGCTATTAAAGTCGCCCAGAATTATGATCCTCCCTGGCACATTTCTAACCATCTCATTTAATTCTTCCACTTCAATCTTTTTACATGGATTATAATAATTAAAAAATGAAATGATCCCTTTCTTTGAAAAAATATCAACTCTTTGGTATTAGATATTCACTTTAGCGTTCATAACTTGGAAAGTAATATACTTTTTTAAATATATAACTAGACCACCTCTTCTACCATCCGGTCTATTTCTCCAGACACAAATGTAATTCGGAATAAAAGACACATTATAATCATTAAACCAAGTTTCCTGAATGCACATAATATCTGGGTTAGAACCCAATAAATTATTATCAAATAATAATAATAATGAACATAATAAAATCTAATGATGTCACATTATTGGGAAAGCCAGTTTGATTGTTATTTGAAGAACCCTGCTCAGACTCCCCGTCTCTTTCCCGCCTTTTCTCTTTTCTCTTGTGTACTTGAGCCGCGGGTGGGATATGGGAGTGAGGGCTTGTTTCATGTCCAGGACTCTGTAATTTTAAGTTGGAATCTAATTTGTTCCGTTTACTTTGAGGGTTACTCGTGTTGACTGTTATTAGTCGTCTCTACAACATTTACATTTTTCTGAGTGCGATACACTTTTGTCGGGGCTATTCGAGAGGTTCTCGTGGTAAGGCGACGGCTTCGCTTAAGGCCAAGCCTAGGTTTTGATGGTCTTCCCCGAGCGTTTGTTCTTCCAGTCATGGTAGCGCTCTAAGAAAAGGGTTTCGGCTACGACTCTTGTCGAGCCAGCCAAGAAGAAGGCCAAGAAAAAAGGCAAAAGGGGCAAGGTTTTGCCGGCCTCTTGCCCGTCTGGCCTGGCTAACCCGGCTAGTTCCTCTCAAGCTGAAATGTTCAGCATGATGCAGGCTTTCGCTCAGAATCAGGGTTGGTCCCTTGTACCGGGTACTTCAACCCTTGCTTCTGTCCCTATTCCGGGGTCTGACTTTGAGACTAATCAACCTTTTGTGATTGAGTCTTCTTTGTCTGAGTCGGGTTCGCATGCGCCTCCTATTCCCGCGGCCCTCGGGGCTCCGCCGGGCAAGGAGACTTATGTTGAACCATGGGAGGGTCCGCCTGCTGCGTCCTTTGTTGGCGGTCCTTTGTCCCAATCCACTCGGGTGGAACCAGAGTTAGAGGCGGCCTCTCAAGCTTCAGTTTCTGAATCGCTTGGGTAGGCGGAGCCTCAATCGCTCGCCCTGTGCGGGGTGGAAGCGATTGCTTTGTTGTCTAAATATCTCCCTGAATTTCAGTCAACCCGCGCGCAGGGTTCGACTTCGCGTTGGTTCAGGCAGCAGGATTCCTCCGAGGGTATTTCTCTCGAGGAAGATTTTAAGCTGCAGTATGACCGCATCGAGGCTGCGCTTTGGGTTAAGCGCCCTGTTACGGTTAAGGGTAAGGCCTTTGCTTTCGGTTCCTAAGATCAAGACAGCTTTTTCAAAGCTAAGACTCTCTCTCCGGAGATTTTAGAGGTTGGTCGTCGCTTGCGGGCGACTAATCCGCTAACCTCCGTTGCTTAAAAGACGGAGGATAGGCGTTGGTATAATGTTGAAAACCAGGTTAGGGCAGGTATGCGTTTGGCGGCTTTTCAAGGGTTTCTCTGGGTTTCTCTCCGACCTTAGGTCCAGGGCGGAGGAGTTGAATGTTACAGATGGTGACAAGCTGGTTATCGATGACCTGGTGCATACTCTTTTTTGTTTGCAGTGGTCACAGCTTTCCACTGCAGCTGCTTCGGTTACGTTCCATCGCAGGAGCCTGGCTCTTTCGGCACTGGGTGTTAAGGAGTCGGGCATTGCTCAACTTCTCCGAGATGTTCCGTCTCGGGGTCCTTCGCTTTTTGGTGGTCAATTTGCTCACTCACTCTAAGTCGACACGGGCCCCTGTCCGGCGGAGGCCTGCTGGTCCCGCTTCGGGTCAACACAGTCGTGTGTCTGGGGTCCCGCCTTCTGAGCCGCAGCCAGCTCCTTCTCGCGGGAGAGGGGGACGTGGCAGGGGCTATTCGAGAGGTTCTCGTGGTAAGGCGACGGCTTCGCTTAAGGCCAAGCCTAGGTTTTGATGGTCTTCCCCGAGCGTTTGTTCTTCCAGTCATGGTAGGTGGCCGATTTCATTCCTTTCTCCCCGCTTGGGAGGCCATCTCCGGGGACGCGTTTGTTCTCTCCCTCGTGCGAGACGGATTCTTCATAGATCTTTCCGCTTCGCTCCCCGGAGGGGCTATAAGAACTCGGTCACCTCCCATGTCTGCCCTGGCTCGATCTCATGCTTCAAAGGAGATCGAGTCTCTGTTGGAAAAGAGGGCTATAGAAAGGGTAAGAGACAGGCCGTCTCTTTCCCTTTCTCCAATTTTTGTTATTCCCAAGCGCTCGGGAAACCTTCGTTTCATACTGAACCTGAAAAGAATAAACAAATTCATTCCTTCAGTACATTTTCGGATGGACACTCTCGCCTCCATTCTCCCGTTGATCAAGAGGAAGGACTACGCGGTCTCGGTAGATCTCAAGGACGCGTATTTTCACATTCCCATTCATCGCGCTTCGCGCGATCTTCTGGGGTTCTCCTTCCTCTCAGAGACTTATCGTTTTCGCGCTCTTCCTTTCAGGCTGCGTCCGGCCCCTCGGGTTTTTTACTCAAGTTGTAGCTGTGCTGGCGGCCTCTCTGAGGCGACGCGGCATTCGGCTATTTTGCTACCTGGACGATTGGCTTCTTCTTGCGGAGTCGCGCGATCTTTTGTTAGACGAGACACGTTTGCTCGTCAGTCTTACTCAAGACTTAGGTTTCCTAATAAATTGGGAAAAGTCAGAGTTAGTTCCTACTCGCAGCCCAGTTTTTCTGGGGGCGGTGTTAGACATACGGAATCAGTTGGCTCAGCCCAGTCGAGACAGGATTCTCATCATTGTCTCTGCGGCTCGCAAGCTCTTGCTGGCAAGAAGGGTCAAGGCCAGACAGTGGCTTCAGTTTCTGGGTTATCTAGCCAGTCTAGTCGATGTTCTAGAGGACTGCCGGCTCCTCATGAGACCTTTTCAGAGACATCTCCTCAGGTTTTTCAAGCCGGGAAAAGATTCTCTGTTGGTCTGGATTCCAGTACCAATAAGAATCAAGTCTCTTCTCTCTTGTTGGACGAGCGAGGAGTTTCTCGCGCGAGGCAAGTCCTTCAGTACCCCTCTTCCGTCGATCTCGGTTTCGACGAACGCCTCTCGGTTGGGGTGGGGAGGACGGTTCCATGACATATGCTCCGCCGACATATGCTCCGCCGACAACAGCTCCGAAAAATGCGACAAGTGCTCCGCGTCAAATGCTCCGGGACAATTGCTCCGCCGATATTTGCTCCGCCGACACTTGCTCCGCCGACACTTGCTCTGCCGACAGTTGCTCCGCCGACATTTGCTCCGCCGACAATTGCTCCGGCGACAATTGCTCCGCCGAAATATGCTCCGAAATAACGACATTTGCTCCGCCGACAGTTGCTCCGCCGGCAGTTGTTCCGCCGAAATATGCTCCGAAATTACGACATTTGCTCTGTTTGCTCCGTGGGTTCCATGACATGCTCCGCGGACAAATGCTCCGCCGACAACCGCTCCGAAAAATGCGAAAAGTGCTCCGCGACAAATACGAAAATTTCTCCGCCGAATTATGCTCCAATATATATCCTTCTTTAATATGTTATTCTTTTTTCCCCTCTATCTTCTTCTCTCTCTTTTCTTATGTTATTCTTTTCTTTATCCTTCTCTCGTTCTATCTTTGCTTATGTTATTATTTGCTTTTCTTTTATATTTTATCTTAGTTATTTCCTTTTGTTATTCTTTGTGTTTATCCAGGGGCTAAATGACCCTCAAAAAGTCGCTAAAGCCCCTCCCCCAAAAAATGGACAAGATGAAATTTCAATTGCACAATCTTCCAATATCCTTATATCCTTCGAGCCTTATCCTTCGAGCCTTATCCTTTCGTCTTTCTATCTCTTTCATATATGCATTTATTTATCCTTCTATCTTGCCTGATGTTATTCTTTTTATGAGAGAGTTTACTCTCAATTTTCATTGTTTTTATCCTTCTACAGTATGATATTCATGGCCGTAGGCAACGGGGAGGGGGGGGGGGCTGCCCCTCCGGCGTAAGAACGTCGGGCTCCACCGGGATCGGACAAAGGTTCAGGGGGGGGGGTGAACCCCCACCCGATCCTTTGTCTACCCCGACCTTCCTATGCCCACGGTTGACACCAGAAATTTTTAAAAACTTACATTTTTTTTTTACTAAAAATCCTTCAATAAATACACAAGCAAAAGCTCCCCTGTTACCCGCTCGGTCGCTTCGCGCTCTCTCTCTCTCTCTCTCTCTCTCTCTTTTGAGGTTCTTCGAAAAATTTTGCGCGTCCTTCCCCCCCCCCCCCCCGGAAAAAGGGTCTGTGTATGATGCTGATGATAGTCTTTCTATCATCCTTATACGGTATTTTTGCGTTTTCTTCCTGTATCTTGTTTGGCCTTTCCATATTTTCTTGTGAAATTTTTTCGGGGTTATAATGACCGAGTTAAACCTAGCAATTACATAGATCTTGATACTTGATAGAATTTATTGTGGTTTCGACTCCTCGATTATTGCAAAGTGCAATCACTTCTTTAAAAAGAGGTTTGAAGCTGGTAAAGAAATGGAAGTCTTTGATAATATCAGGGGAGGTGTCAAGGAAAGTTCAACATAACAATCCGCCGACCCCAGCTCGCGCTGGTGTGCTTCAAGTAAGGGGGGCCATGAAAAGGGCCGCAAGAGATATAAATTCAGGCCCGACAGTGCAACTTATTGGCTGATGGCCGCACCCGAGGTGGTAAGGGAGAACATAGGCCCTTTGGCAACAGTTGCCCGTGATGTTCAACGGCAGAGGTAACGTATGATGTATAAATAAAAATGATTAAAAAAATAATGATAATAACTCTAATGACCGCAAACAATCTGAGTAAGATAAAAACATAAGAAAATGAATATGTTACAATTCAAAATCCATGAAAGATCAGAATCAAACCATGAACAAAATATTTATCTGCATTTTGAAATACTGTGATGTTGTTTGAAGAAGCTTCCGTAATGAGAAATTGATCGGAGGGATCGGAGGGAAAGAAGACATGCCCTCCTTAGCTTGTACACCCAATATGGAAGTGACAGGCAGAGAGACATTGCCCCCAGATGCAGGTAAATTCTGATTTAATCTGGTAGAATCTTCAGCTTATATAACAATTTCATGAACTAAAACATGTTTTCCTTCCTACCCCTTTACTTTCTTTACGTCTTCGCACTTTCTGCGAAAGATACGTGCAGGCAGAAATGGAAGCATTTCTGGTCGCTGTGGGACATTGCATTCGTCTTGATAACCGTTGAATTCCATGAAAGTTATATAAGGAAGTGATGCTAGTAAACAATGGCCCGGGCATGTTTATGCCAAGCTGATAGACCTATCTGAAAAAAAGGGTTACTTTTTTATGGTAAAATTTCGTTGATTCAAGGCGAATTATGTTGAGTTTGAATTATTACACTGAATCAGGGACAGGAACGGGAAGGGGTTAGGTAGATGTAACTGGAGGAGATATAATTTGTACTTTTCTATCAATGCCACTTAGGATGAGGAAACGAAGACTATCTATGACTCCGCACATACAAACACACAACCCACAGATTACGAAATATGACGTCATACTCTCAAAAGAAGTGAAGACAGTGTGTGGATCTTCATGATCTTGCCTCACTGTGGAGGCAGAATGGACCCCTCAAATCCTGAACTTGTTCATTTCAATTATCTTTTACATGCATGGGTGTTGACTCCGAGTGGACTGGGATATATCCCCCATGATTTGGGGGGGGGGGGGGAGTGGGTGGCCTGTACAATGACCCCCAATAATTGATCATGAATAAACCTGAAAAAAATATCACAGCCTCAAGTAATTGCTCAGAAACAAAGAAAAGGAAAGACGGAGATAAAAGGAATAAAAGGAAAAAAAAAATCAAAAAGAGGAAACTAAAAACAAATTCTTTCAGCGCTCGCTCGGATTTTTAGTATCCGACCATTGACAGTTTTAATAGGCATTGGCGTACAGATACCACCCCCCCCCCCCCCCCGGAAAAAAAAGTTCTACGCTCCCAAAAAAAAAAGGAAAAAGAAAAAAAGGAAAGAAAAAGAAAGGGGAAAAAAGGTAACATATGAAATTATTTACCAGATATATGCTAGGATCTATGACAAAATTAGCTAGATTTTCATTAAAAAGGTCATTTTTCCGCTAGCTCCCTTCGCTCGTTCGCAACTATTTAGAAATTGTGTCCCATATGCCATGTTCTACCCCTTCAAAATGTTTAGCTCATTACGCTACTGATAATAGGCCTACTATCTTTATGAAAGCAAATCGGTTCGCATCTTGTCTTTCTATCTAATGGCATGCTATTCTTATAGTCTATCCTTCCCGTTTGAACCGCCCACGCTTTCTCCTCTTAGTCGCTTTGCTCGGCGTTCGAGGATATTCCATCTCCCCACCACGAAAACAAATCAACAACCATGTCTTCATGTTCTACTTCTTGCGAAACCTATTCCGTTTCCAATATATCATTAAATCAATAACTTACATCATGCAGGCAAACTAAGTCATTTCTGCAGAAAAAAATGTGCGCGTAGTAAGCCCTCATTGTTCACTGCACGATATAAACAGATATGAAAATTTCTAGAACTTGAGAACTCGACAGAGGATGACATTAACATTTGTAAACAAATCTTTCGGCATATTACTCCCAGTGTTAAAGATCGTATGCTCGATTAGTCAAGCTTCTTCGTTTACTGACATTAACATTATTTGAAATTTTATATACTTTACAAAGATAATTACTTCAAACTGTAATTCATCACATCATTTTAGGATTCAGAAAGCAATAATTATCGATCTTAAAAGTGCCACTAGCTAACGAGAAAATTTAGGCCGAGAGCTATTTTCGGAGCATAATTTCAGCGGAGCAATTGTCGGCGGAGTAATTGTCAGTGGAAGAAATATAGGTTGAGTATCGGAGGAGCAATTGTCCCGGAGCATTTCCGGAGGAATTTTCAGAGGAGCAGATGTCTTCTGAGCCATTGTCGGCAGGGCAAATGTCGTCATTTCAAAGCATAATTCGGTGGAGCAATTGTCAGCGGAGCAAATGTCGTCGGAGCAAATGTCGTAATTTCGGAGCAGGCGCGGATCCAGGGGGGGGGGGGGGGGCACAGCCGGCCCGTGCCCCCCCCCCCCTTTTGTAAGAGAAGTATGAATTTTTACCATAGACGATCGCCCATTTCCTCGAATGTGCCCCCCCTTTTAGAATGAAAACCTTTTTTTTTTTTTTTTTTTTGCTTGTCAGGGAATTATGGAGGGAAAATGAACCCCATAACCCCCTACTGAGCGATTTTTGAAGGTTTGGCGAAAATTTTTTTTTTGTCCCTAGCCCCCCCCCCCCCCCCCCCCCCCCCCCCCCCCCCCCCCCCCCCCCCCCCCCACTGAGCGACTTTTCGAGAAGCTGGCGAGACCAAAAAAATACGGGTCTACCTTTTCACAAACTTTCATTTTTGTGCCCCCTCTTTTACTCAATCCTGGATCCGCGCCTGTTTCGGAGCATATTTCAACTACCCCAAACTCTCCTAACCAGCAATCCCTCATTGTCTTCAAAAAAAAAAAAATCTTAAAACTCACTTGTTCCGTTGATAATTCATTGTAAAACGCATTTGAACATGCACATGGAAAATGTGCTATATAAATACATTCTTCTTCTTATTATTATTATCATTATCATTATTATTATTATTATATTTCGGCGGAGCAGTTGTCGGCGGAGCAAATGTCGGCTTCCCTTTCCTTCTCTCCATTTGCATTTTATAGGCGGAGCATTTGTCGCCGGAGCAAACGTCGTAATTTCGGAGCGTATTTCGGCGGAGCAATTGTCGCCGGAGCAAATGTCGCCGGAGCAAATGTCGGCGGAGCAACTGTCGGCGGAGCAAGTTTCGGCGGAGCGAGTGTCGGCGGAGCAAATATCGGCGGAGCAATTGTCCCGGAGCATTTGTCGCGGAGCACTTGTCGCATTTTTCGGAGCAGTTGTCGACGGAGCATATCTCGGCGGAGCATATGTCGTGTCACCGGGGAGGACACTGCAATGGCAGCACGGTCGCGGGGGATTGGTCTCATCTTGGGACTCTTCCCCATATCGATGTCCTGGAGTTTATGGCAGTTCTGTTGACCCTGCTCCATTTCAGAAGTCGACTTCTCAGTCGTTCAGTTCTGATCCTCAAGGACAATGTCACTGTGGCGGCATATATCAATCGGCAGGGAGGCACTCGTTCGGCTGCCCTGAATGCCCTAGCAGCTCAGCTGTGGAGGTGGTGTCGTCACATGGCGATCACACCCGTGGCCTCTTTCATCCCCGGTCGGGAAAACCTCATTGCGGATTTTCTGTCTCGGGGCAGGTGTCTTCCATCAGAATGGATGCTCTATCCGGAGGTCTTTTGCCGCATTCGCAGTTGCCTAGGTCCACTGGAAGTGGATCTATTTGCATCGGTGCTAAACCACCAGCTGCCGAAGTATTGCTCCCGTGTTCGGGATCAGGGAGCATGGGCTCTCGATGCTTTCTCCCTCAGCTGGGAGAACCTTCAAGGATTCGCCTTTCCTCCCTTCCAACTGATTCCGCGAGTCTTGCGGAAAATCAGGGAAGATTGGGCTGGGGTGCTTGTGATAGCTCCCTTTTGGCCCAGGAGGAATTGGTTTCCGGAGCTAATGAGCCTCCTGAGGGCTCAACCGTTCCTTCTCCCGCTAAGAGCGGATCTGGTGTTGCAGCCCCTCTCGGGGATTCTTCACCACAGTCCGGAGTCCCTTCATTTGACTGCTTGGCCCCTGTCAGGGAATCTGCAAGACAGTCAGGTCTCTCTGATAGAGCCGCGGACTTTTTAATGTCCAGTCGTAGGGTTTCTACTAGGGAAATTTATAATTCCCGTCTCTCGGTCTTTTTCCTTTGGTGTAAAGAGCGAAATCAAACTCCTTCTAAGGCTCCTATTGGTTCAATTGTGGATTTCCTAATCTCGTTATTTGACAAAGGGAGATCCATCTCTACTATCCGAGGCTACCGTTCGGCGATTGGGGCCATTCATTCGGGTTTCTCAGATGGTTCGGGGATTTCCAATTCCCCGCTATTGAGTGGTTTGATTCGGTCGTTCTTTCTGAAACGTCCTCCTTGTTCTAGGTTATGACCGTCTTGGAGTCTGCCTAAGGTTCTGGAGGCCTTGGCGAAACCTCCTTTTGAACCGTTAGGTGAAGCTTCGCTTCATCATCTTACGGTTAAGACTCTCTTTTTGGTAGCTATTGCCTCTGGGCAGAGGCGCAGTACTCTTCATGCTCTCTGTCTTACTCCTGGTCATGTTCGCTGGAAGAGAAAAGGCATTAGATTGATTCCTAAGGCTTCTTTTATTGCCAAGAATCAAACGGCTGCCTCTGGCCCTGTTGAGATTTTTCTTTGTCCGCTTTCTGGGTTTTCGTCAGTGCGCGAGGACAAAGCTTGGTGTCCTGTTAGGGCTCTCAAATGGTATATTGATAAGACTAAGTCTTATCGTAAGGATGATCAGTTGTTCCTGATCACTAGAGAGCCTTTTTTCTCCTGCTTCTCTTGATTCCATTTCTAGATGGATTGTCGAGGCTATTAGGGCTGCTGGCACAGATGCTCTTTTATCTGACAGTAAGCCTCATGCTCATGACACTCGTAGTGTCAGCACTTCTTGGGCTCTGTTTCAAGGTGTGGCGCTTGATGATATTTTGAAGGTTGCTTATTGGCGTTCGTCCAATTCCTTCATTTCTTGCTACCTTATGGATGTTCCCGCAGGTGAGGCTATGTTTGCGTCAGCCACCTTGAAGGCCGCTGTGTCTTCTTTGTAATCTTCGGTGTAATCCTATTCCCTTCTGCTTGAAACATGCCTCCCGGTCTTTGAGTTGGCGCTGGTCTGGCATAATAGGTAGGTATATATGATTTATTGCAGTAAATTTGTAAAATCAGCACTGATTTTCTTATTTACTATATAAATCTATATACCTACCTATGACCCTCCCTCCTTCCCCTCACCTTGCAAGCAACATGTTTCTACTTGGGGTTGCTCGCAAAAGAGGAAGATGGCCGTGGCGTTTTGACGCGCGTGAGTGGCGAAGGGGACAATAGGATTACGGGGGGTGCGCGCAATATTGTGACTCATTTGTGTTAAAATCTCGAAGGGGTCCCGTAGTCAAGACTACTGGCATAATAGGTAGGTATATAGATTTATATAGTAAATAAGAAAATCAGTGCTGATTTTACAAATCAGTGATTGTACCAGTGTGCTAAATTCATGACGTTTTCGGCAAGCTGATATTGTGACCACTCGCAATGCATTTCGGGATAGGGGTAACCTCTCTCCCGCTGCGGGCGTACTGCTGAAATTAAATAAAATCCATTCGCTGATCCATCAAAATGCGGTATCAATGAATGCGTCGTCTGCTGAGCTTGTTAACGGTATACAGTCTAGCTAGCGTCAGCGTAGGCGGCTGGGCAAGGCGAGGGAAAGGTACCGAGCGTCATACCATCTCGCTGCACTGGACGTGCCCGAGGACGTATATATAGCTGTGCTGTCAGGGTATGAATATTTCATAATTCATGATAACGCTAAACACATCCATAAAAAAAAAAAAAAAAACAGCAACAACAACGTTAAAGGCAAAACCAGTGATTCTTGCTGCAAGGAATTTAACTGGAAATTGGAAATTTCGACATGAATTCAATTCATATTATCTTTTATTAAAAAGTTTTAAATAATTCTATTCATTAATTTTTGGTTATTCATGATTTATTTTTTGTATTATTTTTTATTCATTTATTCAAATATTTAGTTTTTTAAATAATTAATAATCAATATTATTAATATTAGGTGTGTATTTATGTATGTATATATTCATTTATTAACCTATTTCATTATTAAAGTTAAGCTAAATTTAATTTGACATCGCCACCACTTCTATTCAGACCTCACCCAGGGGCGGATCCAGGATTGAGTATAAGAGGGGGCACACACATGAAGGTTTGTCAAGGTAGACCCGTATTTTGTTGGTCTCGCCAGCTTCTCGAAAAGTCGCTCTGGTGGGGGGGGGGGGGGCGTTTGTCAACAGCAAAAAAAAATCGCCAGACCTTCAAACAGTGGGGGGGGGGGCCTTATGGGGGTCCAGTTTCCCCTCCATAATTTGCTGACAAGCAAAAAAATAAGACAAGAAAAAAGGTGGCACAAAATGCATACTTTTCTTCCAAGGGGGGGGGGGCAGGGGCCGGAAGTGCCCCCCTGGATCCGCCCCTTCTCTCTTTCCTTTTCACCATATCTTCTCAGTTTCGCCTTTTCTCATCTTTTTTGTCTTCCCTCTCTATCTCATACATACACCTTGATCACACGTCCTGGTTCATTCACCCCTCCCCTATATGGTTCATTTCATTGATATAATGTGAAAGGACCTTTATCATGTTCATAGAATAATTTTCAATTACATGTATATCTTTCTCACAATCAAGATTTAAGGTACAATAGTTTATACACGTCGATTCAGAAATACGTTTATATTTTTTTACTTTTTAATGAATATTTTCTTGCATCCAGAAATGAGGACAGTTTTTAGAGAAGTTTAGACAATGTCTTACACGTTTACTTCTTCTCCTTTAAAAAATCCAACATAATTTATATAATTCATCTGCAGTCATACACTTTTTTCATATACTCCAATACAATATAGTTCCATCACAGCCGACTTGTCAGGTCAAATAATATTCTGTACAAATTATGTACATGCATTTAAAAAAAAAGAATTTCAATCTAAATGAATCATACGTTATTATAATTTCAATCCCTTTCCAAGAAGTAAATTATTTGAATTACAATTTAAAGATTATTTACCCACTACACCCCTACAAAGAAGAAATGACATAAGAAATAAATGACCATCTAATTTCTGTTCAACACACACCAATGACAACAATTTTGCTCCTAAAAAACAAAGATAATTTTGACAGTTGTAAGAACTCTTTAAATGATCCATCTCCTTTTAGGTTGGTACAAGTATATTGCATGTTACTATTATTATAAATCTAACTATAAAAAGGGGCAGGAGGAAAACACATAGAGATCTAATTAGATAGTTTCAAGTCAAATGAAGTGTTGAATAGTATGGATTTTCTCAGTAGATAATGAATAAAATCTCACTATATAGGCCACACAGAAGAGGAAGACCTCCTCACAATAACGAGCTACTATAACAAAATGGCTGCATTTGACTACAACATTTGAAATGGGGAGGGGGTGGGTAAAATGGTCAAGATATAATTGAAGAACTTTCAACTCCTGTTCAGTCATTCTAATTATAATAATATACATGTATGTCCATTTATATAGCGCAACTACTATACAAATATACTCTCTGCCCTTTAATTACCGCAGCTTTAGCCGAGCCGCCATGAAAGGCGCTAAGGCATTTAAGCAATTTCTCCCAACCGGTACCCATTTACTTCACCTGGGTGGAGAGTGACAAATGTAGATGACTGTTTTGCCATTAGCGCTGCGGCAGGATTCGAACCGTGAACCATATGATCCACAGTCTGGTGACGTATACACTAGACCATGACACCTCAACATGCATATTATACTTGAATCCAGATATGATTATAATATGAAGAAATGGGGTAACCTCGCTATTCATAAGGACCGCTTATTCATAATGCGTGACTAAATGAATAGCGGTCCTTCTAAATAGACAAATTACCATTATTCATATCTATTCATAACGTGTGTTAAATGAATATAGTGGTTTTCTATGAATAGCTGTCCTTTTGAATAGCGAGCGGACCCAGAAGAGATACATGTTGATCAAAGCAGGGGGCTATTTCACAGAAGAGCTGAAGTAGAAATCCATATCTGTCGAAAGAAAAGAGGAAAGATTTTAGAAAATAGTATCCATTGTGTATTTGATAATTAAACAAGCAACAATTAGAATTAAAACCCTGAAACTTTGAGTAGCATCAACTCTTTATATGAAATGGAATAATAAGTGTGAATTCTCAAAAGCATTTAAGGGGGAAAAAAGTGGGACCCATAAAATTTTCAAGGCTATTCAAAAGCAACCAGATTAGTAAAGTCTCAAGAAAATTCAGTTGGTATGTTTATGTGAAAAAAATATGTGTATGTGTATTGAGGTACTAATAACAACCAGGGGCGTCGATTATGCAATGGCAGTTGCCCCCCCCCCCCCCTCCCCACCCGATAATATTGAGAGGGCAAATAAATCATTTTGCCCTGTGGTAACTCCTTGGTATTAAGTCTAGGTCCAACTAGTTAGGTCTAGACCTACCTGTTTATTTCTCACGTTTCATCAAAGTCTTTTATAGTAGGACTTTCCGTTTCATCCGGCACCTCCAACAGTTGTTGAGTTATGTAGACCTCTAACATTAGGCTCTATTAGATCTTCATGTAGATCAGCCACAAGTTAGTTCCTTGCCAAGTTTATCTGAGGGCAATCAAAGTCATGAGACTAATGAATGTGATTACTGAAAGTCACTGAGTGAAACAACAAAGACCGGTTACATGTCGTTTTTCCGAAGGTTCGTATTTCCGAAGGTTCGTTGTTCCGAAGGTTCATAATTCCGAAGGTTCGTTATTCCGAAGATTCGTTTCTCCGAAGGTTCGTTTTTCCGATGGTTCGTATTTCCGAAAATGAAAAAAGGTTCATAATTCCGAAGGTTCGTATTTCCGAAAATGAAAAAGGGTTCGTATTTCCGAAAATGAAAAAGGGTTCGTATTTCCGAAAATGAAATAGGGTTCGTATTTCCGAAAATGAAAAAGGGTTCGTATTTCCGAAAATGAAAAAGGGTTGTAAATACAGAGAATACGGCGTCAATCCGTATTTCGGATAGGGAGGAGGGGAAAGACGGCCAAGTGTAATGATATTAATTTCGTACTCAATAATCACAACAATGATGATAACAATTATAATAAAATTCAGAGAAATAGCCATTATTATCATAATTCCTATCAGTATTATGATTATTATTATTATGATTATTATTATTATAATTATTATTATTATCATTATAGTTATTATTATTATTATTATCATTACTATCATTGTTCCTATTATAATAACCAATATTTGTGAGCGAGCGTAGAGAGCGAGCGCCTCAGGAATACATGTTTCATTTCTCATATATGATATTGCTTTGGTGATTACAAATACATACTGATGTATTGAAGAAAGTGAATGATCGGATTCCGGATTAAATTTGCTACAACGAAATTGGCTTGAAGTTATTTATATAATGTATATACCGCTTTGGAAAATGAGACACACCAAAGTTCCAAGTAGATCTTTACAAGCAGAACATGGCCACGTAATGTTTTTGAAAGGGGGAGCTGATGCCTCTTGGCAGAATATCATACTCCCCGTTTCCACCATTTGCAAGCGAGCGAAACGAGTTAGAAAAAAATAAAAACCTTTTTTAAAAATTGTAATGGAAATGCAATTTCGCCATCAAAAGACAAATAAAGAACATGTAATAATGAGCCATGAATAATATTACTTAACCCTACTGCCGAATATGGAATATTTGGGCACTTCACTCGCCCTAATGAAGGGCGTTCCCTGTCCCAAACTATTCCGTTTCTAAATCTTACGCGCTAGTGAGCAAGTAAAAAAAAGGAGATATTGTGTATAGAATAAGGATTTTGTTACCAGATAATCCAAACAATTACAACATTTTGAGTACCTTCCCGCCCACGGTTACAACCGCTGACCTGAAGTTTGAAATAACTTTTACAAGCATAACGAATTACAAAACACTAAAAGACATTGAGAGTAAAACAATCCTCATCGTAAAAAATAGAAATAAGGAATTATACACGTGTAGAAGAAAACATTCTGACCTAAATTAATGGCTTTTATCAACCAGTGCCCCGCCTTTTAAGGAATTGAAGCGATTTATTTGAAACAATCGCAAGTTAAAATCAATCGCAACTGTGTACTTAACATAGGCATAGGCGTACGAGATTTTGAAAGTGCCGATATTCCGGCAACCCACACCTCATATTCAGGGAGTGAGGTGCCCGAATATCCTCATATTTCAGTCATTATATGCCGAAATATGTTATTTTTATGATTTTTCACAAGGGAAAGGCACAATTATTTTTGGTCGCTAGCTTCGCGCGCTCGTAAATTAAAAAAAAAAGGAAAGTTGCTATCATTTCTTTTACAACAAAAAGGCCATAGGTGCCGTACCAGGGATCAAACCCCCAACCTTCGCGATTCCAGTCAAGCGCTGTAAACCGTTCGACTATACGACACCTCCACACACGCACACACACACACACAAACACGTTTACATGGCTTTACTTCCGAGGACAACTATTGTTCCTCTATTGTTACTCGTCCTCGGACAGTCGACGGAATAAGGCATAAATTCATTGTTCGACGTTCGAGGACTATTGTCCGGCTTCCGAGGACCATTGTTGTCATGATTTTTTTTTTGTTCTCTGTCCGAAAATGTCCTCGGACATAATGCTAAACAAACGCACACACACACACATAAACACTTATTCGATTCTTCTAATCTTGTCCTCTTATTTTCGTATCTTTTCTCTTTTCCTCTCCTCTTTATAAACCTTCCCAGTTTTGTGTCTCCATTTCATTTTTTTATTCATTGCGGGGGTGGGGGAGGTGCTTTTCGTCGAAAAGTGATCTGCTTTTTGAAGATGGCAATTAAAATCATAATATCCTATCGTGACCCTAAATTAGCTAGAGTCTAGCCATTGTTGGAGCACTGGCACCATTGGAGGCACAAGTCTTTTGGAATAATCTTAAAGCTAATCTGCCGGAAGGGGTCCAACCGTCTTCTTTCCTATTCCATTTTCTTTCTTTTTTTTTCTTATTTTTTCGCCATCCGATGAGGGAGGGGTGGGGGCGTGCCCCCCCCCCCCCGTTGCTACACCTGTGACCCTGATGAATTCGCCTTTTTCACCAGGAATTATGAACCCTATTTCATTTTTCGGAAATACGAACCCTATTTCATTTTCGAAAATACGAACCCTATTTCATTGACTGGAAAAATGTGTTTTTAAGAAATTTAGTTAAAATTAAAGAAAATAGATTACGAGAATTTAATTTCAAAATGCTTTATAACTTGTTGCCTCTTCCAAAAAATTTAAATAGATGGGGAATAGCTAGTGATAGTAATTGTAAACACTGTCACACGGAGGAAGATGTCTTACATGCGTTTTTGTTTTGTGACTTAAGTTATCCGTTTTTACAATATGTCTAAGATCTCGATCCTCTTTCAAACCTTTTCTGTACAAATTGACATAAGTATTACAGACTTGTTAAAATTAAATTATGTAAAGTATGATTTAATTTTGACGTTAGCCTTTTGGGGTATACATAAAATGATTATTGAACGAAATAGATCTGGCGTAGACAGAATATATTTCAATATAAGACATGTACTCAAAAGAGAAATTGAAAAGAGAATGTATATAAGTGAGACTCGACAAAAGAAATATGGATTACCCGAAGATAATGTAAAATTCCTGTAACATGTTTCGAGTTGCTGGGGAAAATGTAAACATGTCATATTTGAAATGTTGAATAATAATAAATCCTCCTTTGGAGGCAAAAAGAGAAAAAAAAATTTCGGAAATATGAACCTTATTTCATTTTCGGAAATACGAACCCTTGGCTATTTCATTTTCGGAAATACGAACCCTTTTTCATTTTCGGAAATACGAACCTTCGGAAATATTAACACTTTTTCATTTTCGGAAATACGAACCTTATTTCATTTTCGGAATTATGAACCTCATTTCATTTTCGGAAATACGAACCTTCGGAATTATGAACCCTTTTCATTTTCGGAAATACGAACCTTCGGAAATATGAACCCTATTTCATTTTCGGAATTATGAACCTTCGGATAAACGAACCTTCGGAATAATGCAACAAATGTTCGGAAATACGAACCCTTTTTCATTTTCGGAATTATGAACCCCCAGGCATGGGAAATTAGTGTTTCGGAAATACGAACCTTCGGAAATAAGAACCTTCGGAAAAACGAACCTTCCATATGATATATTACTCTGTGGAGATGTATTATTACCTCTCATTAAAAGTGCTTTGATTCTGGTCTACAAATAGTAGAATCAAGACTAAATATGAACCCCTCTCCTTCTCTCTCTCTTGAAATAAAAAAAAATAAAACATCATGCTTGCCTTTTGTTTGTTTGTTTTATTTTTTCACCATGCAACATATTAATTTACAAATTACAAAATTCTGTGAGTTACATTGAAATATGCATAGCAGGAACAGTGCATAAACAAAGAATGTTTGAAGGGCAACATCCCTACAGACCAATGTGAGCAATTACAGACCAATCTCGTTATTAACTGCACTTTCCAAATTACTCGAGAAAGTTGTATACTCCAGACTCTTAGATTTTCTGAATGCAGACAAGATTATTTCTAATTCTCAATTTGGTTTTCGTCAAAACCATAGCACTTCTCATGCTATTCTTACCTTTATTGATAAAGCTGCCAAAGCAATTGACAAATTTCAACACACTGTGGGTGTGTTCCTGGACTTCTCCAAGGCCTTCGATACCATTGACCACGAAATTCTTTTACACAAATTAAACCATTATGGTATCCGCGGGAAGGCCTTGGAGTGGTTCAGGAGCTACCTTACAAATCGAAAGCAATTTGTATCCATAAATGGTCAGTGTTCTTCCAAATTATCTGTAAATTGTGGTGTTCCTCAGGGTAGCTTGATTGGCCCCCTGTTATTTTCAATTTATATTAATGACATTGGTAATTCTTCAGATATCCTTTCTTTCATATTGTTTGCCGACGATTCTAATGTTTTTTTGTCGCACACTAACCCTCATACATTGGCAAATGTTTTAACCTCTGAGCTCAAAAAATTACTTCATTGGATAAGAGCCAATAAACTGTCCCTCAATCTTCAGAAAACTAAACTAATGACATTCAGTAACTCTTTAAATAATTTACCCGATAATATCATTTTAGATAATATGCTTATAGAGGAAGTCTCTTCCATGAAAATTTTAGGTTTAATCATAGATAATAAACTCTCTTGGAAATCCCATGTAGACAGTGTATGTCAAACCATTTCCCGAAATATAGGAGTCTTAAATAAACTTAAGTATTATTTACCAAAATTTACTCTTCTAACTTCTACTCTACAGGTGACACGTGACAGCAATGGAGGATGGACGCGTTTTCATGAACATGATGAAGAGGAAATAAATAACCCTGCCAGGGTCCTGGATTAATGATGTACATTATTCCATAACTTTTGAAGGATTCATTGAATATGTCTAATAATCAAACAAGTGATCGTCACAAATATTATCTACGTGGGAAAGAAGAAAAAGAGAAGAAATCTCAGTCTGTATCGGCAACACTATCTCAATCCCCACCCGCGACAACTGCTTCTACACCGAGCGACACACCGATAAGTCAAGACGCCGTAATTACCCCACCGCTACGTTCGCAAGAAATGGCCAGTATGTCTTCCGACTCTGAGCCGGTAAGTCGCTCTGAATTTCAGCAAACATCTAACACTATCATTGACAAACTAGACTCTTTAAGTTCAAACATCTCTGCTATGCGATCAGAAATAAGCGAAATTCGTGCTGTTGTATCTGATTTAGAGGTGACTACAGCTGACACACAGGCTAGGCTAACACAAGTGGAAAACGAAGTGTTACCTAAAATGCAAAACGATTCAAAGAAATTAGAAATGGGGATTAACGATAAACTGTTAGCCCTAGTAGTTCATGAGCGCAAAATGAATTTGTTGGTGTATGGTATTCAGCAATTACAAGGAGAAAGTGTTGTTGGAGTTGCAAAGGAAATCTTTAAAGACTTAGGCATCTCTGAGGATATTCCCCTTGCTAATATTCATCGTTTGCCCCGTCGCGCTATGCAAGGAAATAGTCAGCATCAAGTTGGCCCAGACCCTATCATTATTCGATTCATCTCTATGATAGACCGTGATGCTATGTTCAACTCTTACCAGCAAAGGATGATAAGGAAATCTGCAAGTAAAAGCAGAGATCAGCCATTAGGTGGTAACATCAGTCCTCCTCCTACCGGAAAGTACCCTCAACTGAGGATTGCGACAGATTTGCCTGCTTCACTAAAGCATAAGAGATATCTGCTGGAGAAAGAAGCGTATGCACTAAGAAAGGATCATAACAAATCTACTAGGATAAGATTGCTCGGTGTGAAGTTATGCCTTCAGATCAAAGATAAAGGTTCTCAAGGAGGATGGAAGAATGTTAGTGGCTGATTGAAATATTCTCAGAAATGGAGAGCTAACCTCTAGTTCCTTATGTAATACCAATAATCAGAAGATCATGATGATGTTTTCAAATGAAGTTGAGATTTTTGTTCTCTCTCTTTTATTACCTCATGATGATATTTTCAAACCACACTGTCAGGAAGCTTCTTCTGGATTACATGTGTTCTGAAAAGCAGAGTGAAAGAAGTTCAATGTAAAGAAGAAAGACAATCATTTTTAAGTGTCAACTGATAAGGAGATCTACAGGTAAAAGCAGAGATCAGTCATTAGTTGGTAATATCAGTTCTCCCCCTACCTACATGTACATGCATGTATGCACAACTGAGAATCGCGACAGAATTGCCTGATTACGAAAGCGCAAGAGACATCTGCTGAGTAAGAAGTGTATGCACAAGAGAAAGGATCATAGCACATCCATTAGGATAAGACTGCTTGGAATGAAGTTATGTATTCAGGATAGAGATAAAAGTTTCTTCAAGGAGGATCAAAAAATGTCAGTGGTTTATTAAATATTTTCAGAAGTCGAGAGCCAATTTCTAGCTTCTTCACCCCAACAATAATGTCATGGTTGTTGTTCCCTAAGTTAGAATTTTTTATTTTCTTTTACATGTACCTCATGATGATATTTATTAAGCATTTCCCAGGAAGCTCTTTGGTACACTGTATATCTAAAACATGTCAGATGTTGAGAGCATCTCTTTACATACACTCCTACAAGACGATCAGATATGTAGAAACCTTGTCTACAGTATGAAGTTGGTCTTATCTTTAAGAGGAAAACATTCTTAAAATGGAAGCATGATTGTTGTTTTCCATCGTTAACTCACATACACGTAACGGTTTTTTTTGAAGAAACTACTTTCCAGTTTTGTAATGGCATAAACACAAATTGTGTTGTTCTACATGTATCTTGATCATATTGTATTTATGCTTATAACTCTGAAGACCAGAGCAAAGAGATCCATTTGTTTAAAAGAAATAAATATCAACTTTCAAGTATGTCATGTTTTGAAGAGATAAATTTTTTCAATGTTTTCTGTTGAAATTGAGATCCCCCCCATTTTTTTGTACAATGATATTTACAAACCAGAAAGTTTTTTACTTAAACACCAACAGTCCACATGCTGTATCAATTCTGCAGAGAGCTTTTTTTACAATTTTTACACTTGTGTACATATGTACCAACGAGCTTCTTTATGTAGTAAATGGGGTAAATCCTGACTGTAGTACACAATGAATTAAGTTTGTAAGAAAGGTCTCATAAATTCTTTTTAAAGAATAAGCATACTATTGTTATTTTTAGATTGAAAACATGACTGCTGTACTTTATCTTACATTTTCTAATGGTTTTGTAAAAAACATTTCCCTGTCAGGTACTGTACTCATACTATATCCTCTTTATAGTAATGATAGCATTTATGTATAAAACTCTGAAGAACTGAGCACTATCACTTACCGCAATCCCAACAAGAGGAAATGCTTTCAAAGTAAAGTTGTGATTTTTCTTCTTGTTTCCTTTTACATGTACCTCACGACTGTAGTGAGCTTTTATAATTTACATGAATATTCCAAAAAGACAAACATATACACGTAGGTAGACATTCGGTCTGCAGTACTCATTTTGAGTAGTAAAATTGTGTAAATGTTACTTTCATATTAGAAATGTCATTGTCTTCCCTAATTGACTCACAGATATGTAATGGTTTTGAAGAAACTACTTTCCAGATTTGAACTGGTATAAACACTATTGTGTTGCTCTGTCTTGGCCACGCTGAATTATGTACATAGTTCTGAAAGTAAAGCAAAGAGAACCAGTTGCAAAAATGAAATAAATCTCAATTTTCAAGTATGACATGTTCACAAGAATTAGAATTCTCTGAATGTTTTCAAATGAAATTGAGATTTTTCTCCCTGTTTTATTGGATAGTGATGTTTACAAATCAGGAAGCTTCTTATTTTTTTTTTTTTTTTTACACAAACAGACCAGATGTTGCATTGTTTCTGCAGAGAGCTTCCTTCTACAAAACTTTACCAACAAGATTCTTGAAAACAGGGATGTAGTAAATATGAAATGGAGTTGGAAATATATCAAGAATGAAAGGAGACAGGTTTTATTATAAAATAATAAACAATCCAAATTGTTACCTTTAAATTGAAACATGACTTCTATTTTTTCATCTTTAATCAAATACTCCAATGATTTTGTATAAACCACTATCTATTTCTGTACTGGTTTCTTATTATCTTCTCCACATAGTCATAATAGTACTTATAAGGGGTGTTGCAGGAAAATATTTGCAGTCGATTGCAAATGTTTGTTGTAAATTTACAATTGATGTATCAATTTATAACTATAGCAAAGTGATATTTACTTCTCGTTTCAAGAGGCAGGCTGGTGGTCAAGTGTGAATCTACATTATGGTTGATTTTAGGACCCATAATTGACTTGCAATCGATTGCAAGGTTCTTGCAACGCCCCATAAAACTCTCAAGAATAGAGCTCTGTTACTTTTTCATATACATATACATTTAAAAGTAATGATGTAACTTGACTATCGTACACCTGAGATTAAGTTCAAGATAGAAATAGGCCTACCACTGTTGAAAAGCAAGATGTTTGTATGAGATGGAATTCGCTGTATATTGTTTTCAGTTTTATCTTGTAATGAAATTGATAGGCTGGGAATGTTTTTTATTTCTAGTTTATCAGTTTCATCATAATAATAAACGAGGAATGTTTTTATTTTTCATCATATAAATTTAGACCAGAATGACATATTGGTTCTGTATGGATATCTTCCTTTTACCTGGCTTTCTATCAAGTTTGATATTAACTTAACAGAGATGTAGAGAATCCTAATGCAGTACTCAGGAAATTCAAGTTGGGAAGAAATATTAAAAATGATGGATGACCGTAAATTTTTCAGAGATAAATGTTCTAAATGTTACATTTACACTGTAATTTGTTAACATGACTGCTTTTTATCATCTCTAATATGTTTTATGGCCATTTGCCATGATGAACCTATGCCGGAAACATTTTTTTCATTTATCTTGTTTTTTCTTACTGAATTTCTCCACAAAGAACTGAAAGAAAGTGATGTAGTGAATGTAAGTCTTAATAGTAATCAAATCATTAGAAAGGAAAGAAATGTCAATAGTGTAAATGACAAATTTATATTAATCCTTTTAGAGAGACAGTTCCACAAACGTTATATGTAAATTGTAGAGGTTACATTCTGTGCGTTATACATAATTATTGATTTTTTGTAAAGCACTAGTAACGAAACAGATTGTGTTGCATCATCATTTCTATATTGATGTTGAATATTGCCCTTTTTACCAAAACCTCTGTTTGTTTGTTTTTTAACAAATATAAGCACAGATTGGGAGGTACATTACCTTTCCTATATTAAGATTGTTATTGCTATCGTTTCCAATTAAAGGATTTCCATAAGTTTTTATTTTTTGTAAATTTTGTACCAACTTGCCTATACAATCTGTGTTCTTACTAGGCTGTTTCCACACTGTTTCGAATAAATCACAATTATTGACCGTGATATTATGCATGGTATGCTCTCGCCACGTGAAAATCTCGTATACCAATGTTGTTTACTCGAGTAATGTCATTCCCTTATAATAATATTGACTTCAAATTCCAGGTGTTTTGAATGTCAACTAGATCTGAAAGGGACAAGAGAGTGATAACCTTTCTCGTTCAATCCGGATCGTTCAAGTGTGTAACTTGTTGTTCAGGCAGTCCACGTACTGCGAGGAAATGACAATCCCCATTGTAACATTGTCTCTCTTGCCTTTCTCTCTTACTCTCTCTTCCCTCTCTCCCTCCCTATCTCTCTCTCTCTCTCTCATTCTCTCCCTTTTACTCTCTCAATGCAGTTTTTTACGTATACTTTTATGTATTAGTCTTTTAACTTCCCATACACATTTTATATTGTCACTTGGAATCCGGGACCCCCAAGCTGGTTTACGGTAATACAGAAACTATTATCCTCTTTCATTCTAGTCCATACGCCGACAATGAATGTAGATGTTGTTACCTTTGTTCCGTTCTTTTTACTTGGTCCCTCTTCATTGATTGTAGTTTGTAAAAGTAATGTGTTGTGCAGCCAACCAATAATGTGTATAATTTATTGTACTTTCTGCAATGTACTGATATTTTTCGGCCCTTATGGGAGTAGAAATGTTTGACTTTCCTTTCGCTGAAACAAGTGATATTGACTTAGATATACTTTTCCATAGTTTGAAAACTGTTGACTCTTCTTCATTATCTGATAACCAATACGAGAAATATATTTCAGAGGCTCTTAATAATAAGTTTGATGAAATATTATTTCAGTTCGACCCTAATGATATCAATTCTGTAAGTAAATCTAAATATCATACGCAAAATCAATTCATTCAAAACTTTCAAAACACACCAAATTGTGATCTAAATTTTTTAAACTTGAATATACGTAGCTTGAATAAAATTTTTGAACAGTTGACCCTATTGTTGGACAACATTGACATCCGTAACTTTATTATTGGTCTTACTGAAACATGGCTGCAAGACCAGCCTCACTCGTTTTGTTCTCTTTCTCAACATAATCTTATCTTTAATAACCGTATGAATAGAAAAGGAGGTGGCGTTGCAATGTATGTCCCAAAACATTTGAATTTTAAAGTTCTTACTGACTTAAACACAATGAATGTATCCATGGAAGTTGTTTTTATAGAATTATTCTTACAAAATAAGAAAAACATCGTGGTTGGTACTATTTATCGCCCCCCCCCCCCCCCCCTTCTTCCAATCACAACGAATTTTTAGTTGAATTGCAGCGTCTATTAGTTCACCCTCTCCTTCAAAACAAACATTGCGTTATTACGGAGCATCTAACATCAGACCGAACGTCAGCTACTACGAGTTAACTGGAGCGTATCGAAGTTGTGCAGAGCTCGTTCGTTCTCTGGCAGAAGCGCTTTCGATTTTCACACTACGAGGGCTTCGGCGATATCACGTGACCAAATTTACATCGCGCGCTAAATCCAAAATGGCTAACTTCAGACGAACAAATATATCACAATCAAGGTGGCAAAAAGAGCGCCTAATCAGACCAGCGATCATGTTAGCCTTAGATGTGATATGCTGAAAGTGACCTTCAAAACTAAGTGTAGAAACAATTAACACACCTAGGACTAGGTCCTTTTAATATAATGTTGTCTTGTTGAACATTTTCAAGAAATACTGAATGCCATCTTTTTTCAAAAATGATTTGATTATTATTCAAAAACCGATTCATGGATTACTCTGAAATTTGGTAGATGTCTATTTTGCAATGTTTTCATCAAGATATGAAAAACTCGGACAGTTTAATGAAGTGGTTTATGAGATAGAAAAATCTTGCTGTCTCCCTAACTAGATCTACTGCTAGAATCTACAGTACATGTACATCTAGTGACAGTGTTTGTCACTAGACTAGTAATTTCCTAGACATGCCCATAAACACAAAAATTAATCGTACCAATGTTCATAACGAGTTTTGCGAGTTATTTTGGCAAATACCAGCGCTTATACCGATAGCTAAAACAATATTGGCTACACTCAGCCTACAGGCTACTCGCCCGACGGGTCGCCCGCCAGCCACGGCCGCCAGCCTTGTCGATTTCCGCTGGGAAATGAGACTTAGGCTATCATGGAGATTCAAAACTTTCACTCAAATTTTAATGATCTTAGAAACGATTTCATGAAAAAATATGATCGCATGATGATTGATTTATATTTTAAGCTCTCTCAAAAATCTATTTTGTGATGAAAGAAGTAGAAAAAATAAAATAGACCTACCTATACCGATTGTTTGGTGGCAGTGAGGGACGAAGAAATTGCACTCACGTTGTCGTTTTCACCACAACGCGGAATCAGTTAAATTTCCCCCAACTCCCGTCGTCAGAATTGGAAGGCGACGTGAGAGCAAGCCTTCGGGCATGCGCAGTGGCAAAATATGACGTCACTCGTAGTAGCTTGACGTTCGGTCTGGCGATAGAAAGCTGCCTAGTATGGGAGACTACAATGTCGATTTGTTAAAATGCAATGATAATCACTTTTCCCGTGATTTTTTTGACACCTTTCTCGCTTACTCTTTTGTTCCAGTAATATAAAGACCCACTCGGTTGTCCAATCAGTCCTTTTCTCTCATTGATAATATCTTTACAAATCTTGATCACTTACAAATGGAATGTGGCATTATACTTTCAGATATATCCGACCATTGTCCAGTTTATTGTAAAATCCAAAACATTTTAGATATTGTTAAATCACATCCTCCTTCAAAAATGATACGGAAATTTACTGACGCCAAATAAAGGAAAAGCTTGGGTCGATTAATTGGACAGAGATTGTATCTGAATCTGATGTCAATGTGTCCTATGATATGTTTATTCAAGTCCTAAATAGATCTCTTGATGAATGCATTCCACTGGAGAGATGTAAATTTTCCAATCATAGACATGAACCACGTAATCCTTGGGTTTCCAAGTCCTTATTAAGATCCATTAATAGGAAAAACAACCTGTATTACAAATTCCGTGCGAATCCCACTCCCAAAAATCGTGATAAATATACCAAATACAAAAACTTATTGACGAAAATTTTACGACTTGAGAAACAGAAGTATTATTGTTCCCAGTTTGAAAAAAAGAAATGTAATTTAAAGGAAACGTGGGGAGTTATTAATGAAGCCCTGAACAAAAAAAGTAATCTAAAAAGCATAAATCAAATTCGCGAAGGTAATAAGATCGTCAATAACGAAGAATCCATTGCTAACGTCTTTAATGATTACTTTTCAAATACTGGACCTGATCTTTCCAAGAAAATTAATGCAAGTAGTAAACCAGTCCATTCTTTTTTGCAGAACAAAAATCAGAATACTATATTTTTCAATCCTACTAACTCAACTGAAATCTTAAAAATTGTAAAAAACTTCAAAGATAAAAGAAGTTCGGGCCATGATGGCGTTAGTAATGTTTTATTGAAAAAAATCATAAACGAAGTTGTTGTACCTTTAGAACACATTTTTAATCTATCCATGACCCAGGGTACTGTACCTGATAGCATGAAAATTGCAAAAGTTGTTCCGATCTTCAAAAAGGGCGACCCCTTAGATGCATGTAATTATAGGCCAATATCTCTCTTGTCTTCTATTTCTAAAGTTTTAGAAAAACTTATCTATGATCGCACATTAACATTTTTAACAATTAATAACATATTCTCCAATTCTCAATTTGGTTTCAGACAAAAGCACTCGACAGTTCACGCTATTTTAAATTTCATTAATCATGTTGCTTCTGCAATTGATGATAACTGTCATACCCTTGGGATGTTTTTGGACCTTTCCAAGGCCTTTGATACAATTGATCATCAAATCCTATTATATAAACTCTCTCATTATGGAATGCGTGGAAGGGCCTTGGAGTGGTTCGAAAGCTATCTCAGGGGTAGGACTCAATATGTGTCCATTAATGGTGTAAACTCTTCTTTTCAACAGTTAGTTTGTGGAGTTCCGCAAGGGTCCCTGCTGGGGCCCCTTTTATTTATTTTGTACATGAATGATTTTCAAAATTCATCTCACATTCTGTCATTCATACTATTCGCTGACGATTCTTCTGTCTTTTATTCACACAAAAATCCCAATGATCTTCTTGAAACCGTAAATCTTGAACTGAAGCGTGTTGAACAGTGGATACGTGCAAATAAACTGTCTTTGAATTTAAATAAAACGCAGTCCATGCTTTTTAGCAACTCTGTTTCAAAGTTACCAGGCAATATCCTTATTCATGACACAGTTATAAAGTTAGTCGAGTCACTAAAATTTCTTGGTCTTACTATTGATAATAAACTCTCTTGGAAAGAACATAACATATTTTTAACTAAAACTATTTCAAGGAACATTGGAATAATTAATAAACTAAAAATGTTGTTTCCGAAATATATTTTGAAAAGTTTGTACTCTACTCTTATCTTGCCCTACCTCAACTACGGGATACTTGCATGGGGAAATTCTTATGATTATCAGCTGGACAAATTATTGATACTTCAAAAGCGCGTCATACGAATAATCAATCACACTGATAGGCTTAGCCACACAGATAGCCTTTTTTCAGACAATAAAATATTAAAGGTTCAGGATTTATACAATTACTTTTTAGGATGTTTTATGTTTCAGTTCAATTCAAACGATCTTCCTCATGCTATCAAATCAATATTCATAAAGAATCAAGAAATTCACAATTACCCAACCCGACAGTCCTCATCTTTTCATTTGTATAAACTCAGAACCTTAATGAGGAAAAAGACATTGATTTATACTGGTCCTGTATACTGGAACTCCCTAAATATGTCACTCAAAGTACTTCCTAATTTAAATACGTTTAAATATCACTTGAAACGAAATCTCTTACTCATGTATAATGAAGGTTAAACATGGAAGCTCAAGTTGTTCGTTTATTCTTTTTTAGTCATTGCAGAATCTTCAGTAAGTATAACAATGGGTTGGCTGCACCGCACACTCACCCCCCCCCCCCCCCGGTTTGTTTTATGTTATAGTTATGCAATTACGTATTGTAAAGGGAACCTTATTTACAAGCTGATGCTTCCTCCCCATCGCTGCTTGTAGTTCGTCTGTATATATGTGCTCTTAAATGTTTATTTCTTGTGTTTTAAGTCAGTTTTCACTTATTTGGAGATTATTAATGGAGATCTTCATTTTTTCTATTATTTCATGTGTACACTTTTGATGCAGTTGATGTGGAAATAAAACTTAAATGAAAAAAAATGAAAATGAAACATTAATATTGCCCTATTTAAATTATGGTTTAGTTGCTTGGGGCAACACACATTCTACTTATCTTGATAGAATCTTATTATTACAGAAAAAGGCAGTCCGTATCATATCAAATCTATCCTGGAAATCACACACGGACCCACTATTTTTTGAAAATGAAATCTTATAAATACAAGATTTGTATCGTCATAATCTCGGTCAGTTCATGTATAAATTAAATAATAGTTTGTTACCTGCACTATTCAGTGATATATTCTGTAAGAATATGGCTATTCATAAATACTCCACACGACAATCAAATGAATTTCATTTACCCCTTACTAGGACTATCTTCACGAAATCTATATTTACTTTCACCGGACCAAAATTTTGGAATAATCTTAATTCGAATATTAAAGATGCTCCCAGTTCACACTCATTCAAGAAACAACTAAAGACTTTTCTTTTGGTTTCCTACCGGGAATCAAATTGATTCTTGGTAGGAAATTGACTGATTGAAGCTTATAACTTTTAGATGGAATCATCATCATTCCCATGACTTATGGTAAATTCTCTGTTAATTCTGCATCCTGCATTCTGCTATAATTTTATTCAATTTTTGCTTCATATTTCAAATCGTGTTTCGTCCCCAATACTGCGCATGCTCTCTATATCTATCTTTCCCTCTTTTCTAATAAGCCAGCGTTCTTTTTGTTTGTATTTGTTTTGTTTTGTTTTGTTATTTCCATTGGGTGTGTGTGTGTTTTTGTTTTTGTTTTTGTTTTTGTTTTCTCTCTCTCCTTGTTCTCTTTGGTGTTGTCCGTCTTCTTTCGTTTGTCTTTTTCTTTTTTCTCTTTTCTGTGGCGATAAGTTAATTTTTTTGGGGGGAGGGAGGTGTTGCAGTTATTATTTTTGGTGTATGCGGGGGTGTCAGGGTGTGTATGTATCTTTTTTAAATGTATACTTGCTATACAAATTGTACAGAAATTTTTTTTGAGGGGTTTGCAAAATACAAGCTTTGCTTTTTAGCATTCCCCTCCATTTTCAGCATTTATTTATTATAATTATCTTTGAAAATTACGCCGAATGAAAATTATTATTACATGCATTTTGTTCATATTATTTAGGATGTATTTACGTTTGTCTTTATATTGTTGAAAATGGTTCATATTATTTATGATGTAATAACGTTATATTTTGTTGAAAAATGTTTCATGAAATTATGATGTAATTACGTTTTTATACTCTGTTGAAAATGGAAAATAAATGAAATGAAATGAAATGAAATGAAATATGGTATAATATAACTGATATTTATTTTGTTCATAGTGAACATGGCGTAAAATAAGACATTCTGTAGTTACAAATGTAAAAAGAAAATAAAAGGGTTAAAAAAAAAATTAATACATAGCATATACTTCTACTTGAAATGATAAACATCAGCCTTTGAGTTTGACCTTGTCTCAAGTTTGTGAAAAGTTACAAGTTACAAATACTATTATCATTATGGTTAACGTTAGGGCCTAACTTTGTTAATGTAAGGCCTAAGTTAGACCTATTTTGATCTAATAGGCCTAGACAATATTATTAGGCAAACCCGGAGAATATAGGGGCCGGTCTGCGCGTGCTGTATTCATTTGTGTGCAAGCAAATGTAGCCCAGCGGCGGCGGCGGCGGCGACGATCTTGTACCAGATTCAGCGATGAAACATTTGCGAGTTTGACTCCATTTCTGGCCAAAATCGTTAAACAACTACAAATCTGAAAGCCAAGAGGACAATATGATTATCACAGCATTGATTACTTGATTTAAAATATATTTGGAAGTTGTTTTGAACTTGATTATGAACTTGTTACATGTGTTCATTTTTGCCTCTGCCGATCTCCGCACTGTAATGTAAAACATGGCACGCGCACGCCGACCTGCCCCTATTTTGTGAGTCTGCCTGATATTATTTATAGAAAAATATATCGATGATGATTATCACGGCAAGAATTCCTTATGTCCCAGCCACCTTATTTTTCATTTTTGTTACGTGTCCGGATCCGGATCCGGTCATCCGAATCTGATCCCCCATCCATCATCATGATCATCATAATTAATTAATAATTTAACAAATTTAACGTTACATGCATGCTAACACTAGTAACACTAACAGCTCTCTCTATTTTATTTTTAATAATTTTTATTACCCTGGATTGCCAAATTTGTTTCATCATCATTTCAAATACACAGTTAGCGATTACATTCCTCAGAAGCAATTATTATGGACCACTCGGTTATTGTTATCGTTATTTGTATTATTTTACTTGATAGGACCTCTTTGTGGTACATAGTTCACATAAAAGTAGCCAAAGTTCGGCGAACTACATGGGTCACACATTTTTACATTGATTGACTCATGGTTACTCGACCTTGTATGCCCAAGGAGGTGCTGGGCAAGCTTGCCTAGTACCTCCTTGGTATGCCTATGGCCCGTCTTGCCGGCATGCTGGAGTCGGTTTTGAGCCTGCAATCGATTATAAGATCGATTTTAACCAATCATTTTTGTTTTTTTTTGTTTTAAGAATCTTTCATACTTCCTTTTTCAAAATAACATAATCTTTTCATAATAACATAATCTTTTCAAAATAACAAAATAATCATAATCAAATATTTCGAGAGATAGTAATCGATTTCAGGCTTCACATCGATTGTATGTCTTAGGGCGGGCCTCTGATCTCTGATAGTTGGTTGTTGCAATGTTTTTTGTTTTTTGTTTTTGTTTTTGTTTTTCTTTCTTCTTCTTATAATAATTGACCGGTGCAGATACTGGTAATCTATTCTGATGTATGATATATATTGTTTGTATACAGTTATCTATAGTCATTTTAAGCCAATCAAAGCTTTTCTCAACAATTTTTTACGATAATTTTTGTTGTATAATTATTATTGTGTTGTGATCAAATATTATTTTAGTTTATTTAACTTTTTGAAGAATATACAAAATTACTACTCAATTGTTACAATTTCGGTGCCATTCTCTGTTACGATTATTTATTGTTTTGAACCAAAACAAAAATGAAGGTCCAAATGTTAATTAATAAGAGTAGCACCACTGACAATTTATGTTATTAATTAACAAAAATCGTCATTCATGAGTTATTATATAATCGCAACCCGTTCGGTAATTTTCTGTTTATATTATATAATTTAATCGCCAATTCTCGTGCAAATCATGGATTTGTTTTTTGTAATTTGAGCTAGCTAGCCAATTTTGTTTGAAACTCTAATTATGTGTTCTATATCTTCCACATTCTTTATTATCTCTTCGCCCCTAGTCACATTCACACACATGTACACACACACAACTCGACACATCACTACATGCACCTCTCTGCACTTGCACGCACCAAGCACTCCAGATGCATTATATTGTACTGCATACCAATTTGTTCTTCATTCATGGATATGGATGATATATTAAATGATGAACTATTTAATTCCCAGAGCAAATACTATACTGCAAAAGAATTCATTTCTACTTTTAATTCAACAAACCAAAATGGTAAACGAAATATTTTCAGCGTAATACACATAAATATCCGAAGTTTGCAAAAGAACTTTGATACTTTCAATGAATTTTTATCTATATTAAATTCATTTCCTTTTTCTGTAATAGCTTTGACAGAGACATGGTTACACTCAACGACCCCTCCCATATTTAATATCGAGAATTACACATTTAACCATATAGATCGCAAAAATGGTAAGGGAGGCGGTGTGGCGTTTTATATTCACAATAATCTGCATTATAAAGTGAGGCATGATATTATAATTAACGGCGTAGAAACCCTATTCATAGAAATTATTGACGATAACTATAAAAATAAAATAGTCGGTGTAATTTATAGACCACCAAACAACATAGCTGATATATTTTTAGATAAATTAGAATCATGTCTTGAAATCTCGAGAAAACAAAGACATTTACCTCATGGGTGATTTTAATATAGATCTCTCTCTGCCTTACACTGCCCTTGGGCAACATTTTACTAATTTATTATTATCATTTTCTTTCAAACCTCTTATTGACAAACCTACGAGGATTACAAATACAACACATACAATAATTGACAACATTTTCTCAAACGTACTGAGTACAGATGGTAATGGAATAATATATTACGATATCTCAGACCATCTACCAATTTTCACGATATGTTCAGATAATAAACGCTTACATCAACATTCAAATAAAGAACACATTACTCGACGAAAAGAAACCAAACGCAACATAGAGTCCCTAAAAACAGATTTGAGTACAGAAAGTTGGCAAGATGTTTTTCATGAGACAAAGGCTAATAATTCATATGAAATATTTATAAACAAACTTCTTCATTATTATGATAAAAATGTGCCTCTGACAAGAATAACTTCCAGCAAAAAGAAGAATAAACAACCGTGGATCACTCAAGGAATAATAAAATCAATATTTACTCGTAATAGATTATATAAAATATCACTTAAATCACCTACTTTGGCACATCAAAACAAATATAAAAAATACCGTAATAAGCTAACTTCTATTATCCGTTTAGCACGAAAATCATATTTTTCTGACAAAATTGAAAGCAATAAAGACAATAACAAAACATTGTGGTATACAATTAATGAAATGTTAGGTAAAAAAAGAGAAAATGTACAAAATGTCGAATTATTAGAGAATGGAAATTACATTAAAGACAATGGTCTTATTGCTGATGCATTTAATACATATTTTACCAATGTTGGCCCAAAATTGGCCTCAAAGATTGATACTAATGATAATGATTTTTCACAATATCTAAATAATCATACCGAGCACTCATTATTTTTTAATCCGACGAATGTTCATGAAATTTTAGAAATTGTTCGATCTCTAAGTCCTTCTAAATCTAGTGGCCATGATGGAATAAGTGTACATCTATTAAAACAAATTATTCATTTCCTGGCTTCCCCGCTGGCACATATTTTCAATCTATCTCTTTCTCAGGGAATTTTTCCTGATTCACTAAAACTTGCCAAAATAATTCCAATATTTAAAAAAGATGACCCATGCCTTATTGCAAATTATCGCCCAATCTCGTTGTTACCAAGCTTTTCTAAAATACTTGAAAAAATTGTTTACAAACGTTTATACTCTTTTTTGGATATGAATAAACTATTAATTCCCAACCAATATGGCTTCAGGAAAAATCATTCGACTGACCACGCAATTTTACAACTTTACGACAAAATAACTGATTCATTTTCAAAAAAGGAGCACACTGTTGGGGTTTTTATGGATTTATCGAAGGCATTCGATACAATGGATCATGCTATATTATTATGTAAATTAAAGACATATGGCATCAGAGGGATCGTACTTTCCTGGTTTAAGGACTACTTAGATAATAGACGTCAATATGTTAATTTCAAATCCAAATCATCTAATATATGTACTGTGAAATGTGGAGTACCACAGGGCTCAATCTTAGGGCCCTTACTGTTTTTAATATATATGAATGATATTGTCAATGCATCACTTTTACTAACATACGTTTTATTTGCAGATGATACTAACATATTTTATTCACACCAAAAATTAAACATGCTTGTTACAGCTCTGAATCTAGAACTAAAGAAATTATCATTGTGGTTTAAATCCAATAAACTCTCCCTCAATATAAACAAAACAAACTTCATGTACTTTAAACACATTAATTCTACACATGTATTTCGCAATAATATTTTCATTGATGACATGCCCGTTACTGAAAAACATGAAACAAAATTTTCTAGGTATATTGATCGACTCAAATGTAACTTGGAATAGTCACGTTCGTAACATTAGCATGTTGGTAGCAAGAGGCATAGGTATTTTATATAAATTGAAATATTATCTTTCTCAAAGATCACTATTAATGCTCTACAACTCATTTATTTTGTCACATATATCGTACTGTAACATAGTATGGGGAAATAGTAACAAAATGAATATAGACACTATGTTGCGTCTTCAAAAGAAAGCACTCCGTATCTGTTCTCATTCTCATTATTTAGCCCACACCGATCCTATATTTCATAAGTTTAAAACATTGAAAATTAACGATATTCACACCTACCAAACTGCTATATTTATGTATAAATTTTCCACCAACGCTACACCAATATCCTTTCATAATATTTTTATCTACAACAGAGATGTCCATTCCTACCCGACACGACATTCATCAGATCTTCATTTAACAAATCCAAAATTAATAATAGCTCAAAAAACGATAAGATATCATGGTCCAGATGTTTGGAACAATTTACCTCATGATATTAAACACGCCGTATCTCTTTTTTCTTTTAAAGCTTCGTTAAAGAAGTATTTGCTATCCACTTATTTGTAAACTTCTCACTTGCACACTTTTCACTTCAATCCCTTTCCTTGCCACTTTCCCCTTCTTTTTGTAGTAAGAAATAATTTTTTTTCAGTTAGTGACATCGCTTTTATGATATAGACATTTTATATTAATTATGCTTTCCATGTAACCCTTTCCACTGGCTGCTATTCATTCAAGCATTTTGCTTAAGATAGCTGGCCCCTGCATTTCTGCCATTTCTACTTGTTCATTTCGATTTATAATCATGTCTTTATTCTGTTGTCATTGTTATTTAACTGTCACATTTGTAATTTGAACAATTATGTTGTATATTTATTACTATAATTGTTTGTAAATTTGTTATTTGATTTGACAATAAATGCAGAAAATCCTGCTTTGCAGGTTGTTATAAAAAAAAAAAATAAGTTAATCTAAATTTATAACTAAAATCAAACCTTGATTGATCCATCGTCGAGCTCTGACTTCATGAGCCTTATAGGCGGTCAGATCGAGAGAGAGAATTGTATTATGTAGCAATAATGTACACGGTATATATGCACACGGTACGGACACATGGATCGAAATCGAAATACAGTGCAGTAGCAGCGAAATATAGCAGGAAAACGTTAGCAACCTCACAAATACATATTATTGTATCGTAAAGTAAAATGATAAATTTATAACCATTTTAATCTTTTTTCTCTTGAAAATTATAAAAATAATTGACAAATATTATTGAACATAACATCTTATTTTAACATTTTCATTCAACAGTCTTTTAAAGTATAAACTGAAAAAAAAATCAAATCTACAATCTACCTATAAACCTCTCTGAGAGAAAACGATGGTCACAGAAATTTAGCGAAGTGAACCCACAGACTCTAGGAGTTCTGTGAGTGAACCTTCCTCATAGCAATACTGCAAAGTGTTGCCGCCCTCTACGTTCGTTGGTTGTAGCCTTTGTTTGTTTGGTTGTTGGAGTCTGACTTCGAACCATTTGGCGTATCAAGTCGTCACTGTAGTCGAGGCAAAGGTCTAGGTTACCCAGAGCGACGATCCTGTGGTGATTTATGCACTCATTTTTTCATCCCTCCATCCACGTAATGATTAACAATTTATAGTAACACATCCTTTAACAGGTAAGACTTTTCATTGATCTTACTAATTTTAATTATGCGCTATTGAAAGCTTATTATGATGTCTTCTGTCTCTTCTATATCTTCGGGAGAAGAGAATTATATTACGGCCGTTACGGAGAAATTTAGAGATGTAGGGGAGGTTATATCTTCTGACGGTACTACCGTCCCCGAAGACAGTGATGACATTGCTTATTGTTCATGGAAAACAGTACATAAGAGATCGGTGAAATCGAAAAAGATGCCAAGAAATAGAAGCAATAGTGATGGGATGTTGCATGAAAAGAATAACAAAATACCAAAAATTTTCCCTTTCGACTCCGACTCATTCAAGCAGGAAAGTAATTATTGTAGGATTAGAAAATAAAAATGTGTGCAGAGCCAACCCGGTAAAGGTTGTAAAACAAATTCATGATCTTGTTGGAAGAGTAGAAGGTATAGTGAAAGAAAGAAACCTGTTGATTGTGAGATGCGAGAATGAGAGCCAAGTGCCAAAACTGTTGGAATTGACACAACTGGCGGGCATTAATGTGAAAGTTACACGATACAACGGGAGCCAGGGGACTACTAAAGGAGTTATTCACAAAATTGATACGCAAATTAGTAACCAAGAAATAGAGGAAGTTTTGGAAGAAGAGAATGTAGTGAACGCCAAAAGATTTCTGAAAAAAATCAAAGGAGAAATGGTAGCAACCCCCTCCGTACTCCTTACTTTCAAGGGTAAGAACCTACCCAAGACTGTAAATTTTCTGTATGAGGTAATAGAAGTAGATATCTATATACCCCCAGTGCCGCGATGCCATAAATGTCAGTTATTTGGACATATCAAGGCTAATTGCAAAGGCAATTTGCGGTGTGTTAGATGCGGGGGAGAACATGAGTTTGAAGATTGCCCCAATAAAGACAACCCCAAATGCCTCAGGTGTAGTAAAAATCACTCTGCAGCGTATCAAGGATGTAAATATTACGTCGAAGCAAAGTTGATTCAAAAAATAAAGTTGGAAGGAAATCTTACTTATGCCCAAGCGGCCAGGGCCCATCGCGCACAGATAAACGCCGAAACTGACATGGCGGATAATCAGACAGCCATGGGTAGTAGTAACTCAAACAATCCTGTCACAAAACACATAATGATAGGTTCAAGGTCAGACAGTCAACCGAGTGCTGAACCAAACTCTCAGTCCCATATCCCAGTACGGGAAAGAAAGGATGTAAGGGACAGGGCAAAACCCAGATCCCACTCACAGATCCCAATTCTAGTGCGAAAAAGAAAGGAGGAAAGAGACAGGGAAAAGCAGGACACTCCTATTAATGAAACTGTAAACTTAAGTCTAGTGAATGTGACATCTATTGACTTGATTTTGTTTATTCTGTCTGTGATAAGACAATTGCCTAAGTCTAGTAATGATGATAATTTCTTGGAAGTGGTAATTAAAGCAGGTAAAGAATTTTTGAAAGCAGACGTTACCATGGAAATGGTAAAAAGCCGCCTCAAATGACAAAGTCCATATCAGACCTACAAATTGTACAATGGAACGCACAAGGCTTGACGGCTCATGGCGCAAACTTTTTATCTTCCCTCATTGACAACAATTTGTTAGGTATTCGCCCGGATATAATGTGCATTCAAGAAACTTGGTTCAATGATTTTAATGTTTTAGCCATACCCAATTACGTTTGTGTTTGTAAAAATAGGCCGGACGGCGGAAGAGGCGGTCTGGTGATGTATTTTAAAAATGACATCACTTTCCAGTTGATGGAAACACACAGGGACGCTGAATACCAGAGAGTTGATATTTTTTGTAAAAAAGGAGTTGTCTCAATTTTCAACTATTATAATCCTTGTAAAAAGATTGAATTGATAGATCTAAATAGTATGATAAGAAATGTGCCAGGGAAGATTATAATTCTGGGCGACTTTAATAGTCACAATCCTCTATGGGGGAGCAATAAATTAGATACAAACGGTAGAACTGTAGAGTCCTTTATGGAAAATAATGATTTGGTTTTATTAAATGATGGGTCCCCTACAAGGTTAGACCCTTATTACGGTACATACTCAAATTTGGATTTGTCTTTAGTATCGAAAGAATTAGCCTGTTATACAGATTGGAAGGTGCTATCCAACAACTTTGGCAGTGATCATAATCTGATTTGCATAAATTTTAGACAAGTGTACAATAGATCAAAAGACATAGATGATGCAAACGTGGGATATAGATGGTCTTTTAGAAAGGTTAATTGGGAAGATTATAGAAGAGAAATTAAAGAGGCATTGAAAAAAGAAGAGTATGGAAATCCTGATGTGAATATTCAAGGTCGATACAATGTGATTGTTAAGGTGATCAAGGAAGCGTCAAACAGGTGCATTCGACAAGTGCAGATTTGGAGAGAAAACAGAAGGAAAGTAAATCCCTGGTGGAACAATGCTTGCCAAAAAGCTGTTCAAGAGAGAAATCGTTTTAAAAACAGATTAAGGAGGTATTATGATTTAAATGACGTTAAGAAATACTTGCTGTTGCTCAGAAGGTGATCAGGAGAGCACGATATGATTACTGGTTAGAATACTGTCGTAGAACGAATAGATTTACAGACATTGGGAAAGTCTGGGAACAGGTTAAAGGAATGCGGGACAGCACAATGAACAAGCACATTTTTCACAATTTAATTGTGCGATGGAAACATTTTGAAAGAAGCTGAAGAGAAAGCGAATGCAATGGCAACCTATTTTAAGTCGGTTGATGAATCACTTTCTGTAATTGAAAATGAAAACGAAAATACCTCGTACAATTATTCTTCAAATGATGAAACAAATGATGATTGTATCAACGATGACTTTAATATAAGTGAAATGAGGAATGTGTTAAAGGAGAGGAAAAACTCCTCACCAGGTAAGGATGATATTTATTTGATTATGATTACAAATTTGCCGAACAGGGCACTCGTGTATTTATTAAATTTGTATAATGACATTTGGAAAACTTCAAATTTTCCACACCAGTGGTATGAGGTTATTCAGATTCCAATTTTGAAATCAGGAAAAGATTCTACTCAAGTGACCTCTTATAGGCCGATATCGTTGATATCAACTCTTTTTAAAGTTATGGAAAAAATGATTAAAAATCGCCTCACGTGGTATTTAGACAAAAACGGACTATTAAATCCACTTCAGTCTGGCTTCCGCAGATATAGGAATGTTAAAGATCACTTAGTGAGATTGGAGACTGATGTACATGTATCCTTGAAAATGAAAAAAAACAAACTGCAGTGGTTTTTCTAGACTTAGAAAAGGCATACGATGGGTTATGGAAAACTGGTCTTCTCAGAAAGATGTCTGTCTTAGGCATTGGTGGAAAAATGTTACTTTTTATCAAAGCATTTCTATTGAAGAGGATTTCTAATGTGAGGATAAATAACTGTATGTCTCGCCATTACACGTTAGAAAACGGTATCACGCAGGGTAGCTCATTAAGTCTTTTACTATTACCCACGCCGATGAAATCGGCAGGGTTATGTAAAGGGCTCCGTATGTTTGTTTTTTGTTTTTTTGTGTTTGTTTGTATGTTTGTGTACAAGATAACAAGAGAACGGGTGAACGGATTTGCACCAAATTTTCAGGGAATGTTCAGAAAGTGACAGGAAAGAATCGATTAGATTTTGGTGATGATTGGTTGACCCCTGCACATTCTGTGTGACCTTGAAGTTTTGACCCTGTAGTAAAGTATAGGAACTTCAGTTCAGATAGTGACAGGAAAGAAACTAGAAAGATTGATGACCCCAAACTTCGCCTGCAGATGCAGAAAAATTTTGGCCAATCAAAACACTCATTACTTCGTCTCACCAAAAGTCTATTTCAGGTTTATGAATTTTAGAAGACTTTTAGACCCATTATTTGCCATTTCACTTCAAATCCGTACGAGCCTGCAATGAATATTCAAAGCCCACGTATCCCAGCAACAAGGGATTGCGCGCGATACCTTTTTTAACTACAAATTCATTTAGATTCAGGCTACCCTACCCCTACGGCTTCTCCTCTATTTCTTATCTTCTGTGCATTTCTGTTTATTTTCCCCGGTTCTTTCCACTTTGTTGTGGAAGTTTTTGTGATTTATTTTATCCTGGTGGACGTGTAGTACGTGATTTTAATTGTTTTCGGTGAAAATCTGGTGAGTTTGTTCGACGTGAGTGAGTCTATCGCACTCGCGAGCGTTCGCGTGTGTTGATCTGAGTGAGTGGGCTGTGTAGCTAGCTGTACGTACATAACTATACACAGCGCTGTCGCGAAGTGACGGCGATCTGGTCGGGCTAGGGAGTACATAACCCCAGGAGTACAGTGCCTGTGCCTTAACCTGACTGTAGTAGGATTGAACTTTTTTCTTTGGGTTATAACGGTCCTGTCATTTGAGATTTGAGTTAGTTTATAACTCATTTATGTCTGTTTGAGTGGATTTCGTAGTTGTAAAATATATACAAACACTGTATTTTTTTTTAATTTGTGTGGATTTGCAAAATTTGGTGGCTAATCGAGGTTCGCCGAATACATGCACGTCAGTATCCACTTTGACTTTGTTGATGGGTGGTGACTGAGCTGAGTGAGTAAGCTCTGTGCCTCGCATGCATTTTGAAGTCGAGATCTAACTTATTTTGTCGTCATATTTATTTTATCCAAGCCCGATGAAAAAAAACAACAACCCCAATTGCAATGTAATTTAAGGATAGAACATGAATACATTTACTAACACTTACGTGACTGAACACTGAATACAAATTGCTAACAAATTTTTTTCCTCACCACGCCACGCTCTCTGACATGTCTAATCAATTACTTTTAGGGGAGAGATGTTTCAATAATAAAATATCTTTTTCAGAAGAATTTTTTCAAGGGTGGGGACACACAAAGCTATGACCTGGATATGGCAAAATTTATTGGGGGGGGGGGGGGGTAGATGTGCCTCTTGTTATCCCCTTTGAATGGCTACTGCTTACAAAAATAATCGCAACAAAACAAAACCTATATTCGGTTTACTTTTTTTATACACGACAGGGGAACCAACCAGTAAAAATATATCTGCAGTTTCAAGAATAATAGCTCCGCTAAGGCGTGGGTCTGCCGCCTTTGACGGCCTTTCTAGTTTACTTTAATGTTGAATGACTTGAAGATAAAGATAAGTTAAATTATCTTGCTATGCTGATGACATCGCAATTTGGTATTCAAATAACAATTTGGAGCTGGCTCGCAGGAAATTACAAGAGGCCCTGCATGAGCTTGAGATATGGTGTTGGGAGTGGAAATTAAATGTTTCTCCTACTAAATCCGCGGTTCTAATCTTTACCAACAAACCAAAGAGAGATATTATTTTAAAAATAAAAGGACGTAGTCTGCCAGTATACGAGCAGTATAAGTTCCTTGGTATGTGGTTTGACTCTAAACTAACTTGGTCTGTCCATATCTAGAGTCTATCATTGATAAATGTAAGAAAAGATTAAACTTGCTACGTTGTATCTCAGGCACCCCTTGGGGAAGTAAGTATGAGATTTTAATGATGATTTATAAAGGACTTATCTTATCCGTTTTGGACTATGGAAGTGAAATGTATGATTCTGCTTACAAATATATCACTGAAGAAAAAACTTGACTCTATCCAATACAGAGCCTTAAAGGACAATTAACCTCAAACAATAAAGACGATAGTGTTCAAAGGTGTTATTCATTCCTACTTGTTAGACTATATGGCTTCGCGTCAAAATATACGAGATCAATACGAATCAAGATTTTCTGAGCAAAATTTATCATCTGCTAGCAATATGTATCGTCTGCTAGCAATACATGGGGGCTGCCATTTTTTTATGTGTACAAGAAGATTTTCTTAATCCAAATGCTCAATTGCCTTTTTCAAAATTAAAAACCCATTTGCGATTAAAAATATAGAATAAATATGTCAATTTATTTTTAAACTGAAGATTTCCTTATATATTTCTGTTGAAAATCGATATTCGCTTAATATAAATCTATTTTCTAGATACTGTGACGCAATGGACGGAGCAAATTAATTCAAATTTTATGGATGCTTCTTCCTTGAGCATCTATAGCGGCAAACTATGCATTCACCTGCTTTCGGATAATGGGACTTGAAAAGTCAGAATGCATGCTGCATATATTAAGTTCTGCTCTGTTTGGAAACCCAAGAAAATAGATTTTTGTTAAGCAAAACCAGACAATTTAAAAGTATCATTATAAAGATTTAATTTTTATAAATCATGTAAACACCCACTTTACATTTTTCGTCACATATGGGATTTTAGGTAATGAAGAAAATCAATTTAGGTCTTGGATTCAAAATATCTTCCTGACCGGAACATTTCTCAATGGTTCATGTACAAATCCAAATCAGCAAGAAAATGGCAGCCCCCATGTAAATGAGTAGGAGACGATACCGGGTGTTGGAATATCTTTATTTATACCCTTTTCTGATATCTTATTAGAAAATGATTGAGGCCAATAAGTAGGAATATATTACACCTTTCAATATAAGTAAATTTGTACTCGGGGGTTAATTCTCCTTATTACATTATTACAGGTACAATACACAATGTGTCCTTGGAGGCTTTACAGGTTTTGACCGGGGAGCTGCCTCTGAGCCATCGTAGATGGTTGTTAAATGATAAATTTAGAGTTTATTTGCTGTCTAGTATCCCAAATCACCCGACAAACTGGAAGTGTTAGGTGATGGTTGTGTTTTAAATAGCCTAGAATGGAGGGCCGGAGAAGGACCTCTTTAATTATAAACGGCGATCTTTCAGAGACGAAATGGTGGTGGAGGGCCAAACAAACTTATTACCCAAAATCCCTGAATGGCGTTTAACACGACCTCATGTGTCCCTCGAACACCAGGGTAAAATACAGAAAAGGGAAATGCTTCAAGTTGAAATGAAATCGATTATTCTAGAAAGTATTAGAAATTCATGGAATGGATATTTACATGTTTATACAGATGGATCCAAACTGGAAGATGGGAGAACAGGAGCCGCATTTTATGTGCCTCATTACGACTTGGTGCAACATTTTAGATTATCCTGTGTTTGCATTATGAGAGCAGAATTAGTAGCCATACTCATGGCACTAGAGTGGATTAATACATTTACGGAATCCTCATCGGTGGTAATATTTAGTGACTCTTTGTCAGCTTTACAAATGATCGATTCATACTTTATTAGATGTGCTATTGTGAATGAAATTTTATACATAATTAATATTTTGAATAATAGTTGAAGGATGTTTGTGTTGCCTTTGAATGGATTCCATCACACTGCGATATTAACGGCAACGAGATCGTAGATCGGGCCGCCAACTAGGAGCCACGAAAAAGTTTATAGACATAAATATCCCACACACGAGAGGTGAACTAGCAGCCTCTCGTTTGATCCATTATAACAAATTATGGCAAAGAGAATGGGACAATGCCGAGCACGGTAGATTTCTATATGCCTTACATAGCGACGTTACTAAGCCCATACACAGTCATGGCTTGTCTCGTAGAGAAGAATGCTTGATACAACAACTAAGAGTAGGTAAATGCAGGTTAAATTATTACCTTTTTCAAATTAACCAGCATGACACTGGTCTCTGTGAAGTGTGTCAAGAATTTGAGACGATTGAACAGTTTATTTTATATTGTTCAAAATACGATAAAGAGAGACGTCTCTTAAAAGAAAGGATTAAATCGAAAAATCCTAATCTAAAAGAATTATTGATGTCTAACCCAATTTTCACTCGTGAATTATTGGGTTATATATATGATACCAATCGATTTAGATAGCCCGTTTTTTTATCATAGACATTGTTATGTATACGATGTTGAAGAAATTGGGTAAAGAGTAACAAAAAATAAAACAAAAGTGTGTATGTATGCGTATGTATATGTATATATTTATATGTATATGTGTATGCGTATAATTGTGTATAAATATGTATGTTTTATGTTTTCTATGAACAATTGGAATTTACTTCCCCCCGTCTCTCTCTGTTAATTCCGATTGATTGTTGGGGTATCTTGATATTATAGCGAATAATTACGAATAATCACGATCGACAGCTATCTAACTCTGGAGATGGGATATTAACTTTTTAATATACTAATGATGACCATTAAAGGGAAATTAACCTCAGCGTATGAATTAGCTTATTTTGAATGGTGTAGTATATGCCTCTTATTTGATACATGCAATTTCATGTAAAAACACAGGATATAGATATAAATCACTATTTTCCAGCCAAGTTATCGTCTGCTAGCAATAATAAGGGGGCTGCCATTACTTTATGTGTACACGAACATATTTTTCATCCCAAGTAAAATTTCCTTCATCGTTAACTTGTAATTGATTTTTAGAGGACAAATATATATTAGATAAAGTCACATATTCTGAAATGTAAGTTTAGTTTTATATATTTTTTAAAAGGTCTTAATTTGTTCATAAAAAATATACTTCATTAAAAATATACGTCAAGGACGGAGAATTGACGTCAAGGACGGAGACAATCGTAACAATACCAAAACAAAGCGAGGAATCTGCTTTACAGGATGGCTATTAGAACTCATGGGTCGTCAATTATCTAGGTTCATGGCCAATAACAATCGTAATACAATCAGAACAAAGCGACGTATCTGTTGTAAAGGTAGGCTATTATCAATGCATATGGTACCTAATGATCCGTGTCATGCACAAAATGGCAGCCTCCATGGAAAGACGTAGCAGACAATAGGTGCATCTAGAATATCACGTGGGGTTACTTGTCCTTTAATAACACCATTTTCACCAAAAAAAAAGTCACTCGTGGGCTCTCCGAAGCCTACGCTAAACCTACTATGACTGGCGCAAATAATCTGAGGAGATTGAAGAGCGCCATCATAAAGAAGAACCAACCAGCCAACCTTTAGTTGTAGCCTTGGTGATCATTATACCATGAATAGAAGTGAATGGAAGAGTGGGAAAGCACCATTTAGCCTTATAGAGCCAGTCGAGACGAAGTAAATGTAGAAAATCAAGACAATTTAATACCGAAAATTCCCGAATGGCGATTATCCCGTCCTCTTGTGTCATTTGATACTCGAGGCAAAATACCAAAAAGGGATATGCTTGCAGCCGAGATGAAATCCATTGTTCAGGACAGAATAGGAATAACATGGAAAGGATATTTGCATGTATATACAGATGGGTCTAAACTTGAAGATCTCAGAACAGGAGCTGCGTTTTGTGTTCCCCAATATCAGGTGATTAAAGGGCGAGTCAATTAGAATTACATTTCATGATAATATCAAAGTATTGTGTCAATATTGCTAGAAATCGCATATACTTTTTATTAAAAAGATCTGTGTACTTCTCTAAGCTTCGTTGAAATTGCCTAAATCGCACGTTTATCAGCTAGTCTGCCACGCCCCTCGAAAAATATAGGGCCCAGTCACGTGCCTTGTCAGGTGACCTGAGACGTACCATCGGGAACGTCTAGCTAGCGGACGACGCTTGTCTGTGTATATCCAGTGCAGGGAATTTTGGATAGGCATGATAGGAGTGCATATCTCAAGAAAATGCCGCGGAGATGTGTTGTTGCTGGGTGCAGCAAAGGCACCAGCGATGGTGTCAGTCTGCACACCTTTCCTAAAGGTGATGCAACTCGAAAAATTTGGATTTCAAGGATCAAGCTGACGCGAGCTAGCTCAGTGGGATGGCCCTTCCGCTCACAGTACTGTATGCAGTGACCACTTCAGGGAGGAGGACTTCGATAGTCAGGCCCTCAGGCCAGGGGCTGTATGACCAGCTAGGATTTGCGCCCAAGAATAAAATGCTGCGGCCGACAGCTATCCCTGTCATCCGACTGGGAACTGAGGGCTGTGGAACTGGAAGCCAAACACAGGGAGCTCATATGAATTTCTCACCCCCTGATTTGTTCACATAATTAAGGTTTAATTCTGCTTTAGTCAGCTGTGCGCACATACAAACGCGACTCGAATACCACGCGCTCGATCAGCTGGGTGGTCTAGGTCATTGCTCTGTATAAATCGGTGTTTTGTTCGCCGCTGTTCTATTATAGCAATGGGGGGCAACGGAGAAAGGAGGGACAGAAGAGCTGCTATTTACGAAACTCACTCCGAGTACACAACAGTGCGTACGCGGGAAGGAAGAATTTTACACTTTCTCATTCGACATGATTCATCCATTTCATCCACGGTATGCAACATATCACTCCACAGCTGTAACGACTGCTCAATTCGCATTCACGGTCGTTCAACACACACATTGGATTGATGCACCCCGTTTTACAATGGCACAGTCCAAATCGAGCCTATATACGCAGCATTACATGCATACTGTACGTGCTTTATATACATGACATCCTTTTTTGCCATGTTTCTTTTTAATTATGCAAAATAGACGGCGGTTTTTTTCGACCAATCAGGACGAACCTGATATCACAAGAAAGAGTAACATCTTGGCTATTTGCTTGTCTTTGCCCCCATACATTTTGACACGTAAGTCAGAAGCTATAGGAGGAATACGAGAGCAATGAGTGCAAAAAAGTGCTTCTCCTCACACAAAAAGCATGAAACCATGCATTTTCAGTCGAAAATAGACGGCGGTTTTTTTCATTCAATTAAAAAATAACTGATATCATGAGATGTAGAATTAATCAAAGTTTTATCAACCGTTTGCCCCCATGAAAAATCTTGCGCGGTTCTCGAGATATGATTTAAAATGTGCCGAAAAGGACGTGTTTTCGCCAAATTTCTGTCGAAAGATCGGGGATCACGACCGGTTCGCGTTAAGTGAACATGACAAATTCATATGAAAAAAACAAGAGTCGGTCTGCAGTTCTGAAGCTGGAGTCACTGGAGAAAAAGAGGGTAGGTCTACCGTACCGTACCGTAGAGCCCGGGGGGGGGGGGGGGGGGCACTCAACCTGTTTTTGGATGTGGGTGTGCCGCTGCCAATCTCAAAACAGGGGGCTAAGGAGCTAAATGGTTAATTGAGGAAGCTCATTTTTGAGGGTCTAAGGAGAGAACGGGCTCATGGGCAGAGCTAATTTTAGCTGCTCGCGATCTCACTACTCTGGTACACATACGGTGCATGAACTGAGTCAGCGGTCGCAGCGCTGTTTTTAACGCTGTACATGCCGCGCCACTGCACTGGCTCGATGTCGCATGCAGATTGATCTCGCTGAGCCGCCGCTAGCACTAGTAATACCGCGTTCAGTTAGGGGGCACTAGGTCGCCCAGCTCCCCGCTGCGCTGGCCTGGGAGGCTAGGGAGCGACCGTTCCCGGACAATGGGCCTGTGCGCATTGTTTTCTCATATTCCAGGGAGCGAGTCGGAAGACAATCGAGGTGCGGTTAGTGAAAATCTGAAAATCGCATATCATGGGAGCGACCCGAGAAGGTTGAAAATGGGGGACGTCACAGCGGCACATACATGTGTGACATATATATTATGTGAGTGCCCCCCCCCCCCCCCCCCGGGAGGCAGCTAGCTTGCAGCACACGATTTTGCTGTAATTGTTGTAATATATTGAGACTTTCATCCAGTCTTTCAGTGTACTTGGTTGTTATGATAAGCACGCACACAAAGATTCGCAAGGTACGGTCAGCAATAAAGCGACTGTCCACACGTCTACTTGTCTGTAAAATATTACGTTTTTCCAAAACATAAACCTAATCCAAAAGAGGAATTATCATGGGTAAAGTGTTTGAAAAAATGCCAGACTTGTCATTTGACCTCTACTAAAATGTCTATAAACAACCTATTCAAATCCTTTTGGGGGACTTAAAGATTGTCGAAATTGTATAAATAGTGATATGAAAATATATTAGTCAACCTTAGTGGCTTCGCGGGGGACTTCCCGATGCTACGTCAAATCGCTCTAGCCAATCAGCTGTCAATTTTGACCAATTTCTTGTTACTGGGCAATTTTTTTTCTGTAAAAATGTCAGAATTGTGTCATTGGACCTATGTACTACATTTTTAGCCCCAATGTTGATTCTAATTGACTCGCCCTTTAAATCTTTTAGATTGTCACATGTATACATACATGATTCTTCACTAAGTGTCTCCTTTTGTGTCCCGCTACTTTCATAGTCTATAGATGGAAAATTCACTATTTTTATTTTCTAATTTTCACCCCTTTAATTTGAGAAGGTATAATTCTGATCACCTAAGGTACAAAAATTGTTTTATAAATTCTCTTTTTTTTTCCCGCTACAATAATAGGCTGAGACCCCCCTCAAATCTCCATGTCCCGATGGGTATGCATGGAATGGTATAATTGCCATATTTTTTCTTGATGACAACGGTTTTTCATGAAAACACTCTTAAATGCTTAGTTTTCAATCATGCATTACTTTGGAATTCAAAAACTTCCACTATTAGCAAGCAAAATGAATATTTTTACTTTTTTGGGTACCAATTTTTCTGTCCCTCCATTTGCGTCATTTTGATACCGTCACGCACTTTTTATAACGCCATCTATTGACAAAGCAAGTCTCTAGGAACACCCGGTTCCGGTACATGAACGCCCGGTCATACCGACGATCATTTCTACAAACGTGAATCTTGAAGTTTGCAGTAGAAAATTGCTCCAAAAGCACGAATTTGCGGAATGATAGGTACGTACCTTTATTCATCGTCATATCCGAACGGCTTGGATTTCACTGAATCTGTGTAATTATTCTTTGTTTTTCATGTTTGTAAGATAAAGGCTAATTCAATGTACACTACATAAAAATGATCATGCCAGGGGTAGCCGCAGGGCGAGACCACCGTGAATAAAATATTTATGCTATCATATGGGCCATTCTCCGAAAAGGGGCGCCAAAAGGGTATTTTTGTGTCGCCAACATTATCCAGGCTATAAACAACTGGTTTGTTCATCAGGAAACCTATTTTTTAATTTTATTGATACTTAAGAATATAAAGAGTAAAATTAGTATCAACCGAGGTCACAGTACGCCATGAAAATATTATATATATCAGCGAGAACCATATATATGTTTATTTTACCCATGTCGCCAGCGAACTATGTGATTATGTTTCAGGCCTCTGCTCTTTACTGTTATATCGAAATCATGTATTTTGTTTACCATTTTATAGTTCCTTCGGTGCCTAAAGAAGAAAGCATATTACTTACCAAAAAGAGATTCGTATATTTTTTGTTGCGATCTTAGCGACGGTGTCTCCAAATCGCGATAAGATACGTTACTTTTTGTATTGATGGCCTAAAAAAATTGAAGACAAGGACCTAGTGATCTGGACTTAGGTGTGGGGAATGAAGTCCATCTCAATATTATATAAATACAAAAGTGTGTATTGAATCTCTATAATAATAGATATATTCAGATACAAAGTTTTTGAAGGTGTATGTTACGATAAGCAGAAATAAGATACGTTACTGAAACTCTGCTCCATTACAGGAAAAGTACATTATTGACAAAGTTATAATATATTTTGCTTTAAAACATCATACACTACCTTTCGTCACACATGGGAATTAAGAAGGTAAAGGGTTTTTTTTCGTCAAAACACAAGGTGGAAACTAAAGGCCATCAAATACGTTACCGTCAAATACGTTACCCTTGGATCTCTCTGAATGTAAAAATAGACGTGAAAATCTAAAATACGTCAATAGTGTAAGCTTTAATGTACCAAAATACTTGTTTGGATGATTAATTACATAATTTGTTTAAAGAAAGGAGTTTTAGTTAGATTAAATAAGATTTGTGTCAGATACGTTACCACCATTAAAGTATTGTTCCTTAGCTTTTTTTAAAAATAAAATTCATTAAAGAACATGTGAAAAATACGTTAATACATATACAATGCTTTTGATATCTATGCAACGTTATTATTTCAGATATTTTATTATTTTTGAAAAGTTTTTAGGGGCAGAGCCAATTAAACTAGCCTTGTGAAAAAACGTATTTATAAAAAATTAAATCGTCAGGAGGACTTATAAGTCTACAAAGCTAAAAGAGATCTCTGGCTGGTTAATGTTTGTATGCATGGTTGTAGTGATTTCAATTCTGGAAAAACATGGTACATGTAGAATATATGGATTGCCATGTCGACATAATACATTTAACGTATACCTTGTATATTTTTTCTTTGCCTCGGAGGCAATCAATTTGATGATTTTGTTCTATCTGAATAATGTTACATATCTAATCAATGAGTTAATATAGTTTCGGAGACTACAGTGTGCATTAGATGTCAAGTTTCGTTCATCATACATTTCAAACAGAATTATAATTATGTTTTTGCGTTAATTTAAGGCGATTACCCAAGGCTATAAATATGATTGTTATTGGTGGATATAACATTTGTTTGTAAAACAAAATACAAGAGTGATTTTATCATCATATTGATATATAACTCTCAGTAACGAAATTTTGTAGTAGATGTATGTCAAATACGTTACCATATCTACGTGACCGTATATCTTCTTTTCACTCGGTGGTAATCAATTTGATGATTTTGTTCTTATCTGAATAATTTTACATTATCTATCAATGAGTTAATAGAGCTACATGGACTACATTGTGCATTAGAAATCAAAAGTTTCGGTCATACGTTTCAAACAGATATAATTATGTTGTTGTCTTAATTTTGTTCATCTATGCACGTATGTTATTGATGAATATACATATGACTTTGCACTTACTGAGCTAGTTTAAGGTGATTATCCAAGGTTATGAATGTTATTGGTGGATAATACATTTTGATACAAAGAAAAAGTGCAAGTGTGAGTTTATCATCATGTTGATATAATATTATAACTCACAGTAACGAGGTTTTGTAGTAGAGGTCTGTCAGATACGTTACCATATTTTTCCTTCCTTTTAATCCAAAGTGTATGAAATATAATGTAAAAAGTACTTGCGATTGGCTTTCTATAATAATTTCAATACTTATGCATAGCATTTAATATGTTATCAATGTGATACAAGATCTAAGTGTATTAGAGATATAAAATGCAATTTAGGGTTCTGCATTTTATACCAAAATAGACTATTTTTTCGCGCTAATTTTGACCTCCACACTTTAAACATCAGTCTTTTTTTGTATCTGGACCAATCAAAGTTTAGTTAAATTTTTATAACCATGTGTGCATATTAGTAACGTTTACTTTTAAATAGATATTTACATGAATGATCCATAAATGATACACCCTCAACAATTTTCTTGTTTATAGCTGACTGGTAACGTATCTGATCGGTGGTAAATATATGTCAAACAGGTGTTCGAGTTCGATACTATTTCTTGAAAAATACGGTGCTGTTAAAAACAACCCACTGACTGTTCTGTGTTATCAAAGTATTGAAGTTTCCGAATTCAAATGAGTTTTATGGATTTTCTTGTGTTGAATTTTTTCAATTTGTACAACCCTTTTGGTGCCTTTTTGCGGAGAATGGACCATATCCGTCACCGTCATTTCCATCACATAATGGAGGACCTCCTACGTGACGGATATGACTACATGCGACCCAAAGTGTGACGGACATGACTTTCTGTCATATTTTGCTGATGTAATAAGTTTTTAAACAATATTTAGACCTCATATTCCAATAATAAGTTTACATCTAATGTAGATCACAGAGACTAGGACCAGAAAAAAAAATCTTAATCAGTAACGTGCAATAAACAATTTATTTCAGCCTGCAATGTTACAACGTTCCCATATATGCCAATCTGTGTCATGTTCTCTATCAACAAAATATGTTGGGTGTCAAGAAGATCATTTGACACTGATTTTAAAGGAATGTCTTGTAGATCTAGGTTAATGTTTTTTTTTAAACTGTTAGAGTTAAAATATAAAATATACGGCCTAGGGCTAGGGCCTATTTCTTTTACCTAATAAAAAACTTTCATTTTAAAACTATGCTTTGCTAAATCATATAATAAATTTTCTGCTTTTATGATGTAATAATTACCAAATAATACAAATACAGTAGGCCTATGCTATGAAATTCCATGAAATCAGTTCTTTTTTTTCTTATCCCTAAATTTTAGGATGGCCCTTACACCCGTAGAACGTGCGATGCGATACCGTGATCGTCAGAAAAGTGACCCAACATTAAAAGAAAGATATCTAAAGAAAGAACAAGAGCGTAAGAAAGCAAGCTATGTTCCTGTCTCCAATAGAAGTCAACGGGCACAGAGGAAAATCAGAAGAAGTTGGCGCAGAAGTAGCAAGGAATACATGCAGGGATTTAATTAAAAGGAATCATATAAAAATTGTTATTTCTTCATTTGACCACATATTACTACATTAATCTTCAAGCTGCATCGATATTAAAAACTAAAGATGTTTAATAGAGGTGGAAGAAACATTGAGATGCAAATTTAGTATTTATGGTTTTGTACTGAACACCATGTACATTGAATTTCCTTTTATACAGGCAGTCGCCAAAACAAAAAAACAAAAAACAAAACAAAGCCTAACAAAGGGAATGGAAAAGGAATTTTATTCCTTTCGATAAACTTGTCTAACTCACATAACATGAACTTGCTAAATCATACTAAAGACACTTCTGGAGATTGGGTTTACTTTTTAATCACTAACAGAAACCCACCTCTCGAAATACAAAGGTGTACGACCATGAATACTTGTATGGAAGCATTTGTCATGTCTTGCCAATGCTTGGGCAACTGGTCATTGCCGTATATTGTTGCTTTTGTATACTTAAAAACATTTTGACACGCTTTATGAAATTGAATAAAAATGTTTTCAAGTTTAGAGCACTGAACTACTTGTGTATGGAGATCGATGTTGTGTATCTATTCATTTTGACAAATATAAAGTCACATCCATTGTGTGCATGAAATGAGTGATCATCTCCGTCACGGCTTGTCATATCCGTCCGATGTAAATTTATTCTTTGATATTCCTAAACTATTGCAATAATAACCATGAAATTTGAAGAAAAGTGACAAATGAAAACTATTCTACTATCTATAAATGCACGATTAAAACAGCTTTAAGGCAAATTTAAAGTCACATCCATCCTCGTGCATGAAATGGGTGATCATCTCCGTCACGGCTTGTCATATCCGTCACATGTAAATTTATTCTTTGATATTCCTAAACTATTGCAATAATAACCATGAAATTTGAAGAAAAGTGACAAATGAAAACTATTCTACTATCAATAAATGCATGATTATAACAGCTTTAAGGCAAATTTAAAGTCACATCCATAAGTCGTGCATGAAATGAGTGATCATCTCCGTCACGGCTTATCATGATATCCGTCACGGCTTGTCATATCCGTCACATGTAAATTTATTCTTTGATATTCCTAAACTATTGCAATAATAACCATGAAATTTGAAGAAAAGTGACTAATGAAATCTATTCTACCAGTAAATGCATGATTAAAACAGCTTTAAGGCAAATGGGTAAAAAGTATTGTGACAAGTGTCACTTTTGCGAAAATGCGAGATTTTTCTTCGGCGGTGGGTTATAAAGTATATTAAAATAGCTTTATGTTCACCAAAAATAAAAAATCTTGAAGTATCTTGAAGAATTATATCTATAGATCCGTTTAATGGAGCATAAGAAAGAAAAAAATCTATCAATGACGAATTTCTAATGTTCAGTACTGATTACTCTCAAATGTGACGGATATGACGCAATGCAGTGAACAATGCCGAAAAAATGGGCAAGATAAGTAAAATAAACCTTGTAAAGATCGTGCCAAACCTATTTTCCCGGTAGTAGAGATGTTTGTGCATATAAAAAGTGAATGAGCATGTCAAAAAGCAAATATTATTTTTCTGTTTTCCAGAAACTCGAAAGTAGACACTTAGCGAAGAATGTAAAGTCCTGTTCAGTGGTCATTTTTAGCGACTCATTGTCAGCCCTTCAAATGATCGACTCATACTTTATTAGATGCGCTATTGTCAATGAAATCTTACACAAAATTCATAATTTTTTGTCAAAGGATATTCTTGTCTTTTTTTAATGGATTCCATCTCACTGTGATAACGGCAATGAAATAGTTGATAGGGCTGCCAAGAAAGGCGCTCTGAAAAATCATTTAGACATTGTTTTATCTAACACTACAAGCGAACTTGCATGCTCTCGGTTGGTTTATTATAAATTATATCCCTTCTATGAATATTCATGAGTATTTTAAATATATGATTGGTCAATTGGTGATCACGTGATAAAATATAATTTAACTAGGAAAAACAAATCTCTGTCAGAGCTCCGAATATCTTTCACTATTTTTTCCTGGGCAGAACTGCGCATGCTCTATTTAATATTTTCTTCCAAGGCGCTACTGCGCATGCTCACTTAGTCACTGTTCATTGAAAAAAAAATTGTGTCAAATTCGAACGCTCAGATGACCCGCTAAAGTTAAGTGAGTCCTTGACCTTGTGCGGACTGCTCATAACCTTGCCGCCTGCAGTATCGGCGCAAGTCACCGGTAATTTAGCCCCGCGCCTGGATCCGAATCAGCTGTATTATTATTCGAAGGTCTTCGATCAAACAGCTAAGACAAGTCATGTAGACTCGAGTCTATGGTCTATATGGGGGACCTAAAGGTAAGCTACGCACTTTGTTTTGTATGTGGAGCGCGTATTCTACCATAGACAACGCGTATTAAAAGTGGTGCGTAGCTTTAGGACCCGCGTAGCTTTAGGACCCCTGCCATACAACTACAAGTTACATGTAATTGTACGGTACTATTTAAGGTTAGTCAAAATATTGTTTTATGTTTTTCTCTTTTTTTAATTAGTTGTAAAGAAAGGATATAAAACAAATATACCAAGCATTTAGTTCGAAATTATAGTGGAAATTATACCGGTATATCTTCGGAGGGACTGGCATAACTATTTTTTCCTCGGGGCTTTGCCCCTCGGAAAAAATAGTATTATGCCAGTCCCTCCTCAGATAAATAATCTCCACTACACTTTCTCACAGCTTGGTATATTTGTATAATATTTGGCAAAATGAATGGAATAGTTCAGAAAAGGGAAGATTTCTATATGCTCTGCAGGACAAGGTTACCGAGCAGGCATACAGAAAAGGCTTGTCTCGGAGAGATGAATGCCTGATCCAACAACTGAGAGTATAAAGTGTACATTAAATTTTTATATGTTACAAATTAATCAGCATTCTTCCGGTCTTTGCGAAGTGTGTAAAGTATTTGAAACTATCGAACATTTCATTTTACGTTGTTCAAAATACGAAAAAGAGAGACACATAATGATCAGAAAGTTAAAACTCAATAACCCAACCCTTAAGCAACTTTTGACTAACCCTGATTATATTCGGGAATTACCGTTTTGGTTAGTCTGCTTTTTCCATGAACAGTTAGTATCGCGCGCATTGCATTTATCTCACAATTCTTAAACTGGATTATTGAATTTTTGCTATTTCGCTTCGGCTTTCGTGTACTAATTAAGGTGATGGAATATATATATATATATATAATTTGTTTTTCACTAATGATTTCATGCAACTAATAATCACCAAATGGATCGACGTTATACGTGGGCCTTCCTTAACCGAAGTCCCACTGACGAAAGTGGCTGGCGCGTATAATCTGGAGAGATTGAAGTGCGCCATCATACTTTATAAGATGGCTAAGTAATTTCCAGCTGGCTGATTGGTCAAAGTGTACCACGTGACCATTCTCGAAAAATGATTATCCCTGCACGCCGTGCACTTTTTGTGCACCCAAATCGACTATCCGCACGATTTTAACCCATGAGCGCTGATTCAATGTCGAGATTTTGATCTAGTCAATAGTTTATGGTCCATGACAGCCATGAAAAATAAAGTTTTGATAACAATATCTTGTTTAGGTTAAAAATTATTTCATTAAAATGTCATATTCAAATATAATTTTCAGTCATGCACGTTACTGGTAAAACAAAAGGAGAATTAATATTGTTTTAACATATTAATCCGACTCGCATCCACGGCAATATACATGTAGCTCACACAACACACAAAATCTATTTCTACTGCCACCCTGGTACACCAGACCATGTTGAAAAAAAAATTGAACTTACGTCACAAATTATCCGATATCGTCGGGAACCGTACGAACTTTACAGTGGAAACTCGGTAAAAAGAGACCTAATACAACAAAATTGCTCATATAACGAGGTAATTTCTGAGCACTGTATGTTTTTTAAACCAGTGATAGTGATATATCGAGAATCCTGTCAAGACAAGGGTAATCTCGACTGTTCATCGTTAAATTTGTACTGACGGTTGTCACTCTGTCGTCGCAGTGCGTCTGCGAAGTTGGACTTGGTCTTGGAGTACCGTAATGTAATTTTCTTCTTTGACTCTTGTCTCTTGAGATATATAAATGGCATGTGCAGATCAAAAAAGTCAGTCAAAGTCGGAATTGTCATGGTTAGAAAAGAATGAAGGGTAGGCCTAGTCTCTATGGATTTGCATTATCATAATTCACATGCATATTCAACGAAGGCTCGAAAGTCGAATAGTCTCGGAGAAGAGTCCGGAGCCAATTTTTCTACGGTAAGTGGAATATTAATTTCAAAATGTTCATTGTTATTTTGCTTGTATTCTAAATGTAAATCTTCTATATTTCTGTCTCGTCCAGAGTATATTGGGCTCGCGTTAGAAATTACTTAGCCATCTTATAAAAGGAATAACGCATTTTCCCGTCGTTGTCTAGCGAATATGCAGTGCACTCTCGGTTTCTTCTTCGCATGCACATGCACACCGCACACTCGCCTGCGGCTCGTGTGCAGTGCGCAGCTCAGAAGAAACCTCGAGTGCACTGCATAGTCGCTAAACAACTCCGCGTCATGCGTCATTCCTATACACTACAACAAAAGTATAACCAGGCAACCAAACAGCCTGTATTATTTCCTAATAGCGTAGGCCCTAGCCAGGCAACCTAGATTATAGCCTAGGTTTGGAATGTGTATAGTCTTTATGGACAGCTGCTGTGTCTATTGTACTTTGTACCATGATTTGAATACTTTCACTGGGTGTGTAAGCAAGGTAGCAAAGCTCAGGGCAGTCTTGATTTAGTTGCCAGACGAGTAGGACCATAATATTGAGGGTTCTGTATCTGTAGCAGGTTTTGCAGCCGGCATGAGTAGGCGCGGCCAGCAGCCGCCGCAGCTTTACTGTTTAGCAGCCAGCAGCCCAGCACTATTTTATAGGGGCAGCCAGCACTATAGGGGCAGCCAGCAGCCGTTAACTTTCAGTGCCAGGTTGAGGTTCTCTCTCCTCAAGGCCGAATTGTAAGTTCTTTTGCATAAGTGATAATTATTTTATATCACCGTTCCAATACCAAATGACATTTGTATTAGTTTTCCTACAGGTAGGCCTACAGTACAGGTATTTCCAATCACTTTCCATTTGTAAATGTCACATTAAGTATTCAATGTCATTGAATTATAACAGGCAGTTATGTAGGCTACTGATCATATTATTTGCAGCTATATTAAAGTCAGTATAGTAGGTAATGGCTCATAGCACAGGTTGAAGTGCTGACTTAGATATAATCACTATTGGTGATTATTATAGGGTAATTTTTATAATGAAAGACATTTGAATTAAAAGGAATTATAATTATCAGTTTAATTAATACATTTGAATTTGAATGGTAGGCTATATAGTTTTGGAATGGTCATTCTCTTTAGACGGTTACTCCAGCCAGGGTCGTCCCCATGGTCGTCCCCTTGGTCGTCGGTATCATCGATGTCATGGAACTGGTCAGGGCCATATTCATGGTTATCACTTCTTCACGGTCCTGTTCACCATCATGATCACGTCCCTTCAAGCGACTTCGGGTTACTTAATTCGGGTCTAGACAGAGAAATATTTTCACTACATACTTTGTCGCAGTGATGATATTCAGGGTTACGGTTTAGGCATTTTCACTTCTCACCGAGAGGTCTTCCGTCCCGTTTATTCATGTCTGAACACTGGTAGTCTACACCGGGTGTCGTCGCGACATATTTCCTTTAGCTAGTCGTCCTTCGACAGACCATCTTTCCCAGCATCATGTTATGTAATACGTTTTCTTCTTCAATTCAACCATTCATAGACTTTGAACTGTAATGAACTGTCGGATGTTTCCTTAATTATATATTTTATTTCATTGAGAAACTCATTAAGTATACTTTAGAATTATATAACTTCCAAAAGTATTTTATATAATTATAATAAAGACTTCTTCTCTTCTTCTTCCAGTCCGGTACAGACCGCCGCTGGCGTATTATCGTACCATGTGCTTGTCGAGTGCCGAGCGTACAGTGCAAGTAAAAATTGCTCTACAATCAAACTATGTGCAGCTAAAAAACATACCAATTATACTGAATTTGTTCCTGGTAATTTATTGGGTGGCTAAATAGCCCGTAGATTTAACAAAAGTCAATTTCACTTTTACACGTCGTTTAGGCAAAATTAGGTGTTATCGTGATTTTTAAGGTCGAAAGTTCAAGGTCACTGTTCCCTGAGAGCAAGTAATTTTCATATATCTCCCAAGTACACATGTACTCAGTGAATACTATTAATATTATAAAGTTGCATCAAGAAATGCTTTTGCATGTATGAAAAAAGTCCAGTATTAATTAGGTCTTAAAGCATTGTTTTTCAGGTATATGGGTAGGATATGAATGAATGAGTTTATTACCAAATCACAATGATGCATACATATTGGTAAAAATCACAATAACGTCTTGGTAAATGGAGCTAACAAATAGCAGATGCTAATCGAGGTTAGCCCCGTAAAATTGATTACATAAATCAATAGCAAATGAATTGAAAATGTACATCACATATATCTTCTTTTTTTTTTAATAACGCTAAAGTCAGGTATAGCATTTATCATGATTTTGGTCATTGGTTCAAGGTCATTGTTCAGAGAAACGATATGAATGTTACATATTATCAAAGTACATATTAAAGACATCCAATATGCAAAGTTACACCTTGAAGAGCTAATTTGTTTTTGGAAAAATATCACTTACTCATCATGGTACCGAATGATGCACTGTGTACACGTATCCTATGTTTAATTAGTTTATGGCTATTTTTAGAAGCATTTCAAGGTCAAGTCATTAAGAGGTGATCAAAGAAACATACCAAATGTGAAAGAAAAGCATAGATTTGAATATAGATGGTAGATTGTAATTTTTCATATATTACTTACCTCTCTTAAATCTTTTAGAAGAAATCTTAAACATTATCAAAATTAGCTCTTACAGTGTAGTCCATAACAACTGTACAGTATTTGGTTTTCTGCCTGTGTCTAAACAGAACATAGAAGATTATCCTTCAAGACATCTTTTTAATCATACTTCATACACATACATGTATTATGTGTATAGATCTGGTTTTTCTACTACAGTACTATATAAACCCAATAGGCTGACATTAACTGCTAGTATACTAGTTCATAGTATGCTTATTTTATTTTGATGTTTTAGCGATGTTTGTGTGTGTATTGTTGTTTTTTTCCCCTTTTACACACGTCTTGTCTCGTCTCTTTACTACTATATCTATACATAATTGCATAAATGTATTTCTTAATTCTCTCTGTTATTGGGGAACCTAGTTTTAACAAGCTGTGCTTTTCCTTAGGTTCTCCCATGATAATGCTTTTTTCTATTGACTAATGTAAATTTTCCACTTTTGACTGTATGTACATGTACATTGGAAATGTTATTGATAATGATAGATTCAAAATTTTGAACGATGTATGCTCACCAATTGTAATGTTCATGGCAGATTTCTGCAGTATTATGAAATTCATTCATTCATTCATTCATTGATTAAATGCCTTCTAAAATTCTCGTTCACATACAAAGACACACAGGAAATGACAAGACAACATTTTGGATCAAATTTCAAGGCCAAAATCATGCAAATAGGCAGGGTTGTGGTATATTTTATTAAAATATGTATTACAGACTATTACTGCAGCAAATATGACAGGGCTGGGGCTCTCCATTTTGAAACTGTCGTCATGTGAAACGTCCCCCGAATCCCATTTTCATCGTTTACGACCACTTTCGGAGGTGAAAATTAGCTGTTAAACCTTTCGGTACCAAAATTTCTTTGGTAACCCCCGATAATATTGGTAAATATCTTCCACATCAGTCATTTATAATAAAATTAAAATAACGAAATATCTATTTTCTAACTGAACGTGGAATTTAGCTTGCATGTGTTTAAAAAGAGGCAATATCGTGATACAGACCCCGCAACTTACCCGTCTTGTAATCGATCTTCTTAGACGTCTAACTTCAGCCAACTCACTAGTTATACTCGTGTTACAAGCCCTGCGCAACCAAGTTGAACAACTTACCAAACGGAAATGGGGCCTGTATCACGATTTAACATTATAAACTCGTGAACAAGGCCCCATCCTATGCAAAATGAAGACAGACAACATGGTAGTGGGGCTTCACGATTACATATAAGGGCATAGTTGCAAGGGAGGGGATAAAGGCAGAGATGGATTCGAATCGGCCGGTGCCCCCTTAAGTACACAAACTTAAGTACACAAACTTAAGTACACAAACTTAAGTACACAAACTTAAGTACACAAACTTAAGTACACAAACTTAAGTACACAAACTTAAGTACACAAACTTAAGTACACAAACTTAAGTACACAATAAAACAAATTGGGGGGCGGAGGGGGAATTGCAAGGGAGGGATTAAAGGGATATAAGGGGATACTTTCCCCAATATATAAATTTTTTTAATGGGGGACTCCCCCAATGTATATTTTTGAGGGAGTAATGGCGAGGGAGGGGGGGTAATTGCAAGGGAGGGGGATAAATGTATGGGCATCCGGATCCAGAGGCTAAAGCGGCTGTGCCCCCCCCCCCCCCCCTTTAAAATCCAAGTGGCATGCCTTAACTACACAATAAAATAATTGCCTCTTTTTTTGGCGGTGGTGGGGGGATTGCAAGGGAGGGGTTACAATGATACTTCCCCCAATATTTAAACCTATTTGGGGGGTGATTGCAAGGGAGGGGATAAAGGCTTGGGCGGATCCCGGGGGAGGAAGAATAGGCCGCGGCCCCCTTTTGAAACCCTTAACTACACAAAACAAATTACCCCCGGAAATTACCTCCTTAATTTATTTTTATTTTAAGGATAGGCGGAGGGGGAATTGCAAAGGAGGGGCTAAAACGATATAAGGGGATACTTTCCTCCAATATCATGTTATTATTATAAAGCGGAGATATTAAACCTTTTTGGGGGGGGGGTAATTGCGAGGGAGGGAATAAGGTGGATATATAAGGGGATATTCACTTGCTTTTTTTTCTGGGGGGGGGGGGTACATGTAATTGCAAGGAAGGGGATAAAGACATGGACAGATCCAGGAGGAGGCAGAATAGGACGTGCCCCCTCCCCCTTTTAGTTGATCTGGGTTTTTTATGCTTTATTCATTTCAAATAACATGTACAGGTTAATCAGAACAATGATCAAAAAGAAAAAGAAACAAAAGGAGAAAAAAATGGGGGAAAATGGTTCTTTTGGGGGGAGATTGTTTAGGGGATAGTTGCCCCGGTACACCATGCGTTATTATTTAAATGAACAGATGAATAAAATTGCGTGATATTCTTTTTTTTTGGGGGGGGGGGTACTGAGCAGAAGTGGCAGATAAAAATTAAATTAAAAGGGGGTCCAACTGAAAAGCAAAGCCAAAAAAAAAAAAGGTGGGGGTGTCCTCAGGAACAAAAGAGGGGTTGAGCAAAATAACAGAATAAAAATAAAAGGTAGAATACACTCAAGGAAATTCACTGCGATAACAATGCTGAAAAAATAAAATGATTTAAGAAAGAAAAATTAGGATTTTTTTTTTTTTTTTGGGGGGGGGAGTGGTTGACAGCCCCCGTCCAGTACGCCCACGAATAAATAAATCAAGAATATATGAATACATGTACATTTCAACCCCCCCCCCCCCCCCCCCCCATTTCTGTTTTGTAAGTTTTTCAACGTGGTTGCGCAGTATAACTAGTGAGTTGGCTGATGTTAGACGTCTAAGAAGATCGATTACAAGACGGGTAAGTTGCGGGGCCTGTATCATGATATTGCCTGTTTTTAAACAAATGCCAGCTAAATTCCATGTTCAGTTAGAAAATAGATGATATTTCGTTATTTAAATTTTATTATAAACGACTGATGTGGAAGACTAGTTAACGCACCCTTTCGAGAAAAGCCCCCCCCCCCCCCCCGCTTGTCTCGAGAGGGTGCGTTAACGGGCCACTCCGTTCTCAATGCACCCTTTCGAGACAAGCGGGGATTTTCTCGAAAGGGTGCGTTGAACGCTCCCCACCGTGCCGCTTCGCACCGCACCCTTTCGAGATAAGCCCTAAACATGCATCCAAAATTTCAGAAATGAAATTCGACACCATGTTCGGTGACCTCGTACGCAGAAACGGAAGGTCAGTTTTGCATCACAATTGATTTTTCTTTTAAAGAGCATAAAGTTCTTCCAATTCACAGATAAGCTGTACTGGATAAAAATTCTGGCTTCAATGGTGAATTAAAAATCCATAATTTTCATAAAACTCATTTCTTGGAACGCGCATTGGTTGCTATGCGAGGCTGTATCTTAGCAACCACTTGACCTTGGGGCAAAATATTTGGGGGTTTTCCGTCAGACACTCTGAGGAACATTTTGTGTGAGTTTAAAGAAAATCGAAGGGGGTCGGGTGACAAGCATTGGTTGATTTGACGTGGATTGACCTGTATGTTAAACTTCCAATTTTACATTATACTCACATGAAATTGATTGCTAGGATGGATTTGTTGAAGTTTAATCCCCAGCAAGCTATCGGGCAATGTCCACAGGGTATAAAATTTCAACTTTTGACTGCCAAAACCTGTCCACCGCGGTACCGCTTCGCGACAGCGCTGTGTATGATCTTTCAAAAAGTGCAGCGCGTTACATTCTGCCATTCGACTGTGTATGGGCAAATGATGCAATAAATCGGTTTGCACAGCAGAACGGCCCGCTTCTGTCTTTAAGTGAAGGGCTAACGAACAAGAGACAGAATTTTCGGTCTAGATTAGCATGTGCGTGCTTGGAAACTGGCGACTGGCAGGAATGCTCCCCAGAGGCAGAGGAGTGGAGAATTTCACCCCATCTCCCCATTGCACCAAACTTTGCCAGTATTAAAGTAGGAAGCAGTATAACTGGACATTACAAGACACAAAAAAACTGACAAAAATTTCTGTCGAGATGTGGTGTCAGACGGCCCCTAAAAATTGGGGTAAATTTTTCCCCTCGAAGCCCAGGTACAATTTTTTTCAGAACAATGTCAGAACAATTTGACAATGTTTTGTCACCCCCTCTCCCCAAATGCTCTGTATGATAAGAAAAAACATTTTCTTACCTTCTGACTATGATAACTCAAAATTGTTTTAGAGATTTGTGCAATTCAATTCAAACTTTTTGTTGTTACTTGGTCTTTTGAATATCTGAAAATTGTGAAATATGTATTGCTTTCTCAAAAGTAGCTAAAAAGTATAGTCAGGATTATGTAAACACACCCATTGTCCCTCTTCTCCTGTTTGACAGGGCATAATAGACTGGTGCGGATCCAGGATTTAGTATAACTTAGGGGGGCACACAAATGCAGGTTTGTCAACTTTTGGAATAGGTAGACCCATATTTTTTTGGTCTTGCCATCTTATCAAGAAGTTGCTCAGGGGGGGGTGGGGGGTCCAGGTCCAGTTTCCTTCTGTATTATTCTCTGACAAAAAAAAAAATGGTTTAATTCTAAAAGGGGGGGGGGGGGTGGGCACAATTGACAAAAGGGTGGATACTTTATGGTCAAAATGCATCTTCCAAAGGGGGGTGGGGCAAGGGCCGGAAGTGCCCCCCTCTTGATCCGCCACTGATAATAGAGCTTTCAGGTATCTGTGGTATGTGACTGCCAGGCTGAAATGTACTATTCATGTGTTGATTACACAGATACCAAGCAAGCTCCTCTATTATGCATCAATTTGTCAGATCAACAATGGGTGTGTTTACATCTAATCCTGACAATATTTTTTGACTACATTTAAGAAAGCAATACATTTTTCACAATTTAATAATTTATTAATCAAAAGACAAATTAACACCAAATTGCCTCAGTACTCAAAATTATGTTATGAAAGTTTGAATTGAAGTGAATAAAACACTTTTAAGTTATCATAGACAATGTCAATAGGTAATAAAATAGTTTCAGTTTTTATATTTTTGGAATGTATCCATAGCTCTTCCGACAAAATTTGGTCCCTGGGCTTCAAGGGGAAATATTTACTCTAATATTTGGGGGCAGTCTGACACCCCATCTCGACAGAAATTTTTGTCAGTTGTTTGTTTTATAATGTCCATTCATACTACTTCCTACAGACAAAGTTTGGTGCATGTTGGAGATGGGGTGAAATTGATGCAACATGTCGGTAAAGTCTATACGTAATCAAAGTGACTGTTACTCAGATATTTGTTAGAGGTCTAGATCTATGTGAGTCTGCATGTTGACAATAATTGTAACTGGCATATATTTACAGAATATAGAGCTTTGATCAAACTTTTAGATTTGAACCATTAGATCTAATTACCCGGGTTACGCGCCTATTGCTGAAAAAGTACCCTTTATATCCATTTTCGTGTACGTGGATGATATACAGCCTCTATGAAATATGCCCCCCCCCCCCCTCCGGTTTACATATTTTCACCTTTACGAGTACTCAACCTTTTATTAAATGATTTACATGTATAATGCCCAACTAGATCTTGATAATGGCAATTAGAAGTGTACCGTGGCAGAGGACTGCATCTGATGCTGTATCATGGCACCAGGACCAGGCTCAATCTGCTACTATCTACATCCTCAGAGAAATGGGTCCAACAGGATTCCTGCTTAAGGAAGAAGGAGAGTCCAAGAAATTCAAGGTATGACATTTCACTGATAAAACATGAGCTGAAGTATTTTATAAAAAATTATCCATGTTTATCGGTGGGGGGGGGGGGGGGGGTGTTGAGAGCATTGCCTCTCTGCCCTTTTTCCACATCTACCACTTTTCCAAAGGTTGAAAGTATAAGGCCCGTTTCATGGTTTAATAGGTGCTACTTTTCATTTTTTTTTAGGACTGGGTCTCTTAGAATATGAGCGGATTAATGAAATGATTTTATTTCGTAAGTTCGGTACGAGAATTCAGCCAATAGCTGGCTGAATCGAGTCACGTGAGAGGCCGTTCCGCGCGCAAAACCGTCATCGTTTCCAATCGCAGGACCGTCAAGACGTGAAAAAATTCTTTGGGAATTTTCTCGAGTATTTATCATTTTACCATGGCGGAATCAAAGGATAAAAAGAAAAAATTGACAGATAAGGAGCTGGGTGAGCCTCAGGCAAGCCTTGCTCAGGAGTCCAGGAAGAAACAGCCTACCAAAAAGACTTCGGACTCGAGTAAGCCGAAAACCTATCCAGCCCACGAGGAAGACCGCGGCAAGCTCTTCCGGCGGAAAGCCCCAGGCTCCTCCGCCCGCGGTGCAGGGGAAGGCGAAGCCTGACCCTCCCGCTCAAGCTACCGGACGCACCCTCTCGAGACAAGCGGGGGGGGGGGGCTTTTCTCGAAAGGGTGCGTTAACTAGTCTTCCACCGGAGGTGGTTCACCCCGGGTTTGACACGCGACTGAGCAGACTTGAATCAATGTTCGAGAGGGTTATTGAGCATGTTGAGTCGTTGGATCGTCCTCAGAAACGGACCCATCAACCTGCCCAGGATGACAACATGAGCATTTTCAATGAAGCTGAAGACGTTGAACGTGAGGATTGTGTTGAATCCCGTCGTAATTTTAGCCCTTGTGGACGATCGCCCGCTATTATTGATCTTGCTGATAACGGTAGTGTTGCTAACTTCTTATCAAGCCATCGCCCTGATCGTACTGGTCGTGATTATGATGACGCTGAAAGCATTTTTTCCATGGGCATGGCTGATCAAGCTGATAGTCTGGGAAGAGATAGGGACAAAGCTGCCGAGAATAAAATTCCAATAATGGCCCAAAAGTTTGCTTCCCTGACAGGAATTGGGGAGCCCCACAACGAGGAACTAGCAGACACCATCACTTTCATGATGGGTCAAAAACTGGACAAAAAACAACTAGAGGAGGCAGCTGACCGCTACTTATGTTCGGCAAATTTTTTCCCTTTGGAAACTCCGAAATTCAATCCCACTATCTGGGAAAGCATAACGACGAGCACACGTCGCCGGGACTTAAAGTTGCAGATGATACAAACGTCACTTTTGAAAGGGATTAATGCTCTCGCTCACTCACTCCCTGCTAGTACTGACTCCTCAGACATGTCAGAGGAACAACAGGATGCTTTGGCATTACTTTGTGATGCAAATTTCTCTCTTAACTGCATGAGGAGAGATTGTATTAAACCCGACGTGAACTCTGCTTTCCACCATCTCTGTAAACCATAACATAAGGTGACAAAGCTACTCTTCAGTGCTGACTTGGGGCGTCAAGTCAAGGAAATTAGTGAAGAAAGGAAGACGATGTCTGGCATCATGAGACAAAAATCCATTTCTAAGGACCAACATCGCTCCCACCCCTACAAGAAACATGAGTCCTCACGCAGTGCGAATCCTTACCATGCTTACGCTGGTTCCAACCGTCAACCAGGGCGGGATGACCGTCGGTCAAATCAGAGACATGATACCTCCGCCGGTCAGCCTTTTTTAGGCAAGACTTGGGGCCCGAAGGGGAAATCCAGAGATCGAGACCCTCCACACACTTTCACCCCCACGGCTGCAGCGACGAAGGACAACTGCAAATACCAATCCAGCCACAGGCAGAGCCAGTGGAAGAGATAAACTCACCACCTGAATCAGACGAGGTAGGTGGCAATACAATTGATATCGTCGGAGGTCGTCTGAAGCCATTTCTTACCATGTGGAAAAAGAATACAAAATGACCCCTTTATTTTACAAGCTGTTCAAGGTTATATTATAGAGTTTGATGCTGAAAAATTTCCCCCTATACGGGAAAAACCGCTTTACCCTTACAAGCGGAATGCAAAAGAGATTACTAAAATTGATTGCGAGATCCAATCTCTAGAGCAGAAAAATGTCATTGAGAAATGTGAACATGAACCTGGGGAATTCATTTCAGAAATCTTCACGAGACCTAAAAAGAATGGTGGGGTGCGAATTATCTTAGACTTGTCAGACTTGAATAAAAGTGTAAAGTACCCACATTTTAAGATGGACAGCATTCATTCTGCTATGACCCTTCTTTCACATGGGTATTATCTGGCTTCAGCAGACCTCCGAGATGCCTATTATTCAATCCCCATTCACCCTCTTTCTCGCAAATACGTTTCTTTTGGGATGGGGAATTGTGGCAATTCAAAGCTCTACCTAACGGCCTTTCCTCGGCTCCACGCCTCTTTACGAAAATCCTCAAACCAGTGCTATCATATTTGAGATTGCAGGGCCACACAGTACTTGCTTACCTGGATAACACGTTAATAGTGGGAAAGAATTTTGTGGATGCAAACATGGCCGTTCAGGCTACAACTACTTTGCTAAAAGAACTCGGATTTATAGTTCACCCAGAAAAATCCGTCCTAGACCCATCTTTTGAGTTAGACTTTCTGGGGTTCCATCTTAGCACAGATAACATGCGCATTACACTCCCGAGTCAAAAGAGGGAAGATATTAAAGAAGCCTGCACGTATTTGCTTACCAAACAGAAACCAAGCATCCGAGAGGTCGCCAGAGTGATAGGCAAGATAGTAGCTGCCTTGCCAGCAGCGCAATATGGGCCCATTCATTACAGATACTTAGAGATTGACAAAATTAGGGCCCTTAGAAGAAGTGCCGGTCATGTTGATCGTCGCATGACTCTCTCCAATAGAGCGAAGGCAGAACTTACCTGGTGGGTGTCCCATGCACATTTGGTGTCGAATGCTATGTACAGAAAGAAAGCGTCAGTCGAAATCCGCACAGATGCCAGTGGCCAAGGATGGGGGCCACTGACCTAACATTTAAGGCAGGGGGTAGATGGAATGCGGAAGAGCTAAGAAGGGCCGCAACAAATGAAATTAACTATCTAGAGATGTTGGCAGCAAGCTTGGGACTCAAAAGCTTATGCTCAGATATGAGGAATACACACATATTGCTAAGATTAGATAATACCACTGGAGTAGCATATTTAAACAATATGGGTGGTGTTAAGTCCAAAGCATGTAATGAAATGGCTTTGCAAATTTGGGACTGGTGTAGTAAGAGAGGTATATGGATAACTGCTTCCCACCTAGCCGGCTGTAAGAACACGGAAGCAGATTCATTGTCTCGCAAGTTCAACGATAACATAGAGTGGATGTTGAATAAGTCTGTGTTTGCCCTAATATCTGAGAAATACGGCCTACCAGACATATATTTGCTTCAAGACTCAATGCCCAGCTGGGGTCATCCCTATAGCTAGAAGGTCCGATAGTTAGCAGGTCCGATAGACCGACACCCAATAGATGGAAGGTTCGATAGACCGAATGTACGAGAGGGTCCAGTAGACAGAAGGTTCTATAGACCGAATCGGCAGGAGGGTCCGATAGTCCGAAGGTTCTATAGATCGAATGACCAACGGGTCCGATAGTCAGAAGGTCCGATAGATAGAAGGTTCGATAGACCGAATGTACGAGAGGTTCCAATAGACAGAAGGTTCTATAGACCGAATCGGCAAAAGGGTCCGGTAGTCCGAAGGTTCAGTAGGGGTCCGATAGTTAGAAGGTCCGATAGACCGACAATAAATACGTAAAAAGGGTAAAATAGTGGATAAAATGATAAGTGGGTAAAAAAATAAGTGGTTAAAATAAGTGGGGCGTTCCAACCAAAGAAAAAGCAAAAAAGGAAGAGGTTGAAAAGGAAAGAAGATAAGAAAAGAAATGAAAAGAAGAGAAAAAGAAAAGAAGAAATCAGAAAGGAAAGAGAAGAAAAATAAAAATTCAAAAACTTCGCTCACTAGCATTATTAGGGTTATTTACCAATGCCCATTATATTTTCATTATTGATATTAATTAGTTATTAATATAATCGCCATATTTATTATATAAACCAATGCCAATTATATTAATAAGTAATATTCTTATGGGAGTTATTTGGTTTGCATCTTGAATCTCTAGCTAATGTTATGCTATTTTCCTACTCAAAGAATGTTAGCAACATAACTGAAAAGAATCGAGCGGCAAGTTGACTTAAAGGGGCTAAAGAGATGAATTTTCAGAAATAATGGCCTGTGACCAATAGTCTCTTCCCAATATGAGAACGGAAGATGCCGATAACATGTTACACAGATTATGAGAACGGAATAACAATACGCTAGAACCTATTCTCAGGATACAGAATTCTTCTTTTTTTTTCTCTCTCTCTCGTTCGCTTGCTTTGCTCGCTCATACAATCAAGAAATTAGGCCTAGATTGTTTCTTCCAGCAAGCACCTCTTACGTCCTGCAGCAACAAGAAGCCCGAATATCATAATATTCGGGCAGTGAGGTATCCGACTATTCTCGAATTCCCCCACCCCCCCCCCCCCCAAAAAAAATGGTATAATTTACCCGACAGAGTCCACAGACTAAAATTTGCCACAATGTAGTAGTATGGGTGTAGTCGGTGAACATTCAAAAAAGTATAAAAGCTGACATCATAGCTGGTAGGAAAATATCACATGACAACCCTAAAAAGAAAAAAAAATGGAAACGCCCCTCTCAAGATGTTTGTTACATTTAATGAAAATTCAACTATAAAGTGTGCACCCCATAAGATTTCTTTGTTTAAAAAATAACACTTGTGTTAGAATGGGACGCCCTTTCCTCAGCTTGCTCACTAGAAAAATATGCTTGGGCATGATGGGCCTCGGGGCTTTAGTGTGCACCATATAATTAGATTTCCATGTTTCAAACAATGGTCAGCGTTCCCCATTGCCAATACATCGGTTTAGTGGCAAAATTAACCGTGGGGCTGAGCTGCATGGGTGGACCACCCCCGCCCCACGGTGATGATGATGATGCTGTGATAAAAATACTTTTAACATGTTGAAAATGTATAAAACAAAACTTTAAAATAAGTTCCCCATTTTTTTAATTTTTTTTTTTTTTTGGGGGGGGGGGGTTGGGCCTACAGACCTAGTACATCGGTTTATTACAATACACACAGAAAAAGATAAGGCATTACCCTTTTCCTTTTATGAGATAAATCTATCAAAAACGTATTGTATTCACTTGTTTACCTTTTTTTACATTATTGTCGGTCTATCGGACCTTCTAACTATCGGACCCCTACTGAACCTTCGGACTATCGGACCCTTTTGCCGATTCGGTCTATAGAACCTTCTGTCTATCGGACCTTCTGACTATCGGACCCCTTTGGACATTCGATCTATAGAACCTTCGGACTATCGGACCCTCCGCCGATTCGGTCTATAGAACCGTCTGTCTATTGGACCCTCTCGTACGTTCGGTCTATCGAACCTTCTATCTATTGGGTGTCGGTCTATCGGACCCGCTAACTATCGGACCTTCTAGCTATAGGGCTGTAACCGCCCAGCTACCTACCTATATCTCCTGGATGCCTGACCCAGGGGCATGGACAGTAGACGCATTCACTGTCGACTGGGGCGCCTTCAAATTTTATGCTTTCCCTCCTTTCTGTTTAGTGGCAAAATTCCTCCAGAAGATCCGGGAAGACAAAGCGACAGGGATTTTAAATGTCCCAAATTGGCCCACACAGCCATGGTTCCCCCTACTATGTACCATGTTATGTGAAGAACCTTGGGAACTTCTGCTAACCCAACCTGTCACGGGCAGACCCCACCCTCTCACTCATCTTTCTCTTTTGTGTTGCAGAGTTGGAGCAGCCATTTCATAGCTCAAGGACTCTCAGAAGCGACTGCCAGCATAATGTCCGCTGGATGGAGACAATCTACTAAACAGCAATACATGGTTTACATAAGGAAATGGAAAAAGTTTTGTTTGAAACGTCAATTAAATTGGACCCATACAAAGGTGGGAAAGTTGTTTGTTTTTTAATTCCTTGTACAAGAGTGGAGCAAGCTACAGTTCCACTAACACAGCCAGGAGTGCTTTAGCTTCAGTCGTGATTTTGGATGATGAGAGATATACAATTACAACACACCCATGGATCATTAGATACTTTAGAGGCATTTTCAACCTCCGTACCCCTACCCCGAGATATACCTTCATTTGGGATGTAGGAAAGGTGCTGAATTATCTTCGTAATATAACTCCAGCACACAAATTATCCTTGTGCCAATTAACACTCAAACTATGTACCTTACTTGCCCTTGTCACAGCGCAGAGGACACAGACATTATCGTTCTTATCTCTTGACAACATGAAAGTGACCTCAGACTGCGTTGAAATAGCTGTGACAGAGTTACTCAAACAGAGTCGCCCTGGGGATATTGGTGCAAAATTGACACTCAAAGCTTTGCCTGGAGACAAGAAACTCTGCATTGTGCACTATGTCAGGGAGTACATTCACAGAACCAAAACCCTGAGGAAAACAGAGAAAGGACTCTTTATCTGCTATAAACAGCCACATCAGAAGGCAACAAAGCAAACTATTGCCAGATGGATCAAATCAGTGTTAAAGGTGTCTGGAATAGACACTGATCAGTTCAAAGCTCATTCCACCAGATCAGCGGCCGCCTCTTCGGCACAGAGAAACAATCTTCCCTTAGCGGACATTCTGAAACAAGCTGGATGGAAAAGTGAATCCACCTTTGTGAAATTCTACCTAAAGCCAACTCGGAATGAATCGTCGTTTGGACAAACAATTTTGAAACGACAAGACCGAGATGATTGTTATTAACTCATGCTTGGGTATGTCACTAATGTGTTTACATGTACGTGCATGACTACTGTGAAAGCTTTGAAGTCTCACGTGACTCGATTCAGCCAGCTATTGGCTGAATTCTCGTACCGAACTAACAAAATAAAATAGAAAATTAAATGAAAAAATGAAATTTTTGAAATTTGATTAATATTTTATGAGTAAAGAGAGGTTAAGAGAATTCAACACCCTCCTCTCCCTCCCTTACTCACAGCAGCTCAAATGTTAGAGCTAAAGTTCATATATTTCATTCAGGTACGAATTGTTTTCACAGTAGTCATCTGCTTTGAAAAATGATGGTTTTGCGCACGGAACGGCCTCTCACGTGACTCGATTCAGCCAGCTATTGGCTGAATTCTCTTAACCTCTCTTTACTCATAAAATATTAATCAAATTTCAAAAATTTCATTTTTTCATTTAATTTTCTATTTGATATGCATGTGTTAGGCCCCAATGGGGTGTACCTCCCGGTTACAGCCCTATAGCTAGAAGGTCCGATAGCGGGTCCGATAGACCGACATCCAATAGATAGAACGTTCGATAGACCGAATGTATGAGAGGGTCCAATAGATAGACAGTTCTATAGACCGAATCGGCGGAGGGTCCGATAGTCGGAAGGTTCTATAGATCGAATATATTATATATTATATATTCCTGTTTTCCTGTTTTTTGTAAAAGAAGCAAATCGCATTCAATAGAAAAAAAGTATATTGCTTTCAATAAAATCTACCTTGATTTTACCCTTTCAGGTTTTTCTTGGAGATCCTCATAAATGTACCTGTTCTGTGTTTATGAAGGAAAAAGATCTGTGCAAGCATATTTGTTGGTGAGTTCTATCTGTATCCTTTATACATGTACCATACAATGGATTTACTTGTAGAAAATACAAATTATGTAACTATTTTAGTTGTTTGTAGTAAGCCTGAGTCGAATTGATTGGTTAGCCGGTGTTCGATCGAAGACATCGAATCCCGAATACGTTTTGGCAAATTCGGTGCATCGATTTGTAGTCCGCCAGATTTTTTACTACCGTAGCCACCATGAAAAAATCAAATAAAGAAAGAAACTCCGTAACGTACAGCATATATACTAGCAGAGAACGTGAAGGCGACTTCAAAGTTCAAACTGTTGGCTAACTTTCGCTAATTCGCTCGCGGAGGACGTCGCGCTTTACCTGTGCTTTCTCTATGGAAAAATCATTTTGTCGTTACGAACTGAAGTTTACGATAATTTTCTTGCACTCTCTCTGCATTGTCAATTTGACAATTGTATAATTGAACATGATAAATACGGGCATGAGTACGAGTGTTCCTACTTAATTCGCAATAACTAATATCACACTCTCATCAAATTGGCAATTACTTCTGAATGATCTCTGAAGCTGAATGAAGTCGAGTCTATATTGATTTTTGTTGGTTTTTTTTGGCATTGAACAAACGTGTTCCATTCAGCTCTCCAAAGACAAAGTAAGATTATTAATTCTTTGAATTTGAATCATTGTCGGGTGTGTCGACAATGAGCATCGCTTCGTGCGACACTAGTGATATTTTAGCTAGCCATACGGACTAGAAACTTAAGATTTTGGCTCGTCCGCTGTGATTTTTACTAGCCATTGGCTAGCGGGCTATCGTTAATTTCGAGCAGCGAGAGCCCATACATATGCCCGCGATGCCAGCGGACCGGTCACCGGTGCATGGTGCATGCACTGCGTGCAACTGTGTGCAACTCTGTTTTCACTGCACATCATTTATCGATTAACCGGTATTCGATCGAATCAAAGCCGTCAAATCCCGGTTTATGAAATATTCGATATGACTCAGGCTTAGTTTGTAGTTTACATGCAGTATGTTGTAGAAATCATTCTGTTATAAGATTTGTTATAAATGATGTGTAATGGTACTGAACCTAAGACATGTAAGGCTTTCTTCTGTGCTTGAGTGTATGTTATTTAAATCATGGTTTTTATTTCTGCCTCTATTTTCCCTATAGGGTACTTTTGAAGAAATTTCGGCTGGACAGGAATAATGACTGTAAGAAACAAATTATTACTATGACTTTTTGTGCTATTGTTGGCACAGATTTCATTATCAATATTTCATGTGGAATATTTGTGATGTCAGCACTTATGATATTCTGAGCCATGAATGTTTCATATTCAATCCAAAGTTATTGTTGAAATGTTAAATTGTCAAAATATCATCCACACGTCCATTTAACATTGCTTGACTTTAGAGTTTGCAGTGCTCGGCAAGTCAGGAAATGAGAAGTGTTAATGAAGTACATGTACATGTATGCCACCAACTTAGTAGGAATACATTATGTGAAAAAAAAACATGTATGCCTAATTTGAACATTTGTGAAATGTGTGAAAAGACCCTTAGAATCACTCTTAGACCACTTTGAGCATTTATGAAGTGTGTGCATGCATGAATGTACATTCCATAAATTAGGGCCTGAGATAAACAGATCAAGTAATATTGAAATCTTATTTCAATAATCTAGTATTATTGAAATATGTATGCAATTAGTTCTCTTATTCAAAAAATGTATTCAAGGTTGTATTATTCCTAAATTAATTGAGGGCCCGAGACTGTAGGTACGTATCAGAGCTCCCAAACTCTGGCCAGGCTTTTCTGTACACAACAAGCTGAAAAATTGTATTTTGCTGATGAAATCCGTAATTTTTTGCAAGTCGTCAAATACTAAATTTTTAAACTGTAACTGCCACCAAAATTGTTAAAGTTAGATCTTAAAAATGTCCTAGAATTACTCTTCCTGACACCGCATTTATTGTATGGATTTGGCATCGTCGCGCCGCGTCCACGTCCGCGTCTGCCATAGAGATTTTCTTGTGAGCGCTCAACTGGCTGCAGTTTTTGTCGGATCACTTTCAAATTTCGCATGGAGGTGCATTATGGTAAGATGAAGACGCCGATTGTTTTTGGTGTGGGCGGAGTCATGGTTGCCGTGGTAACCATATTTTTAAAGAAATAGTAAAGATTTTCTTGTGAGCGCTCTACCGGCTGCAGTTCTTGTTGGATCAACTTCAGATTTCGCATGGAGGTGCATTATGGTAAGATAAAGACGCCTATTTTTGGTGTGGGCGGAGTCAACATTGTTGCCATGGTAACCATATTTTTTAAAGAAATGGTAAAGATTTTCTTGTGAGCGCTCTACTGGCTGCAGTTTTTGTCGAATCACCTTCAAATTTCGCATGGAGGTGCATTATGGTAAGATAAAGACGCCTATTTTTGGTGTGGGTGGAGTCAACATTGTTGCCGTGGTAACCATATTTTTTAAAGAAATGGTAAAGATTTTCTTGTGAGCGCTCTACTGGCTGCAGTTTTTGTCGAATCACCTTCAAATTTCGCATGGAGGTGCATTATGGTAAGATAAAGACGCCGATTGTTTTTGGTGTGGGCGGAGTCAACATTGTTGCCGTGGTAACCATATTTTTTAAAGAAATGGTAAAGACTTTCTTGTGAGCGCTCTACCGGCTGCAGTTTTTGTCGGATCACCTTCAATTTAAAAAGAACTAAAAAATGACACACAAAAAAAATGTACTTAAAAGTACAAAAAGGTCATTTTTGTCAGCAGTGATACCCGAGGTCCCAAATTGCCACTTTATCCATTTCAGTCACAACATTGATTCAAATGGGGGATGGGTGACGGGTTCGGGGGATACATGTACTCGGATTGGTCCCCCCTCCCGAGTGCTCTATCACATGTACATCCTCCTAGTTGTTTCAATTTCTAACATATCTCCTGGTGGTGCTAGAGAGAACATGCACCAGATGTGAATTGATCCACCTCAGGTGAGCGTCGTGCCCCGTGGGGCTCTTGTTATAGAACATGATCTAGATCTAGAAACATTAAAAAAACAGCTAAAACTCACATTCCCTATTCATCCTTTTGATTCCACTACGGCGCGGCTCCACATACTGCCACCTTGCACCAAGCGGCAGCCGTAACCTCCACGGCATGCAAAGTACTAGATCAAATTACCATGATTTGATGGTAATTCGGACAAATTACTGTCAAATCACCATGCCCTTGTAAAACAGTACCGTATAGTACCCATGGTAATTTGACCAAATTTACATCAAATCATGCAAAGTACTAGATCAAATTACCATGATTTGATGGTAATTCAGACAAATTACTGTCAAATTACCATGGATACTATGGTAGAAGGGTGTGTAAGAGTAGCCGCACCACTTGAGCTAGAAGTTTGCGTGTGTGGTGAAAGTACAAGTGTGTGTAGGTTTGCAGTCTCTTTTCTGTATGCACTGTACATACACAGTCCGGAATTCTGGGAACAGTGAAAATAACACAATATGAGTGTGAAAATTTGATTGATAACAAATACATGTGCGCAATGTATAGGATGAATAGTGCATAATCAGATTTCTTATAATCCGTCATTTTAGCGAGGAAATCCGTACTTCCGTATTTGTGCTTGAATTCCTTAACAAATACGGGAAATTCAAACTGGTTGGCAGCTCTGAGGTATATGAAGCATGTGGTATTGACTGAATTCAATTCAGTATCTTTTTAATAAGGTCAAGTGGAGCATGAGATGAAGTAATTAGATTCTCTGCAGTATATGAGACTAGAAAGATGAGCATAAGATGAAGAATCTGTTGTTCTTGATTATATTTGATATAGTATCCTTTCAACAAGGTTTGGTAGAGCGTGAAATTAATGATGTTCTCAGAGGCCTTGCAAAGGGAGAGGATCCACAAAGACGAGCAGCAGCTAGGATTGCAAGGAATGCTGCTAAAGGGCAGACATCTTACTCTCATGCAGATGGTAGGGAAGCACTGGAACAGAGAGAGATCACAGCAGATGATGTATGCCCTATTTGCCAGGATGAACTTCTCGGGAACAGAGAGCCAGTTACCTTCTGCAGGTTTGTATTTTAGAGCTGTACAAAAAATTTCCTAAACCAGTTAAAAAAATTTGCAGTTAATCATAAGAATTATTTTGAAAGAATTATCCTTTGAAATGATGTTAAATTGTACCTTTTATTTAATAAAAGATAAATGGCATCAAACATCTTCTAGAAAAGTCCATTTGTGGCTTTATCTGTCATGGAGCAAAGTAACAAAATACCTCCCCCCCCCCCCCCCCCAAGAAAAAACCCCAGATATTTTCATTTAAAAGGCACCAATATGTCACGAAGGATGTGATTTAGGGGCCGATCACATGAGCAAGAGCAAATTTAACCTAAGATTGGTCATTCATTTGTTGTGGCAGAGACATTTCTTCACCTAAAAGAGGAATTTTTTTATCCCAGGACCATAGGGCACTTTTGCACCTGCTGCTTTAACCCTTTCAATCCCAAATTATGGTGAAATGTTCTGATATGTTCTGTGATTTTTTTCTGCACTATTTTCATACTAAATATGACAGAAATTTTTTAAAAAGTGGACAAAAATGTAGTGTTAAATCACTGAATAGGGACTCAAAAGTCCCATCAGACAGGAAAGGGGTGAAGAATGCATGGCATTTTTTTACAAACAAGCTTAGTCTGATCTGGGACTGAAAAGTCCCGTCGGCCTTGAAAGGGTTAAAAACAGTACCCTTTGAGACCCGTCATAGACTTGTTTTATGAAGAGGGCAGAAAATCATAAAGTGCCCCTTTGATTATTGAAAGTGCCATTTTTTTAGGCAATTGCCCCAATGGTTCATTATGACATGAAGAATTTTATACCACATTTCAAGTAGGAAAAGAAGAGGGCAATTTTGGCCAATTTAGAGGAGCCAGTAAACAGCAGATTGTGTCCAAAACGGGTCAAGTCTTTATTTGATGCACCACGAGTGAACCCCGGGGTACCACGTTGTGTAGCGCCATCTCACGTTTGGTGACTGTAATTACACAGTATAAAATTTACATTAAAAATTCAGTATATTACAATGGTTTGCGTGTGACAATTCTTGTACTATGTTCATCACAATACAGGTTTGGATGTGCGAAGAGCATTCATATCAAATGCATGAAGATTTGGGCTGACCATCAGAAGTCAACAGGAGAGACTGTCTTGAAGTGCCCTCTGTGTAGAGAGGATTATGGTGAGATAGACATTTTGGAGGCAGAGTATCGTAATTCATCTTTACAGAAGACTAGAGCAGAGCGTGCAGATATTCATATGGGCACGGCATGTGCTGTTTGTAACCAATCACCAATCTCGGGCAAATGCTACAAGTAAGTCTATTCACTCAGATAGGACTTAAAGCTGTTTTAGTGTCGGTCATGCTAGTTATAGATAATAATAAATAATAATATGTCCATTTATATAGCGCAGCTACTATACAAATATACTCTACTGCGCTTAATACAAAGTATCCTGCGGCGGCTTTAGCCGAGCTGCCATGATAGGCGCTAAGGCATTCAAAGAATTTCTTCCTACCGGGTACCCATTTACTTCACCTGGGTGGAGAGTGGCAAATGTAGATGAATGTCTTGCCAAATGACAGCGCTGCGGTGATCCACAGTCCGGTGACGTATCCACTAGACCACGACACCTCTAGGTGGGGGGGGGGGCATATTAGAGACCCTGTAGAATTCACAATCCTGTCTGATTTAAGGTAATCACAGAACCGTTACAAAAATCCAAAGGGAATACAAAAATACGAAAACCCATCAAAAAAGTGCGAATTCACAGGAATTTTTTTTTCTAAATGACCAAAAAAAGGCATCGTAAGTAGACTAGGTGTAATAATATACTGTACACAGGTTATGCAAAACGTACGCGAGCGCTGCATGAAAGTAACCCCTAGCGGAGCTTCGTGAATAATTCCCTAGGGTTTCAGCGGTGGGTTGATGGGACCGTTGAAGCTAGTTCGCACATCTGCTGCTGCCGCACTCACTGTCTCGCAGAAACGACGAACGATCGTTGGATTCGGGATTTATTTCAGGCATCAACACATGATTTTGTTTTAATGGATATTTCATCCAATTTCTGATTTTTCGGAATTGGGAGCTTATATATCTTCTAACACACGTAAAATGTTTATGAATGGTGTCTGCTGAAATTGTGATTGTTTTTGAGCTAGCAGAGCCACTTCGATGAGTTGACACGTAGAGGAGCTTTGTGAATATCTCCCCAGGGTTTTGGCAGTGGGTTGATGGAACTGTTGAAGCTAGCTTCCCACTACGCTGCGTCCGCTTGTGCAGAAATGAACACGTGATTTACGATTGTTGGATTTTGGATTTATTTGAGGAATTACTTAGCAGTACACATGATTTTAGTTTAATGGATGTATCATCCACTTTCTGATTTTGCATGTGACATATCAGAATTTTTTGGTCGTTTTGAGTTACTGGATAGAATTATTTGATGGAGAAAATGTCATCTCAAAAGACCACCGGTAAGACAAACTCCATGAGATCAATATAGACAGGTGAAATTTGTGGCTAAAGCAAGAGCTTGGAACTAGAAAGCACTCAACCTTTTTTAGGATGTGGGTGTGCCTCTGCCAATCTCAAAACGGGGCTAAGGAGCTAAATGGTTTAATAATTGAGGAAGCTCATTTTTGAGGGTCTAAGGAACGAAAGGGCTCATGGGCAGAGCTAATTTTAGCTGCTCCCGATCTCACTACTCTGATACATATGTGGTGCATGTGCTGAGCCGAGTCAGCAGTCGCAGCGCTGTTTTTAACACTGTAAATGCCACTGCACTGAATTCAGAACTCAATGTCGCATGCAGATTGATCTCGCTGAGCCGCCGCTAGCACTAGGGGGCACTAGGCCGCCCAGCTCCCCCGCTGCACTGGCCTGGGAGGCTAGGGAGCGAGTCGGAAGCCAATCGAGGTGCGGTTAGTGAAAATTGCATATCATGGGAACGGCCCGGAAGGGTTGAAAATGGGGGACGTCACAGCGGCACATACTTGTGTGACATTATGTGTGAGTGCCTCCCCCCCCACCCCCCCCCCCCCCCCCCCAATATACAAATACTAATTTTGGAGGTGCTGAGTAATTTGTGCTTCCAAAGGTTGGCAGCTCTGTAATCACTACCCAAATGTCTCTGGAACAATTCTCAATTCCCAATGCACAATGATTATAGGCCTACTTTGAATAGTTGGCTACTTTTGGCTCAGACTCCATGTAGTTAAATTAACAGATACTTTGTGTGAAGTAAACATGTAAAAAAAAACAGTTGTATCAATGGTACCACATATTATCTTAGCTTTTGAAATATGGCTGCTACATTTCTGAAGATGACAGCTTGCATGGACACTTGTTAACTGGTGGCTATTTCAAACATAATGAAGCTCTTAAATTTAGCAAGCTTTTAATTTTTGCAAACAAATTTAGATATTGAGAAATGTATTGTCTTTCTATTTATGTGGAATAGCCTAGTTTCTATTTTTGTATATTTTTTCAGATGTACAGGATGTACAGACTACTACTTGTGTCAGAATTGTTTTGGATCCAACATCCATTCACAGCACTCATTCCAATTTAGACAGGTAAGTCATCCATTCCATTTCCATCAGACTTAAAGATAAGAGTATTTATTAATTGGAATTAAAGGTAATGGTATGAACATTGCCCTTCATTCATGTTTTAGCACTACTGTATCCCTTTTGAATTCCCCAAAATACAGAATTGTATGAATGCAATATAGGGCAGAAAATACCATTAAATAACTCCCCTCAGGAAGTTAGGGATTTTGATAGAGTCTCAACACTTGCTTTTCGCACTCCTAGTCCTGGAATAGAGAAAGACAAGCTGTCCTGGTAATCAGCAAATAGAGTTGAAAAGTCTTTCATGCTTAGACTTTGTTTTTCTTGGTACACAAACGTCGCGCACTTAAAATTCTACTGGTAAGTTTGCAGAATGCTGGTAGCTTTCATCAAGTATCAAAAGCAATGACTTTCCTGCTGTGCTTTCACCTCCTGTAAAGTGAGAAATATATCTTATTCCAAAGAGAAAATGCAAAAATGTAGCCACGTCAGCCTGACATTTTGCAAAATTTCCACTTTGTACCTACCCCTATATTGAGCTGCGCTTCCCAACCCCAAATTCCATAATCATAATAAATGGGCATCATTGCAAAGAGAAAAGAAATCAAGTGTACAAATTATAACAAAATGAATATCGATGTAACATGAGATATATCATTGAGTTTTACAAATTATTTTATCAAGTTCAAAAATGACCGGGCACTACAAAAATCTCAACGAGGCTCCATAATGTAATTTTACCTGTAGAGAAGCAACCAGAGATGGCGCCCTGCACAGAGGGGATCAGGAGGAGCACTGCCATCAGCAATCATATCAGATTTACAGAACAGAGATATTACTGAGGAGGATTATGATACTTTGCTACAGCTTGACAAGTCAGTTGCTTATCATTCTCTTACCTTCTTTATTTCTTGCTCTCTTTACATCTCTGTGTCTCGTCCTCTCACTGATCTCATGCAAGGTGCACCAATGTCTGTAATTCGAGGGATCGACATGAATAAAACTATTTAGCCACTGAAGGGCGTCAACATGTGCTTATTTTTGATTGGGTGATGCACATGAGAGCAGTGAGTCCAGCTTTTGGTTGTGTTGTCCACCTTTTGGTTGTGTTGTCCACTTTCGGTCTTTTCTATAAGATTGTACACAAAGAATTCGTTAAAGGGCAATCCAACCTTGGTAATAAGATGATTTGTGTGTAAGCAGAAAAATAAAAACAGGATGGTGAAAGTTTGAAAGAAATCGAACAAGGAATAAGAAAGTTATGGATGTTTGAAAAATGAGATCACTACATCTATGCGAATTTCAAATTGTCAATTTGGTGAGTCGATTGTGACATATTGGTGGACAACTCTTCCGTTTGTCACACACATAAATATCATTAATTTGGGGTTTTCTCCGAAGCGCCTTTACCCTTGGGGCAGTACTAAAAATATATTGGAGACAGCATTATTGTTATAGGTCCTCATAAAAGAAAAAGATCCTACTGAGTAATAAATTTAGAAAAAAATGACATTTTAGTAATTTTGTTTGTTGGAGCGAATGGGGCAGTTGTCCACAAATACTGTAAATGCAGAAATATTTGTGTTCCATTAATGGATGTCTTGCTATTTTCGGCAGGCCTGAATTCTAGAACACGCGAAAATATTAGCACGATTTCTTATGCTTGTTTTTAATGGACTCGGCATTTGCGCGCTTCATCTGATTAATACGTGTTTGAATCCAATTCCTTTTAGAGTGCATGTGTGTACTTGTGTCTGTAATATGCATTTGAATGGACCGCGTGTGTGTGTGAAACAATAGATGAAGCTGCATTTTTGCGAGTGAGTAATTGTGCAGCGCGAATTCAAGAACCCGCGAATATGTTTTTGGGTCACTCCTCGCAAAAATTTAATCACACAAAAATAACAGCATTTACAGTACATCACAGTGACATTTACCAATTCGGCCAATTTGAAATTATATGTATAGTGATTACAACTTTCAAAAATTCATAACTTTCTTATTGCTTGTCCAATGTCGTTCAAACTTTCACCTATCTGCTTCTCTGATTTTTCCTATTTCTTTCAGAGCAACTTGCCTTTAAGTTTTGCCTGTATTTTTTATCACTTTATCGTCATAATGGAAGTTTCTATGAAAGAATATTTTTTAGAAGACGGCTTTTTCACAACTTTTGAAGTTCTTAACATTGAGAGGTGTAACATGCATCGGTATATGAAGAGAAGAGCTTGTCGGTCTATGTACGACATGATACAGTCTCACTCTTATTGTATCCCCCGGCAGAATGCCGGAGGATACTTTGGAATCAGCAGCGTTACACCAATGCTGCGTCACATTCTTGTGTGCGCTCTAAAGGCGGATTAACACCGAACATGACAAACGACAAACGACACGACACCACGACATGAACGGCTTTCTGAAAAATTGCTTTAATGCAAACCCTATGGCACCGCGTGCACACTGCCGCAACGTTTTGAGGGGTTTGTAGTCGTTTCAGAAAATCGCTCGCCCAGCACAACAAAAGAACATTTTAGCCATCAACCAATTAGTGTGGAAGATTTGCAGTGATGTCATATTTATCCCCAGCAGAAACTCGTCATTTCTCCAGCTCAAATCCCTACAGAATTTTACGTGTAAATTTGTTATCGCACCGCACAAAAAATACCATAGAGCTGTACACAAATACACAGCTTTTCGTCCAGTCCAGCCGAAGACGAGAAATCTACATGTATTGCCTGATTAATCCTAGGCTTTGGTTAAAAGGTTGCTGAAAATTTATCTACGGTAAGTAAGACTAAGTCTAAAGCTATTAGTTAGATGAGAGGTTCTATAGATATAAAGATGCAAAGATACAGTTGAGTTCTGGTCATGGAATTACATTGTGAAAGAAACTGTCTAAAAGCAATTGGGAAAGGTTGACCATGTCTCCATAAGTATTGTTTTATACTGCATTGTTTTGGAATCATCAAAATAGATAAGAAATAGACCCACTCTCGCTGAAAAGCATGTGTACAGCACACAGAAATGGGTACAGTCAGACCTGTCTATAGAGGCAACCGAAAGGAAACGGCAAAAGTGGCTGCTATAGACAGGTGGCCACTATAGACAGGACGGCGGCCATTTTGAATTTTTGCACATACACGTAACAACATCACTTGTAGTGTACATGCACCCATATCACTTAGGAAAATAAGCTATAGATCTACAGATTTATATAACATTTCATATGAAATATAAAGTGCCAAAATAATGTGTGTTATGTTCTTGGGTTCATAACTACTAAATAAATGACAATTAAAGTCACAGTTTCAGGTCCCAAATATCGAGTGCATCTTGACTCGTTTATTGCTCATCTGCTAGTCTCTGCTCCAGACCTTCATATATCACATTCCTCCCCCTTACATAAATGTACATGGGTTAACTTTTGAATGTTCAAAACAAACACTTAACTGGCAATGTTTCAAAAAGATTATCTGGATGTATAACAATTTTGCTTCACTATAAACAATAACATGACTGAGAAATCCACTTTGCAATATCAATCATAACATCTAACTGGTGTTTCTGGATTATAAATCACTGACATTGTTACTTTGACAACTCTTTTCTTGTCATGAATGTAACAACTTCACTTTGCAATCAACTTAATTTTCAAAACAAAAGTGATATAACATGGGTTGTTTTGTTACATTTGGTTTTCTTTTAACTTGAAACAAATGTGATACATGTTTTAACATGACTGTTTTTTTTTTCTGTTTTTCACTTGTCTGGAAATGAAATAACTGTTACACTTATTACAATATAAAGAATACTGACAACATAAGGCATCCAATTTTGCTTTCACCTGTTACACTTTGTGCAATATATAACTACTGACAACATGCATAGGGCACCATAATCAACATGGTGATTTCACTTATACAACACATAGTCATCATATCTTTTTGGTTTCATTGTATTTCTACTAGACATACGTCTTTCTGTTTGAGTGGTAGGTGTCATGTTGTCTGGTATGTCAAGTTCTGTTTGAGAGGGTGTTTGAGAGGGTGTCTGAGAGGGTGTCTCCTCACTCCTATTGAAAGCCATCTCACTCTCCCGAATATTCTCTGGCTCTAGATTGGTGTCTGGAATTGGCAACACAATTGGTGGTTCCTCTGTTGGCTGAAACCCTTCTCGTTCATGTGTGTTGTTATGTTCATCTCTTGGCATATATATATCGTTTCACACGAATGGCTTCAAGCCACTTGCTGTAAGCATCTACAACAATCAGGATGTTCTCATCATCAATAGTAGCGTAATCACAATGAATCCTACTCCACGGTTTCTCAGGAAATTCCCAGGGATGGATGGGTGCAGCTAAAGGGCTGTTCTGACTCTGCTGGCAACTTGGACAACTTCTCACTTGTTGTTCCAACTGTTTGTCTATTCCTGGCCACCATACATATGATCTGGCTAAGGCCTTCATTTTCACGATGCCTGGGTGTGTACTATGCAGTTCTTTGAGGATTCTCTCCTTCATATCTGCATCATCCGGAATGACAACTCTGGATCCCCAAAGTATCACTTCCTCTTCTATCGACAGTTCTTCCTTCTTGTTAGCGAAGAGTTTCAATTCTTCTGGAAGATTCCTTATTGTTGGCCATCCTTCCAGAATGTAGTTCTTCACCTTGGACAAAACTCTGTCCTTCTTGGTGGATCTTTTCACTTCCTGTGCATCAACAGGGCGTGTGTCGAGGTCAGTCAACATGTTGATGCATGCTTCTGGTGCTTCGTCTAGCTCTGCTAACTCTGGATGATTCCATGGAGACTCTCTTTCCTGGATTGGTAAGCGTGACAACGCATCAGCGTTCTGGTGCTTCTTTCCTTCACGATGAACTATCTCGTAGCTGTATGCTGACAAAATCATATGCCATCTGGCAAGGCGTGCAGAGGCCATGGGGCTCGCTGTTTTCCTATCCCCAAATAGTCCTACCAGTGGCTTATGATCTGTCATGATGGTGAAACGTCTCCCATGTAATTGTTTATGGAACTTTTTGAGTCCGAAGATGATGGAAAGGGTTTCTTTCTCGTATTGAGCATAGTTCACCTCACTTGGTTTCAGAGTGCGTGATGCGAATGCTATAGGGCGTTCCTGTCCATCACTGTCCATGTGGCTTATGACAGCACCCAAACCATTGGGACTTGCATCAGTTTGAAGCAGGATAGGCTCGGCTGGATCATAATGCGTTAGGACACTGTCACTCTGTATCAGACACTTTGATCTCTGGAATGCTTGATCTTGCTTCTTTCCCCACTTAAACTTGGGATCAGGCTTGCTGCTTCTCTTCCCACTGGAGTCTGATCTGTACTCTGCTTTCAACATTTCAGTCAACGGTGCTATCTCCTGCGACAGATTAGGTATGAACTTGCGGTAATACCCTAATAAGCCAAGATATGCCTGGAGTTGACTTTGATTTACCGGTCGTTCTGCTTGACGTACCGCATCTACCTTGTCTTGAAGAGGCCGAAGACCATTCTTATCCAGGCTATGACCCAGATAGTCGACCGAGTCTTTCATCAGGGCACACTTCTCCTTCTTCAAGCGTAATCCACTTCCCTCCAATCTCGAGAGAACTGCTTTCAGGTTTCTCAGGTGCTCCTCATCAGTCTTGCCGCTGATGATAATGTCATCAAGATAGGGTTTGCACATGGGAATATCGGCTAAGAGGCTCTCCATTGTCCTCTGAAACATGGCTGGTGCACTTGCTATCCCGAAGGGCAGTCTTGTTTACTCAAAGAGACCTCTATGAGTGTTGATTGTTGTGAACTTGCGGGCCTCGGAATCCAACTCAATCTGGTGATATATGCATGACTGAGATCTAGTTTAGAGAACTTTTCTCCACCTTCAAGTTCCTGTAGAAGATCCTCTAATGTTGGAAGGGGATACTGCTCTACTTTCAACACTTTATTTGCTGTCAACTTGAAATTGCCACAGATTCTCATTTTCCCATCCGGTTTTGGCACTGCAATGATTGGGCATGCAAAATCTGCGATCTTTACTGGCTTGATGATGCCGTTCTCCAGCAAACTATCTAATGCTGCATCGATCTGCTTCCTGGCAGCATAGGAAACAGGGGCTGCTTTGTAGAACTTTGCACTGCTGTTCTCTTCTTGTGGATATACCTTGGCTTGATATCCCTTCAGTACTCCGACTGTGCTATTATCAAACAGCTCGGCATGCTTATTAAGAACTTCCTGCACAGCATCTTGCAAACTATGCAAACTGCTTGGAGGGCTCGGACGTGCATCTGGTGCATTTGGGTTGGCTAACATGGAAACCAAATGTGGATACTTCCTTCGAAACCAGTCTCTTCCCATTAAACTTGCACCCTTCTGAACTATTACTAAAGACAGCTTCTCTGGCTTCATCTGTGGTTCAAACTGAACGTCAACCACTGCTTCTCCGTAAATGCCCACTTTTCCTTCTGTGTATGATTTCAGCTTGAAATTGCTAGCCGTCAGTTTGGAATCCTTGCTGATTTCATCAAACACTTCTTTTGATACAATAGTCCATGGACTTCCAGTATCAATTTCTAGCTGCACTTCTCTACCGTTCACTATCACAATGGTTTCATAAGGATCAGGGCTTGTTAACTTGTTGATCGATTCATCTTCCAAGTGATCCATCTTTTGTTCTGATGAATCTGATTCTCCATCCTCCAAGTGATGTGCTTTTTTCTCAGACTGTCTCTTCTTCTGAAAGGACTTCTGCTGATAGGCCTTAACTCTATCACACTGACTCTTTGTGTGTCCTTTCTTAGAGCACTTATAGCACTGTTCATCTCGAAACTTACATGTAGCCGGCTCATGGCTACCACCACATCTCCAACACTTCTTCAGAGTTGAACCTCTGTCTTGTGGCTTCGATACTCTGGACTGAGTCCACTTCTGTGGCTCTGGCGCTTTTGTCTGAAGCTTATGAACTGATGTAGGATCATCTTGTGGCTTTCCAATCTTCCTTATCTGTTCCACATCTTTCTTTGCGACTTCCATTGCTGTTGCAATGTTGACTGCATTTTCAAAAGTCAACTGGGGTGTTCCCAACAGTTTCCTCTGAATGTTGAGGTCTGAGCAACCAACCACCAATCTGTCTCTGAGCATATTTTCAAGCTCTTTGAATTTGCATCCTTCGCTCAACTGTCGAAGCTTTGCTAGGAACTGAGGGATTGTTTCATTTGCCTGCTGAGTGCATGTGTAAAATCGATATCGTTGCACTATTTCTGTTGGTTTTGGCGAGTAATGTGCACTCAAAGCATCCTTGCATTGTTGGTATGTTTTACTTGAAGGCTTTTCTGGCTGCAACAATGCACGAAGGGTGTGATACCCTTTGCTCCCTAACCCTGTAAGGAACAAGGCTCTTTGTTTCTCTGCGGACTGAATGTCATTCGAAGTGAACCAAGCTTCTAGAACTTCTGTCCATTCTTCAAAGGTGTAACCTGCTTCTAGTAGGGGGGCATTCCCTACAATTTGATTAGCCATCTTGCGACTACTAGCATAGACCTCTACTACTGCAATAAATAGCCAATAACAATGTAGGCTATACAATGTAAATGTACTACACTTTGTCTACTTATGACTAAACCTGCACTTGGTTTACACTTCTTGAATTTGCTACATGTATATCGGCCTACTACTGTAAACAATACATGTATTGGAAATTAGGTAGACTAACTTATATTCACCCAAAACTCAATATTGTAACTTTACAAACAATTGCATGGCAATTAAAGTACAGGGCTGGATGAAAACTCTCTGGCCTATACTGGCCTATTAAATTTAATGTCTCAATCAATAATGAAGAACATTGAATCTTTCACTTTCAGTCAATCTCTTGACAATTTAGTCTACTAGAGTTCTATTAAAAGTTCTGTCTTGACTGGGCTGGCTTCAGTTCAGGCATATGATCTGGAGCTAAGCTGGGCTGAACCGGGCGGAGCTTGGCTAGGCTGGACCTGGCTAAACTTGGGCTGCACGTCTGCTCTGGGCGGGCTGGGCTGGCTGGGCTGGCCTGGACTAACCTAAGGCCTGGACTGGGCTGGGCTGGCCTGGACTAACCTAAGGCCTCGACTGGACTTTATCTGCAACTCTACACTTAGTTAGGACTGGCGGGTCCCAATTAAGGCTAAGTCTGACTGGAGTTAGGCTTGCTGGCTGGTCCTCACTGACCCTGTCCCTACAATAATGACTTTGTCAAGTTATTTTAGGACCTGGGCTTAACTTAGTTTTAGATTGGGCAAAATACTACGATGGGCTACATGTACATCTGGCTGCTAAAACTTGATGATTCAGATAGCTAGTGACACCGCAAAGCGTCCATACAACTTCACACAGCTATCACACTGCAAAGCGTTCATAGTAAAATTTATACCGTACACAACTTTACATTGCTGGGACTGATGACAGGCATAACACTGACTATTTTGTGCTGGATTATAATAAAGCTCAATCCAACGCAAATCCATCTAAACAAAATCCACTGTTTTCCAGAAGATCCCGACCTCGTCGCCAAATTTGTTATGTTCTTGCCAATGGGTTCATAACTACTAAATAAATGACAATTAAAGTCACAGTTTCAGGTCCCAAATATCGAGTGCATCTTGACTCGTTTATTGCTCATCTGCTAGTCTTTGCTCCAGACCTTCATATATCACAATGTGCTTTGTTGTCAATGAGAAAAACAATAGATCTACGAGCAATCTGTAAGATGAAGTTTCCCTCAAATTACCACGTACGTACCGCCCGCGGTAGACTGCTGTTCTTGATTTTCATAGTCTAAAAACGTTGTCTGATCATGCTCTTGCTTCCTGTCAAATGATTTAATATGTTTATCTTTTGAATAAAATCATGTTTTAACTGTTTTTGAGAACGGATGATAGAAGGTGCCTACTCGATTCATCGAAAGTGCGAACGTCGACAATGGATCGCCGGTGGACGAGTTTTCCCGCCGTGTTTTAGCTGGACAGGCTCGTACATGAAATTGTTATTATTGATCTTTAAAACATAATAATTGGGTAGTATTTTATCATGTTCACTTTCGAAAAAGAAAAAAATCTTTCGCTGGAAAAAATTTTGTTTGATAGAGAGTAAAGTGTATGCCAGGGATCGCGGCTGGATGGTGCGAAGATTACGTAATGAACAATACTAGTTCTCATCACATATTGTACCATGATTTATATTGTGCCGACATTTAGAAAATAAGAACATACATGTACCTTTCATTACTTCATACTCCTGTTACATGTTGGACAGTAAAGAATAAAGCCAGACACATCCAGTGATTAATTCCAATGTACATGTATTAAATCCTCCCTGACATCCATTTATATGCATATGGCCATGAAGGCAATAAAGGTACAGTGCCCGTCTGGCTGGTCGGCCGTGCAAACATGACTTATTGTGACATTTTATTCTTCACATGGGAGCGCGAGAGAGGGTGCAGAGATCACAACAGCAAGTTGGGTATTTTTTGTAAACAAAATCGGCGTGTGGCAGTTTCAACACTGATTGATTTCACATCGGCGTCTAGTTCGACGTGCACGGTGTAAATTAAATGTTTTTTCATGGTATTGTTCTGATAATTTGATCGATGTAGGCGAGTATTCAACCTACAAAAATCAACTTGTACAAAGGATTAACACGCGTAAGTCTATGAGGATGAATTGGGACTTTTTATTTTCATTGAATTGAGCGACTATTCGACACATGCGACGTCGACTTAAGCGAGGTTGATTGTACGCTCCTGATGTCTAAATGTACCCATATTCCATGTAAACTATATAAGCCTGCACAATATATTTTTCAGATCATTTTGTCTATAAAACATATGGTAAACAAAGAGTGGTTAAGATAAAACTGCTTGAATTATTCCGAATAGACAACAACAAAGATCAATAAATTTTATGTAATTCTTCAATATATTCAAGCAACCATATGAAGAAAAAAACCCAGCTGTGATTATTCCGAATAGACAACAGAAAGTAATCACTTTAAATTCTTCAACATAGTCACATGACCAATTCAACATCCATATATACAATAAATGATTTCAAAATTTAAAAATATAAAACTTATCTTTGCAATTATTTTGATGACTACAATGATGAATTTCAAATGAATTCTATCACGACATTCTCATCATCAAAGACGACATCACCCTCTCTCCAGCACAACTTTTTAGCGAATGTCATGTGTGGTGTGCATTGTTTTTTTGCCGTTTGTTGTGTATCCCGTCGTGTCGTTCGTCGTTCAGGCTTTTTTATAGGCACAAAGGTCATACTTTGGAGGATGGTGTGAGTGCAATCTACAGGCCACATTTCTTGATGGACATTTTTCAAATTTTTTATGGAGATGTATCTTGGTACAATCTACACATCTTTACTTTTTGGTGATGCTACCCTCATTGTTCCGTCCTTTATAGGGTCAAAGGTCATTTGTCCATTTCTCGCACTCTTCTGCATTTCTTGACAGATTTCTTTCAAATTTTGTATGGAGATGTATCTTGGTCAAATCTACACATTAGTTTTTGGTGATGCTGCCACCAGTGTTTCGTCTTTTTTAAGATCAAAGGTCATATTCTCGATGTCGTTTGTGTGCTCTGCAGGCCATATTTCTTGACAGATCTTTTTCAAATTTTGTATGAAGATGTATCTTGGTACAATTTACAATTTAAACTTTTTGTTGTGCCCTTTATTATAGGGTCAAAGATCATATTTATTTTAAGCGCTCTAACTGCCACATTTCTTGACAGATTTCTTTCGATTTTTTCTATAGAGATGCATTACACACATTGATTTGGTGATGCTGCTCCTAGTGTTGACAATAGTCAGGGCCAATGGTGGTAATCTCTACGCCATCCTTTTGTTTGAGGGAGGGGAGGGAGGAGGTTCTTTGTCCCCCCCCCCCCCCCCTTTCGAACAAAAGGATGACGCAAAAATCGCTGCCAGTGCCAGGGGATACATTCGCATTGCACAGCAATGGACATTTCTAGTTTTTCTGCTGAATAATTAAACACCATTTTTTTCTGATTCTACAGTACCAAACATATAGCTATTCAGAATAATTAAACATGTCTTTGTGACTATGGCAATGTGTTAAAAAAGTACCTGAAATAATGATATTATGTTTGTTGTTCCAGTCCAGCCTCCAATCAGATGAGCCATGTCCCAGAACATGTGGTGAAGTCCTTCCATGTGGAGATAGTGAAAGATGGTAGTAATCTACTCTCATTGGGCACACAGTGTAGAGTGTGTTTAAGATCTTACACCATCGGACAACTGGTTAAGAAACTTCCATGCAAGCATAAGGTAATAATGATAATTATTAATAATAGCCGTTTCTTATAGAGCGCCTTACCAGTTACAATGTAACCGTCCAAAGCGCTTACCGTATTTTCCGGCCTAAAGGCCGCACCCAACTTTGACAACTCATTAAAAAAAAATATGGGGAAAAATCACAAGCAAATGAAATTTGGCCCCCCCAAAACATAAACCAAAAAAACAGGGGCCAAACTTTTTATTGTATCAACTATTTGAAGACGATTATATCTAGATATCTTTGCTTTTATGTCATTAAGAATTTAAAAAGAGGAAGAGAATCTAACGAAGCATAGTGCTCGCAAACACGTACATCTTTGTAGACTAGTACTGCGGTATGTGCAGTCTCCCTACTATAAAAGTTCAACTATGAACGGGACTATCAACCGTGAATGCAACTTGCAAAGTGAGGCACAATTACAAACAAATTTGGAAGAGATATCTTACATGGGTGCATATTCCATCAAAAGTTCCCTAAGTGATTTTCAAAGACAGAAAAGTACATATACAGCATGATGGTTTCGAAGACTAAAATGAAAACATTGTTGCAACAATTTCATGCAGAAACATGTCCTTGCCATGACCTACATGTACAACAATGTAGGACGGACATGACCTAGGAGGTCAATCTAACGCTAGCCACGTGCGCTATGAAAATTCACTGCGATGACTGTCCGTTCTCCATACAAAATACACACATCTCCGCGAAGGTTCCTCGGAGGATACGACCGCGCTGAAATAGTGCAGAGGTGAAGGGGTGCCATCGATCTCTACACATACAAGGGGTGCACTCACATCCATTACAATAGCTCATAGAACAGAAAATACTTTTTCCTCTTTGATACTACCATAAAATCAACCCGGGAAGAAAATTCAGGTATTTTTCGTGGCTGATTTCAGCACGTACTCAAGCTCAATCGAGCTTCGTACGAGTGCTTTGTCAACCTCGGAAGACCATACGAGGCCGTGTTTGTAATTATATTTATGAGATATTTAGTTATTAGTTCTGAATTATATATTTATGAATGAAATATTTCAATACTTGAAAGATAATTTATACATCGATAGAGATAGAGCACATATATGCTCACCGTAGATCTAGTCCCGTCCATTCCAATACTTGTGATTTTGTAGGCGGTAATTTTTGTAGGCGGTTATTTTCGTCTGTTGTTGCTTTATATAGGCTGCACCCAGACTTTGGGATCATATTTTGGGTGAAAATACCACGGCCTGTATGCCAGAAAATACGGTACCGCGTTATTACCCAGGTCACTGGATTCAGTTGCGATTCTGCACAGCGCACATTCTCGACGACTCTGGGGAGTATTCCAGCCAGTCGCCCGTTTCCAAGTGCACACATGCTAATCCAAGAACAAAAGTGAAAGAAGAAATGATAGAAGTTAAAGGGATACTGAACCGCAGATTGTGGACGTTTTAATGCCGCGAGAGGGCACCGTGATCGTTACCCGATCATGCCGTTGCCCGCGGGGCGCAAACCTCGGATAGACTGGTCGCCGCACAAACATGCACGCTCCGCCTGAGCTCGAGCTCTCGTGCGAGATTCGGTCGGCTTCGTGCAGTCGAAATGTAATCCCACTTAGTCCAACGGACGCGTTCGACGCACAAACTTTGTGTACGAGTGAATGGGGCTTACGCAATCCTGACTTTCCCCACGGCCGCCCAGTGGCGTATCCCTTTAAAGTAGAACTTTATTGATTTTAAATTTTGGCTTAATACTTATTATTGCATAGATGGCATAAATTAAACAAGGTTTAATCGAAATCGAAATTCAACGCTTGGAAACATTTGAAGTAATGATTATTATCAATTATAAAATTATAAAAAATACAGCCCCGATATAGCACCTGAAGAGCTCCTCGAACGCTGCTGAGATGTGTGACGTCACACCAGGGACACATTTTTCAGTGCCTGTTTTGTTATCTCCTCTTCACTTATTTCTCTTACTTGACTAACGTCAGTCTTAATGTTGCCTCACTCTTGACTTCGTGTATGGTATTATTTTGATGAAAAAGGCAGCATTAAAAAAATAAAGGAATCGGTCACTTAATTGTAAACAAAATAAGGCGCCATTGTATTTTCAGCTGCTTGCACCGGGGCACGTTCAGCGTTTCAAGAGGGAACGAATACCATCTGTGCTATTATTCGGAGGGCTTTTGAATTTGAAAGTGGGGTTTATTTCAATGATCATTGACCCTTATCCTGTGTATGTACAATCAAACGGTTTTAGTTATCAGAATCAGTTTCACTTCCCTTTTAGAATGGTGTGAAATAAGGTCATGTTTAAATATACTAAACTCTTTATAATTTGATAAATAATTGCATTGCAATTACGTTCATTCGTTATAGGACGTCGTCTGCTTAAGCATGATCGGTCCCTAGTGTGACGTCATCAAAACGTCGCTATATTTCTGGCGAATCCTCGGATATTCCAGATGCTGAGAAGAGATTTTATTTATGTTATTTTTATAATCATCAGATACGCAGTTGACGTAAAACTTATACGATTGCCATCTGTAAGCTTCCCATGCAGCTTCTAGTGATACATTATTTGCCGTATTTGTGATTTTCTTTGAAAAGCTACTTTAATGACTAGAGGCATATTTTCGTTGAAGATTGTCGATCACACCATTGTGAGGTTTAGTATGATGTCATTCCATCAACTTGTGCTTCCTTTCACTATACAGGGGAAGCCTTCGGAACCGACAGATTTTCCTTGTTACAGCCATTATCTCATTATATCAGAACATACATAAAAATGCACATGGTTTTTGCCTTGCTAATTCTCTCTCGACCAATTTTAGCCATTGACTACAAACTTTGAACTAGTATGCATCACCATAGTGAGACGAACTGATTAGATTTTTGTTCATGTAGGTCAAAGGTGACAGGTCTTAGAGGTAATTATATGTGAAATTTATTCATTTTTAGCTTGTTACCACCATATCTCAGCTATTATGTATTCATGACTAGGAGGAGATAAAGTGATCAGACTTTTGGGTTATAATAAGGTGAATAGGTCAAATATCAAAGAGGGTGATAACATGTAATTGTAGGACTTTTATTCTGGTTATCATACTACATGACTACGCGCCCGTAGGGCAAGTTCATTATCACTATTGCACTGACTAAACTGAGTGCACTTTCATGCCCTAGCACACGAACAAAACAGTGCAATTATTGGTTTTATAAAACGGGTAGGCAATAAGAATGTAAATAGATTGATACTGTTTAGCAACAGTGAACCATCGCGCCTGCGCGATGTAGTGTCCCACCTCATTACCATTCAATAAGAATTTTTTTTAAAAATGTTTTTATTGGATAAAACCGTCGATTATACAAAAGTACAAAAAACATGTACATCACAAGTACAGAATAGAGGCTCAAAAAATAAACGGTCACCAGTTTGAAATAATGTGCAAATAAAATACTAGTAACAATAATGATGAAGGAATAGTGGAACAGCAGGATAAAGATATTTAACCCTCAAACTCACAGCTTGAAAACAGTTTTTTTGAAATGAAGACCCAATTTACCATTCCTTGAAGCAATAACATATTCTGATCGATGTTTGGACTTAATAAAAGATAAGAGAGAGTAAAAAACTGGGATCTCATTGCGAAAATTTACAACAGTGAATATAATACCTGGTACATAGAGTAATAAAGTTGATACATGAGCTAGCAAAACGTGTCATCACAGCCAAATAAGCATTCAAAAGCTGACAAAACAACTGACCTTTTTAGTTTCTCGGACAGATATTTTTCTAATTTCTCCTACAATGGAGTAACAACTCGACTTAAACCAATAAATGGTGAATCGTTTCTGATTCTTCACTACACAGAGCACAGAGTTGACTCTTGGATCTTTTCACCCTGTATAAAAAATCATTGGTGGCAATTGCCACGTGAAAAACTTTACCATTCAATAAGAATTAGATGCGGATGTGCTGTGATGTAGTGGATTGGGGTTCTCGTCTTTGGATCTGAGGGTCGCGGGTTCGAACCCTACTATGTCTGGTGATTATGTCCTTGGGCAAGGCATTTTATCTGCTCGCTTTTTGTTACCCATGAGTGATGGGAACCTTGGTTGGGTGTTAACTAAGCCGTGAGCGTCATACCTCGATGATGTATTCATTTTTATGATTTTCATTAAATGAAAACCATTTCAGCGTCTCAAAAGTAAACTTATTAAATGCATTCCGTACAAATTCACATTTTGTATGAACTAGACCTAAAAATCATCTTTGAAATGAAAGCTCTGAGTGGTTAGCACTCGCATGAGCCTCTTCTGAGGTCTGCGGTAACGAACTACTGTCTGTACTGGGAATAGAATAAAAAAATATCAGAAATTGTTAAATTCTCGGCTGTATATAAGTTAGGCCCACTCAGGGCATCGTTACTATCCTTGGCTGTGAAAATAAACGTGTGGGACTACACACTAGAGTCTACGGCGACTCCCTTAAATCTTGATAGATGTCTTGTGTGCGCTCTGGCGGTCACATTTCTCAACGGATTTCGTTGCAAATTTTGCATGAAGGTGTCTCTTGGTGTAATTTAAAAACCTATAGTTTTTGGTGATGCTGCCACCAGTGTTCCGTCTTTTATAGGGTCAAAGGTCGTACTTCAGGGCATGGCGTGAGTGCACTCTGCAGGCCACATTTCTTGATGGATTTCTTTCAAATTTTGTATGGAGATGTATCTTGGTATAATCTACACATCTTTACTGTTTGGTGATGCTGCCCTCATTGTTCCGTCCTTTATAGGGTCAAAGCTCATTTGTCCCTTTTGTGCACTCTTCTGCATTTCTTGACGGATTTCATTCAAATTTTGTATGGAGATGTATCTTGGTATAATCTACACATATTTAATTTTTGGTGATGCTGCCCTCATTGTTCCGTCCTTTATAGGGTCAAAGGTCATTTTTCCATTTCTTGCACTCTTCTGCATTTCTTGACGGATTTCGTTCAAATTTTGCATGAAGGTGTCTCTTGGTGTAATTTAAAAACCTATAGTTTTTGGTGATGCTGCCACCAGTGTTCCGTCTTTTATAGGGTCAAAGGTCATACTTCAGGGCATGGCGTGAGTGCACTCTGCAGGCCACATTTCTTGATGGATTTCTTTCAAATTTTGTATGGAGATGTATCTTGGTATAATCTACACATCTTTACTGTTTGGTGATGCTGCCCTCATTGTTCCGTCCTTTATAGGGTCAAAGCTCATTTGTCCCTTTTGTGCACTCTTCTGCATTTCTTGATGGATTTCATTCAAATTTTGTATGGAGATGTATCTTGGTATAATCTACACATATTTAATTTTTGGTGATGCTGCCCTCATTGTTCCGTCCTTTATAGGGTCAAAGGTCATTTTTCCATTTCTTGCACTCTTACTTCTGCATTTCTCGACGGATTTCGTTCAAATTTTGCATGAAGGTGTCCCTTGGTGTAATCTGAAAATCTGTACTTTTTGGTGATGCTGCCACCAGTGTCCTGTCTTTTATAGGGTCAAAGGTCATACTTCAAGGGATGGCGTGAGTTCACTCTGCAGGCCACATTTCTTGATGGATTTCTTTCAAATTTTGTATGGAGATGTATCTTGGTATAATCTACACATCTTTACTGTTTGGTGATGCTGCCCTCATTGTTCCGTCCTTTATAGGGTCAAAGCTCATTTGTCCCTTTTGTGCACTCTTCTGCATTTCTTGATGGATTTCATTCAAATTTTGTATGGAGATGTATCTTGGTATAATCTACACATATTTAATTTTTGGTGATGCTGACCTCATTGTTCCGTCCTTTATAGGGTCAAAGGTCATTTTTCCATTTCTTGCACTCTTCTGCATTTCTTGACGGATTTCGTTCAAATTTTGCATGAAGGTGTCTCTTGGTGTAATCTAAAAACCTATAGTTTTTGGTGATGCTGCCACCAGTGTTCCGTCTTTTATAGGGTCAAAGGTCATACTTCAGGGCATGGCGTGAGTGCACTCTGCAGGCCACATTTCTTGATGGATTTCTTTCAAATTTTGTATGGAGATGTATCTTGGTATATCTCTCAACACATTTCTTTCAAATTTTATATGAAGATGTGTCTTAGTGAAACCTACACATCTAATTTCTACACCATCCTTTTGTTTGAGGGAGGGGATGGGGGAGGGTCTTTGTCACTCCTTCAAATCGCTGCCAGTGCCGGGGGATACATTTAGCATTGCGCGGCCCCAGCAATGCACATTTCTAGTTTTTTTAGGTGTCTTACCTTATCATCTCATGCTGTTCTTGCACCCATTGTGTCCAAGAAAATGAAAATATCTGATTTTGGTTCTTGCTTCCTTTTTATCGTCTCACTCACGGTCACTGTCTATCACGTTTCCTTGATACACATTATTGCCATAGAGCTCTCGGCAATTGTTATGCAGATTACGTACAGCTCGCAAAAAAAGTTTAGATCCACACCGGATACGATAACTTAATAGATACTATGTTGCGGTGCTTTTTCGTACCCTGCATGCACAGGCGCTATAAAATCAAAAAAATTATTTAAAAAAATTAATTTAAAAAAATCAGATGCACCTGTGACCGTGGAATTCAGTAGGAAATCGCATATTACTTAGATGAAGATTCGCTCAAAGTTTGGTGAACTGAAATGGAACCATTCAAACGTTAGAGCACAAACAATCAAGCAAACAAACATCGGGACATAATCGACTGAAATTAGTATCGGCCTTGCTTCGCGCAGCAGTAAAAATTAGTGATCTATTCTAAAATACAGTTTGAGTCAGAAGAAATGTTACACTTTTTTAACTGAGTATTGTTTTAAAAATTTGGGATTAACAGAGTACTTTTTAGCATACATGGATAGAGTATATATTCCTTTGTTGTTTGGTAACATTTGTTTCAATGTTGCTATTACGGTTGAGTGCACAACAGCCATTGTTTGAAAGATAGTCAAAACCCATTTGCGCCAAGTCGTATGAAGTTTCGGCCTTTACAATTATAACAAATTTGCATACAATAAAAGTCAGCTAGACGGTTGCCCGCACCCGCCGACTGTTGATTTCCATTTTCACGGTTGGTATCACGGCAACTATCTTGCCGGCCTGTGACCTTGCTTGTATACAAGCTGGATCTTTGAGCGAGTGTTAATCACATTCTTATCGATTTTTGCGACGCAGTGAGACGCTCCAATTAGAGAATCGGCGACATGAATAGGAAACGATGGGACACGGAGCGATGGGGAACAAAAGCATGAATTTTTTGTTCCGCATTTTTGCTCTATTTATCATGGGAACATCGGAGACCGTCTCTCTCGTCGATTTGCGTCCGGATTGACAACAGGACATTGAGAGAGTGTCGCTCGCTGTCGCGACGCATAAGCGAATTTTAATGGCTTCCCTTAAAAGTACCTTCCTATTGGGCAATTCCTCATAATTTTCTAAGCAAGAAGTTTGTAAAGTTTCCATATCAACAAAAATAATTGTATTGTAGCTACATAAATTTTGTGTGAAAATTAGATCACTTCATGGTCGATGGAGCAGAAATTAAAACCAAACGATGCATTTCAAATTCATTTATATTAGCATACCTTCCATTTATTGAGAGACGGTCAACTTCTTGTCAAGTAATGTATGCTTCCACAATGCTTGTATATTGATACATGTGTATATTTATAATTTTTGTAGGATAACAGTTTGTAAGCCTCCTTCCCATTATTTTTGTCTGTTTTATCTTGCTGGTCATAGTTCCATGCAGCATGCATAGACCAGTGGTTGCTACATGAGCATCCAACCTGCCCTGTAGATGGTACAGTGGTCTGGAACTCCATTACAGCACAACCAAGGGACACCAAGAAAGGGAAGAAAGCCAACCAGGGGAATGAGGATGGGACAGGTGGAGATGATGCTACCCTAGAGATAGTTCCTGGTATAGGAGTAGTCAAACGGATGGGGAGAGGTTCAAGTGGAAGACTGAGAGGCAGAATTAGGCATGGAGCTATCAACATGAATCCTACAGATACTGGACTGACTGCAGATTTCCAGCTGACAGGTGCTTCCTTATTAAAACCTACCCTTCCACAAAGGTACACACAATCAACTTACTTTAAAAGTGAGCAAATGGCATATGACACACTTTTTAGAATTAAAAAGGTAATTTCCTTTCATGTGTGTCCCCCTGCTATCATTTTGAAATGACTTGGATTATGACACAATTCTCAGCAAGGTTTGTCTGGACACCTCCTTCTGAATGTTCTTGGGATGAGATCAGGGAGGTGAGGAGGGGGAGGCTGCAGCCTTAAGGAGAGATACATGTATATGTATTATTGAGAGCTGCACACTATAAGAATTTTGAAACTGCATGTATATTTATATACAGGTTTACCAATATTTTAAGGCTGCAATTTCAGGTGTGTTAGCCTTGTTCTCACAATATCTCAAGAACCATATGAGATATGAACTCCAATCTTGGTGCTAGTATGTATCACCATAGGAAGACAATCCAATTTGATTTTGGGGTTCAAAGGTCACAGGTCAGTTTCTGGAATTTCAGGTGTTTAGCCTCGTTCTCGCGACAACTCAAGAAATATTTTTGGGTATGAACTTCAAACTTGGGGCTAGTATGTATCACCAGGTACACGTACATTGCTCAAAGGTCACAGAGGTCAATTTCTGAAATTGCAGGTGTTATCTTCGTTAACACTATATCTCAAGAACCATTTAGTATGTATCACCATAGGAAGACATAAAATGTCATGGAGGTCATTTACCATGAAATTTCAGGTTTTTCAATATTTTCAATATTTCAAGAACAGTTTCAGCCATCAACTAAATTTAGACAGAGGCATATAGGAGACGCAGTCGCTTTTTTATCTTGTTACATTATACTTTTGGCGGGGTCACATTAAATCCTCTCACAGGCCTTGTATACTTGAATAACAAAATTAAATTTTACAGCTATAGCTGTATACCTAATATGCAAAAAATCACTGTGACTCTTGCTTCGCTTGCTCACAAAATTAGACTGTGGAAAGTTAATACAGTCAACTTCGCCCAAGTCGATCATGACAGGACTGAGTGAAATGTATCAACTTGGGTGATTTTCGACTTATGCGCGGACGCTGCGGTACAGAATGTGGCCGGTGGCCCGGTGGTTTGATCGATTGGGAGTACTCATCACATAATGTACCATGATTTATATTGTGCTGACATCGAGAAAATAAGAACATACATGTACTGTATATTACTTCCCACTCCTGTTACAAGTTGGACAATAAAGAATATAAACCAGACATGTCCAGAGATTAATTTCAATGCATTAAATCCTCCCTTTCATCCATTTATATGCACATTGCCGTGAAGGCAATAAAACTGCATGCATGCATGCAGGTAGGTACGTACGGCGTACGGCCAGCTGGCCGGCCGTGTTCTTCACATGAGAGCGCGAGAGAGGATATGGAGATCGCGCCAGCAAGTCAGGGAATTTTTGTAAAGAAAATCGGCGTGTGGCAGTTTCGACAATCATTGATTTCACATCGACGTCTAGTTCGACATGCGCGTTGTAAATTTAATGTTTGTTCATGGTATTGTTCTGAGAATTTGATCGATTTAGGCGAGTATTTAACCTACAAAAATCGACTTGTACAAAGGATTAACACACGTAAGTCTATGAGGATAAATTGGGACTTCTTATTTTTCGACTTGAGCCGCTATTCGACACATGCGATGTTGACTTACATGTAAGCGAGGTTAACTGTATTTAGCCAGCTGTGCAATTAAAGTCATTAGCCTGCTGCAAAAATTGTGCCCATATGCCTATGGATGCCTCTGCCTAGATACCTAAATTAATTTTGTTTCTCCATTCACAAAGGAAATCTTACAGTTCCAAGCATACCAAAAATGTCAAAGAAATGTAGAATCTACCTAATTTTAATCCAGAATCTAGTTAAAGCATGAAAATGTGCCAGATTTAGTTCAAAATAAAAAAATTGAAAATATTTCATGCTTACTTGGTTGCTCCACAATCTCCTCCTCCCTCTGTACTGTAACATATGCAGTATAGAGCATAGAGTATACATAACTCTATGGTACAGAGTCACATATACGTATGCCTTAGCTTTGGATGCGCTGCACTCTCTTCCACAATCCACCGTTTATCGTACGGAGTTAGGGTAAATATCGTCCCAAATCCCACCAAGATGTGCAAGCAATTATTACAGTGATACAATCTCGTTAAAAGAGAGTGAATTCTCATATTCACCCTGCCCGAAATAAAATAGCCTAAAAATATGGGGAAAATAGTGGAAAAATAGATAGGGAAAATATATATTTTGACTATTTTTTCAATGGAAAAACGGAGGAAAAATAGCTTGTGTTATTGGAACCAAAATTCTAGTGAAAAAATAGAAAAAATATATAAAGCATATAGCATGAAGTACAAAAGATAGCTTAAAGATAGTACTGTAATTTGCAATATTAGAAGTACAAAAAATAGCATGAAAATAGTTAATTTGCAGTCTAAAAATCTATAGTAGACATGTGTGCAGAAGAAAAAAAATAGGTTAAAAATAGTGGACGTCCCAAAATAGTTCCGTAAAAATAATATTTTGAAAAAATAGCTTTAAAATAGTTATTAATAACTATTTTTTTTTATTAAAATAGTTATTAATAACTATTTTATTGCCTAGAAATAGTGAAAAAATAGTCTGACTCTTTATTTTGTAGTTTTCAACAAATAGTATCTAGACATAGACTATTTTTTTTCTATTTTTCATTGAAAATATGAAAATAAAGGAGCTATTTTTTTTTAAATAGGAGAAAAATAGGGAAAAAAATATATTTCTGTTAGCCGGAAAACATAGTGGTACGTGTTGGTAAAATGGCCATGTAACCATACTAGCTGGCCCTTAGTCTTGGAGTATACCTGCAATGGTAATACAGTCAACCTTGCTTAAAGTCGACTCGTCGAATAGTCACTCAGGTCGAAAATAAAAAGTCCCAATTTATCCTCATAGACTTACGTGTGTTAATCCTATGTACAAGTCGATTTTTGTAGGTCGAATGCTCGCCTAAATCGATCAAATTCTCAGAACAATGCGATGAAAAATCATTAAATTTACACCGCGCAAGTCGAACTAGACGGCGATGTGAAATCAATCATTGTCGAAACTGCCACGCGCCAATTTTGTTTACAAAAATCCCTGACTTGCTGGCGCGATCTTTGCGTCCTCTCTCGAGCTCTCTCTAGCGCTCTCATGTGAAGAATAAAATGTTTGCATGGCTGGCCGGCCGGACGGATGCCGTACCTGCATTCATGCACTGCATTCAGTTTTATTGCCTTCACGGCCATGTGTGTTCTTATTTTCTCGATGTCGGCAAAATATAAATCAAGGTACATTATGTGATCAGAACTCCCAATCAATCAAACTGTCAAGCCACCAGCCACAGTTCGCCCCGCGGTGTCCCTGTGTTATGTATATACACGCGTAAGTCAGAATTTTTTCGACAAGTTTCTGCACAAGTCGCAAATCACCCAAGTCGACACATTTCACTCAGTCCCGTCATGACCGACTTAGGCGAGGTTGACTGTACATGTATTATGCTTATAACTTATTTTTATGGCTATTGTGGCTTTCTCTTTGGTGTTTACTGGAATAAAATTCTACTTCCAAATAGGGAAAGCACTTTTTTACAAATTTCTTTTTCAATCGATTGTATATGTATTAATTTTGTTAAATTTTTTTTTTTTTTTTTACTACTTTTCAAGGAAATTAAATGTTTATCTCTCCCCTTTGCAGCACTTTAAATATATGTAATTTATTACATTTGTCATTATTTGTCAATGAAATCCAACATTGTAAACTTATAACATTCAAATCATATAACAATTGACCCCAATACACAGGAGCAGATACTCAATAATTATCGGAGAAATACATGTATAACAAGTAGGCCTACTACTACCTGACTACTTGATTAATGTCAGCTTATAACGAATCCTGGTCTTGGTCGTGATCTTGGTCTCGGTCTCGTACTGTTTGGTCTTGGGCTTGGTCTTGGTCTCGGATGGTCTGGTCTTGACTACCACACTGCCGTATATACATTGTACATAACTCCACTTTTGAGATTACCCTCATGCATCCATTTTATAATGGCTCCATGTAATTGATGTGTTAACTGATAATTCATAGTACTTTAAACTTTTATTCTTTTCTTTTTAAAAATGAAGTAATATCTCAACTTGTATGGCTGATCGTCAACAAAATGATAAAAGCTGATTGATAATGAGGTACGTTTTCATTAACCTACTTGATCATGCAGTTAACAACAGAGCAACAAGTCTTTCTGGTAACAGAATGGGGACAAACTGGGAGCCTTTTAATAATAAATCATGGAAAGGCAAGCATCAATTTACACCCACAGAGCTTTGTCATCCCTGGGTCATATTTCCCAATTGAGGTGTCAAATGAAAGTGCAGGAAATGAAATTTCTACAAATGTGATTATCTTTTTGATATTCAGACATCGTTGGCCAAAGAGCTTTTTGGTAACCCTGCTTCATATAGTCTTTATTGTGTCCCCCGAACTAGTGTTCGGGGATACTATGGATTTGGCATCGTTGCGCTTTTTTCTTGTGAGTGCTCTACTGGCTGCAGTTTTTGTTTGATCACCTTCAAATTTCACATGGAGGTGCATTATGGTAAGGTGAAGACGCCTATTGTTTATGGTGTGAGCGGAGTCGACATTGTTGCCATGGTAACTAAGCCTGAGTCGAATCGATTGGTTAGCCGGTGTTCGATCGAAGACATCGAATCCCGAATTCGTTTTGGCAAATCCGGTGCATCGATTTGTAGTCCGCCAGATTTTTGACTACCGTAGCCACCATGAATAAAGCAAATAAAAAAAGAAACTCCGTAACGTACAGCATATATACTAGCAGAGAACATGAAGGCGACTTCAAAGTTCAAACTGTTGGCTAACTTTTGCTAATTCGCTCGCGGAGGACGTCGCGCTTTACCTGTGCTTTCTCTATAGAAAATAGTTTTGTCGTTACAAACTGAAGTTTACGATAATATTCTTGCACTCTCTCTGCATTGTCAATTTGACAATTGTATAATTGAACATGATAAATACGGGCATGAGTACGAGTGTTCCTACTTAATTCGCAATAACTAATATCACACTCTCATCAAATTGGCAATTACTTCTGAATGATATCTGAAGCTGAGTGAAGTCGAATCATATGAGCGACGAAAAGTTTATTTCGTATTGTTTTTTTTTTTTTGCATCGAACAAACTTGTTCCATTCAAAGTAAGATTATTAATTCTTTGAATTTGAATCATTGTCGGGTGTGTCGACAATGAGCATCGCTTCGTGCGACACTAGAGTAATAATTTGGCTAGCCATGCGGACTAGAAGATTTTGGCTCGTCCGCTGTGATTATCGTTAATGTCGAGCAGCGAGAGCCCATACACATGCCCGCGATGCCAGCGGACTGGTCACCGGTGCATAGTGCATGCACTGCGTGCAACTGTGTGCAACTCTGTTTTCACCGCCCATCATTTATCGATGCACCGGTATTCGATCGAATCAAAGCCTTTGAATCCCGGATTATGAAATATTCGATATGACTCTGGCTTAATGGTAACCATATTTTTTAAAGAAATGGTAAAGATTTTCTTGTGAGCGCTCTACCGGCTGCAGATCTTGTCGGATCACCTTCAAATTTTGCATGGAGGTGCATTATGGTAAGATGAAGACGCCTATTGTTTTGCTGTGGGCGGAGTTGACATTGTTGCCATGATAACCATATTTTTAAAGAAATGGTAAAGACTTTCTTTTGAGCGTTCTACCGGCTGCAGTTCTTGTCGGATCATCTTCATATTTCGCATGGAGGTGCATTATCATGGTACATGTATGAAGAAGACGCCTATTGTTTTTTCTTTTTTTTCTCATAATAATAAGAATAATAAAAGTGATTATTCTCACAATGACACGTTGATTAATTGTACAATAGATATAAAACCTACACTTAAGTTGTCATAGCTTCTGTGGCGCAATCGGCTAGCGCGTTTGGCTGTTAACCGAAAGGTTGGTGGTTCGAGCCCACCCAGGAGCGAGCTTTTTTTTTTAGGGGGAAATAAGTTTTGTTTTACTTTGAACATACTTTAACAGTATGAGAAAGAAGAATAGTTTCCTTTTTGTTTCCTTTTTTTTTTTTTTTGCAAGTTATCATTTCATTTGACAAGACAGTCATTCAACCAGTGTACAGTTGAGATACACACTTTAGCTGTATGCATAATCAACGAACGCTTCATTATAGTAACTCAATTTAAACCAAAACTTGGTTAACATTTCAACTTTATATTATATAAGGGTGTGGATGGTAACTATATTTTTTAAAGAAATGGTAAAGATTTTCTTGTGAGCGCTCTACCAGCTGCAGTATTTGTCGGATTACCTTCAATTTCAAAACAACTAAAAAATGACAAAAGAACAAAAAGGTCAAAGTTGTCAGCAGTTGTCAGCAGTGATACCCGAGGTCCTAAATTGCCACTTTATCCATTTCAGTCACAACATTGATTCAAATGGGGGATGGGTGACGGGTTCGGGGGATACATGTACTCGGAATGGTCCCCCCTCCGAGTGCTCTAGTTCACTCATGCGTGAAATATGTATCATATGAGTGGTATCAAATGAAAGAGGAGGATCCAAGCTTTACAAATATGTGTCGTTTATTAATCATAATTTTGATTAAGATATGATTAAACATCAATAAATCTCGGGTTTCGTTTTTCTGGGACGCACTGTATTTCTGGCAGCGTCGGCGTCGTCAACAATGATGCTGTAATCACAATAACTTTCTATTGATTTGAGGTAGAATCACCAAATTCGTACCACAGGTACATCTCTTAAAGGCGGAGGTCAAGTTCGAAGAGAGTTGAATCTGAACAAGGTCAAAGAACTTTCTGCAAAAAGCACTTATCACAATAACTTTCTATGGAATGGAGATACATTACGATTATGTGCCATTAGAATACATAAGAGATAGAGCTTCACAACTCTGCTTTAGCACTGATAAAAGAGCTTGACTGAAAAGATTATAAAAAAAAATTCTCTATATTAAAAAAGTATGTCCTTTTTCTAACTCCAAGTTTGCGAACGAGGATTCTTATATCAGAATGGTGTTTAAAGCATGAAAATTGGGCCGGTAATGCCAGAGATATTATATTAAAAAGGTCAAGTGGTCAGTGAACTTTTAGTGAAAATCACCTCACGTGTAATAACTTTTTGTACCTTTGAGGTAGGATCACCAAATTTCAATCACAAGTTTATCTGTTGAAGGTGCATGTCATGTTTGCAAATGCAGAGCTGCCAACTCTCACGCATTGAGCTTGAGCCTCACGCAATTCACCCAATTCTGACTGTCTCTCTCTGATAAACGAATTCTCATGCTGAACGCTGAAAATAAAAAGTAACAAAAAAAAAATGTCTCCAAAAATCTCTGATATTCCAAATATTTGATATACCCAAGCCTTTTCAAGATTTCCCTGTGTTTGCAAAACAAATGAAAATCGTTTTGGGTATTGCGCGCAAAGACGAGCTGTTGGATTATGATTGGTTTATACTGCGTGTATACATGTACATGTACGTGCAACGACTATGATGAGTGTAACTATGGCCAGATGACATGGTTCTGGCGCGGCAGCCTGTGCCGCAGCCTGTGCCGCGTGGTCAGCAGATTTTGCCGTTGATGTACACCAATCGTAATAGCCAGCACATCCCTCTAAGACCGGCCAGCAGGATCTTTCATTTAACTCTTGAAATTCGTATTCAAAAGCAAGCAGTTACAAATCTGGATCTCTGTATTTTTTCATGGTCAATGAACCACATGTAGCATTAATAACAAACCTAGAGTCTGTTTATTACTTATTCAATTCAATTTATTACATTAATGCTGCTTCTATGTATGTGTGGAAATCATGACTAAAGTATGCACCAGATTGCACCATTTAAAATGTAAAATTTTCAAAGCTCCCTACCGTGGAAGGGGGGACACCTCCCTCTGGCTTGGTTGCTCTGCTCCCTCGCAATGTCTCGCTCTAAACTCTCACTCAAGGTTGGCAGCCCTGTAAATGGGACATTTCAAACGGTCAATGAACTTTGAGTGAAAATAAAGTTACATGTACATATAATAACTTTTTGAGGTATCGCCAGCTTCATACCACAGTTATGTCCCTTGAAGACACGGGTCAAGTTAAAACGTAGGTCAAATCCTACCTATGTCAAAGGTCAAAAGGTTTCATTTTCCAGGGGTAAAATACATAATCATTAGTGTTTAGTATAATAAAGCTGCCAGACAAAAGTTCACTTTCTCATTCCCATAGCGAGATGCAGGCGAGACAACGCTTGGCATTTGCCTTGTTATTTGAATGTATGTTGGTCTTTATGCAGAGCCCCAAGGAAGAACTGCATTTCTTGTACTAATGGGGCTACCCTGTTAAAATAAAACTTAATCAAATCAAATCAAATGAAATGTTGTGTGATTGTATGTGTGGGGGGGGGGGTGTGTGTGTGTATGTGCAAAAATGCAGAAAAAAATTATAGATTTTATAGAGGAAGAAAAGCAGTTGGCCATCAAAACAGGCAAGATTGCCTTACATCTGGGTAAATGGGAGGGACTTAAAAATGTGACTGTGAACGGTTAACCTTAATGCTAAATGTATGTGTGGGATTGTGTGTGTAGGGGTGCGTTTGTTTAGCATTATGTCCGAGGACATTTTCGGACAGAGAACAAAAAAAAAATCATAACAACAATGGTCCTCGGAAGCCAGACAATAGTCCTCGAACGTCGAACAATGAATTTGTGCTCTATTCCGTTGACTGTCCGAGGAAGAGTAACAATAGAGGAACAATAGTTGTCCTCGGAAGTAAAGCCATGTAAACGGGTGTGTGTGCGTTTGTTTAGCATTATGTCCGAGGACATTTTCGGACAGAGAACAAAAAAAAAATCATGACAACAATGGTCCTCGGAAGGCGGACAATAGTCCTCGAACGTCGAACAATGAATTTGTGCTCTATTCCGTTGACTGTCCGAGGACGAGTAACAATAGAGGAACAATAGTTGTCCTCGGAAGTAAAGCCATGTAAACGGGTGTGTGTGCGTTTGTTTAGCATTATGTCCGAGGACATTTTTGGACAGAGAACAAAAAAAAAAATCATGACAACAATGGTCCTCGGAAGGCGGACAATAGTCCTCGAACGTCGAACAATGAATTTATGCCTTATTCCGTCGACTGTCCGAGGACGAGTAACAATAGAGGAACAATAGTTGTCCTCGGAAGTAAAGCCATGTAAACGTGCTGTTTGTGTGTGTGTGTGTTTGCGTGGGTATGTATGCGTGTATGTATGGAGGGGGTGGGTCCGAGAAGTTACTCTACTTTCCCATTTTGGGGGGGGGGAGGGTAAGATTTATTTCACTCTATGTACTTTAATTCGTTTTTTTTTTATTTAGTATTTTTTTTTTAATGTATGTGGTTCTAGCAAACATAATTACCCTCTTAATACTTCTGTATTCTCTTTTCTCGGAGACGGGTGGGGATCTCATCTTTATAATAGATTTCATTGCTTTTTGTAAATATTTGTTAGTACATTATACATGTTACTAGCAGAAGCAGCCCGTGGACATCCACGGGTGCTAGCTGTGATTAATCACCGTACCGTATATTTGTTAAAATAATCAAGTGAATAAATAAAAAAGTCGGGTAAAGTTATTTTTACCAAGAAGTATTTACAACGTGTCCATTGGCGGACCGGGGGGGGGGGGGGGTGGTGCTTCTGGCCCGTGCCATCCCCACCCCCCGTTCAATGGCAGGAAAGTATGCATATTGACCATAGACGATCCGCCCTTTTGATTGTGCCCCCGCCCCCTTTTAGAATGAAACCTTCCTTTTTTTGCTTGTTGACAAACCTGCACTTGTTTTCCCCGCCTTATACTAAATTCTGGATCCGCCCCTGATCATGTGAATATGTCTCATTTTTCCAAAGCTTGCATGAGTTCTGAAGAAAATTCCTTTTAATCTTGATGAAAATTGATGATATGGATATAATAATGTTTGAGTAGAATATCCATGCATAGACCTAGAGGGAGCGATTTGATCTTGCCATGTTTCTGTGGTTTATTAATACTCAGAGTAACATCCATAATTAGCGGTACGTCCCCTGTAAAGGATGCAATAATGAGAAAAAATGAATTTGTCATTTTATTTTCAGGGGGATTATGGCCCCCTTATATGGGTCTTGGGAGGACCGACGGATTAACTTCCCCCCTACTACCCCCCCCCCCCCCCTCCAGCTCCCCCCATTCCATTCCATCCCATCACCCCCAGGGCGAGGGGAGAAGGGATTAATATCATACGTATTTTCGAAGGAATTTTCTTCTTGTGTCAAAATACCAGTAGCGAACGTCGTGAAACATACACACTAAACTGTGTGTGTAACCATGAAGCTTCAAATGATGTAACTCTGTACCTGTATGATGACCTGTACACGGACGTGCGAACGATCTAACACGTGTGTATAATACTGTACTGTACACTGAAGCCATGCGGATATATGGCCATGCTGTTCTTTGGCATAGCTCCCCTTCACAGGGAAAGGTATATGGGTTGGCTGGGCCCTGAAGCTACAAACCCGCTTCATGGGTTGGTGGAATTATTAGGCCTACTCCCTGCGGAAATTCAATGTTTAAAAATGAATTTATGAAATATGGACGGGACGTCGGCCCTCAAGAAGTGCCTCCCACCACCCTACGAACCCTTCCCCACCCGTGGGTACCAAAAGGCGGGGACCGAAAGGGCCAGGGGAGGAGTCTATTTGAACCAAAAAAAGAGCCCGAAATCCTTAGTGTATTATATATATTATATTATTATAAGATAAGATGTTTATATTTGAAAATTGTTATAAGAAAAATTTTTTTTACATGTTTTGTTAATTCTATGTTGATGAAATCAATAAAAACATTTGAAAAAAAAAAATGTGTGTGCAATACACCAAGGTTTATCTGAAAGTTTCTCATTGTAATTCATTCAAGGTCCACCCCAGATCAGCATAGAGGGCTTCCACAACAATCTGAGCCAATCAATACTGTCCCTCAGGACACTCTTCAAAGATTACATAATGACCTCATTAACTGCATCAACTCGCCATCAACATCAAGTTACCATACATCTTCCCAAAGGACTGCTATTCTAAATATAGGTGATTTCAGTGAACTTACCAATCAAAAGCCACCAAAAGGAAGTGGACAGGGCTTGGTCAGACACAGGCCTCCTGTCCGACCAGCTGCCTTAGAGAAAAATAGGACTCCTGTTGCTTCCATTCCCCTCCCGAGGGAAGAGGCTATGACCCCTGTTGTTCATGGGAGCAACAATGCATCATATCTTCCACGCCCAAGGCTTCCAGTAGAAAATGAGGTTGGCTCATCTCATGGTAGTGTTCGAGAGAGAGGACGATTAGTGAAGAAGCCTGCCGATGGAAGTGGGAGAAGAGTCAGGAGCTGTAGTACTGGTAGAAATCGTTTTTCATCCAGGGGCCAGTTACATCCCCCGCCAGACAACAAGCCACAGGTAAATCCTCTGATGTATCCTCTTTGATGTAAAAAATGTAAGATTTCAAAATTGTTAGAAGTGAAAAAAATTCAGAGCTGGGAATTCGGGTTAGAAATGCCAGATGTCAGAATGACAGTGGAATAAAAAGAATGTCTAATGTAATTTTGTATAGATATACTCTGTTATACACCACCATCTTTTTTATTCTTTCTTCTCCCTTTTCCTTTTTATTTAGTAAGTCAGCTCATGAATGCGAACTAATGGGAGTCTACATCATGATTGTTAAAAGCCATTGCTGTGAGAGAGAAAAAAGCAAAGAATCCTATAACCATATATATCTCCCATATTTTCTCATTACAGTTTTTAAAACTGATGACATAAAAAAAATGTTAGACTTGATTCACCTGCATGTTTAACGTGTCCACCTTTATGAATAGTAAAATTATAAAGTCAAATGTTAGATTAAATTTAAACCTGATTTGCTCCTGGACGAAAGTTACGAATACCAGCCAATGGAACTGTTTTGATAATAAAGATGCAAGAAAATCTCAATGGGTGATTTCACGCTTGGTGTTGGTGTTTAGATCAAAATTCTCCTAAAATCAAGCTCCAACACTGTTGAGATTAAAGAGCCGATACTGATATCCTTACACTGTGGACCAATAGCTTAACACTTGCAACGGCGTCAGCACCGTTCTCAATGAAGGAAAAATATTTAGTTTTTTAACTATTGAATTTATTATTAGTCTAGAATAACTTTAGAGTTATAAAATGAGTAGTCTGGTAATCCTAAAAGCAATCCTCATTTAAGAAACTTCACAGAAAGGGATAGTCTTGATAGGAACAGTAAGTTTAGCTTTGATTTTCTATTGAGTTTCTCACTTCCAGCAGAAAATGCTGCAGTAGCTAATGCAGCGCAGCTAATGCAGCACAGCGTGTACCTGACAAACATCCAACATTTGCAGCATCGGCTCAGATTAGCCGTGAACTTTCATGAATTATGTATTGTGAATGTTGATTTAGATCTCATCCTGGTTTAACGTGAATTTACTGGGTCTTTTACTATGGAAAAGCTCACGGCATATTTATCAAATCTATCTGAAAAGAAAATTAGATCTTTCATTCACTCTTTCAGCCCCATTAAAAAAAAAGTACATGCAGTTCCATTTCGTGTAACCAAATGTCGGCCTAGATTTAATTTACTGCACTAAATCATACATACCTGCTTATTTTTCCTAGTCTCTTGACTATGCAACCCAATCGAGAACTTTTACACATATAAGTCACAATATTGTGCACACCCCCCGTAATCCATTGTTATCTCCTTCCTCACCCGCATGAATGCACAACGGCCATCTTCCTCTTTCTTGCTCGCTCCCGTCGAGTAATAGCGAGTCAAGGCGCTCCTGAATTCAGGTCTTTTTGTATCTTTTCAGCGCGCCTACTCGCTTTAAAAAGCACTATTTTGTACCAGTCCTCTTTCTGACTATTGTACTTTCGTGTATTTGTGTCACTCTTTGCCTATTGCAAGGAAATTTTCATGTTCATTTCTAGGCAGTTATTTTCCTTTGTAGACGACCAGCCCCACGTAGTTATTTCTGCGCTGGTGTTTCCGTTTGCCCCGATCCTGTTTACGTTTCGGTGTTTTACATGTTCTCTGATTCTTTGTATGGTCTTGGTGTTTGTATTGTTTAAATTGTGCCTATCCCCTATTGTATGTTACCTGCTTTTTCCGAATATTTATCTTTTTGTGTAATTTTTTATTGCCCGTTTCTGTTACAGCAATATGAGTTCAGAAGAAGGAGCTAGGTCATGGAGACCTACTTCTTCCGAGGAGCCGTCACGCAAGACCACTCCGCCTTCCAGACCTCCCCCTAGTACTTTCGTATTTGGGGGGGAGGGTTAAGGAGGGCTGCAGGTAATTTGCCCAGTGTTGTTACCCAGCAGATTTTGCCAACCTCTGGCTTCGGGGCGGGTGGCTTTAGTTCAGATGAGAACGCCAACCCCGAAGCCTGTGGCGTCAGAATCTAGTGGTTTGGATATGATAAATCCTAACCCCCGGTCGTTCCAACCAGAAGGGGGGACATTTGCTTCCGGCCTGCTGCGTGCCTTCGCACAAAGCCGCATGGGGAGATTCCTGCCACTACTGCAGGGCAGCTCACGGGCACCGCCCATGTTGGTCTGGGTTTCGAAACCCTAGCCCCCGGTCCTACTGACCTTATAGGGGAACGAGTGCGACCCTGGCTGTCTTAACAGCCAACTAACGGGGAGGCTCGAGCCAACAATATTGGGCGGTCTACGGAGCACCAGGTGTCGTCGCCTGGGTCCACGGAATTAGGTGGCCTCCTAATTGCGCCCACAGGTGGAGCAATTATGCTTCCACATAGCACAAATAGTGCTCATGCGAATACTGGGACTTTGTCCCAGTCTGCTCTTGCACTTGGCGCCTCGGGCACCCACCCCGCGACCTCAGCACACCTCTCCCCTAATGGGAAGCGGACATCACTCCTTGGAGGTTTTTGGTTCGCGATTCCGAATTCAATTCGGAGAACCGCCGAAGTCTGTCAGACGCCCCAAGAAGTGGGCTACGGCTTCGGCTCCTGTTGAACCAGCTAAAAAGAAGCCTAAGGACAGCGAGGCGTTGCCCGCTGCTGCCCCGTCTGATCCTTCTCGATCTGAGCTACTCCGCATGATGCGAGTTTTCGCTCAGCGGCAGGGCTGGTCCCTCTTACCTGATACCGCAGCCCCTGCCTCTACCCCTGAAGGGGGTCTGATACCGGGACTCTTCAGCCCGACTTAGCTCGGCCGCGTGCTCTCGATATCCCCTCGTCTGTTCTGGGGTGGCACTCAGCGGAGCAAGTTGAAGTCTGGTTCGCAGGCTATGCCTAGCTTTTGAGCGCATTCCTGAGCGCATGTTCACTCCGACATGGTTGGTTGACTTCAACGTTTTCTCCCAGCTTGGGAGGCCTTCTCCGGAGACGCCTTTGTGCGCTCCGTAGTGTGCAGCGGATTCTTAATAAAGGAGTTGTTGGCTCCTTCTAGCGGAGTCCAAAGCTCTTCTTTCAGACCAAGCACGCACGCTGGTCAATACAGCCCAAGAATTAAGTTTCCTAATAAATTGGGAGAAATCAGAGCTGATTCCTACATGCCGACCAATTTTTCTGGGGCAGTGATAGACTTTCAGAATCAGTTAGCGCGGCCCAGCCGAGACAGGATACCAACCCGCTGGAAAAATGTTGCGTTTCTTGCACTGGGCAAGTTCCCCCCCCTTCCGTCGATTTTCATTTTCAAGAGATGCTTCTGTCCTAGGGTAGGGCGGACATTGCTACAGAACTTATTTCTTTTCAGACGATGGCTTCTCTGTCGCTCAGTTCTTATTCTCACGGACAATGTCTCGGTTGCGGCTTATATCAATCGGCAGGGAGGCATCCGCTCTGCCACCCTAGATGCCCTAGCCTCACAATTGTGGAGGTGGTGTCATCGCATGGCGATCATGCTTGTTTCCTCCTGCCCCGGTCAGGAAAGCCCTTTTGCGGACTTCCTATCCTGGGGCAGGTGTCTTCCATCAGAATGGAAGCTCCATCCAGGGGTGTTTCCCACCTTTTCTAATTGTAGGGGCCCGCTGGAGCTCAACCTTTTTGCGCCGGCTCTCAACCACCAGCTTCTGAGGTACTACTGGTACTCCAGAGTTCACAACCAGGAAGCCTGGATGTTTTTTTCCCTCGGGAGAACCTTCAAGGTTTGCTTTCCCTCCCTTCCCCTTCATTCTACTATCCGGTTCGGGGATTCTACACCTTAGACTAGCGTCCTGTCGTTTGACTGCTTGGCCCCTTTCGGGGAGACTGCAAGACAGTCGGGCCTTTCTGAGTGGGCTGCAGACTTTGTCATGTCTAGTCGTAGAGATTCTACTAGGGAAGTTTACAATTCCTGTCTTTCTGCCTTCTTTCACTGGTGTCAGACCCGGGATCAAACCCCGTCTAAGGCTCCTATTGGTTCAATCGCAGATTTTCTAATCTCGCTGTTTGACAAAGGAAGGTCTGTCTCTACTATCCGGTTCGGGGAATTTCAATTCCCCACTTTTGAGTGGAATAATTCGGTCTTTATTTGTTTAATCTTCCCTCTCTTTCTCAATTAGTTCCGTCTTGGAGTTAGCTTTGGGTTCCAGAAACCCTGGCTAATCCTCCTTTCGAACCTTTGGGCAAACCTTCGCTTCACCATTTTATGGTGAAGATGTTCTTTTTTGATAGCCATTGCCTCTGGCCATAGGCGCAGCACCCTTGTCTTACTCCCCGACACGTTCGCTGGGAAAGTAAGGGTGTTAGGCTTATTCCTAAAGCTTCATTTTTGCCAAGAACCAGACGCCTTCTGCTGGCCCTGTTTGTCCCCTATCTGATATCCCCTATCCTACCCGGTAGGATGGCGAAAGTTAATGTCCTTTGATTAGCATGTGTGCGCTTAACAGGCGACTGGCTGGAATGCTCCCCAGGGAGTGGAGAATGTGCATACACTGTGTGCGGGCGTGCCAGAATCCAATGACCGGGGTAATAATATATATCAGCGCTTTGATCCAGTTTGGGAAAGGCGCTTTATAAATGCCAGGTATTATTATTATTCAGTACTTGAGGACAAGATATGATGCCCTGTTTGAGCCCTTAAATGGTATATTCACAAGACTAAGGCCTGTCGCAAAGACTATCAGCTTTTGCTGATCACTCGTGAGCCCTTCTCTTCAGCTTCTCTTGACTCTATCTGGAGATGGATTGTCGAAGTTTCTCGGAGCCACTGTCCCAGAGGCTCTTGTGACAGATGGTAAGCCCTATGCTCACGACACATGTAGTGTAGCACTTCTTGGGCCCCCTTTTCAGGGTGTGACGCTTGATGATATTATGAGGGCCGCCAATTGGCGTTCTCCCAATTCCTTCATTCCATGCTATTTTAAAGGATGTTCCTGCAGGAGAGGATTTTCGCGTCTTTGAAGGCGACAGTGTCTTCCCTGTAACTTTTCATTCTAACATGCCTCCTATTCCTAAATGGGTTTTAGTCTAGCAAAAATAGGCAGGTATATATGATTTATTGCAATAAATTTGTAAAATCAGCACTGATTTTCTTATTTACTAGCTAAATCTGTATACCTGCCTATGACCCTCCCTCCTACCCCTCTCCTTGCAAGCAACATGTTTTACTCTTTTGGGACTGCTCGCAATAGAGGAAGATGGCCGTTGCACATTCATGTGGGTGAGGAACGAAGGGGATAACAACGGGTTAGGCAGGTATATAGATTTATCTAGTAAATAAGATAATCAGTGCTGATTTTACAAATTTCAGGCCTAAAACACAAACATAATACCTGTGAAATTACACTTCCAAAGACTCTTACTAACTCTATTTCTCATGACTTATCGCCAAAATTTCCCATAGGCATAGCTAGCAACACCAACACCGAGTGTGAAATGAAAATTTCTCAATCCATAAAGGGTGCAGTGTTAGTGAATGAAAATTCATACATGAAATTAAACACCAATGTCCGAGCTTGGTTTAGCAGACGACATTTGACAAAAATAAAACAACAGCAACTGGAAGTAATTAAAAAAAAAATCACAGGTCAACACCTAACACCGACTGATTTTTGTCTTTCATAGTCGGTGTCAGATCTTGATTTCACGGCAAAATAAACACTAATACCAAACACCAACACTGACCTTGAAATCATGCAATGTAATACTGTACGTTGTTTTTTTTTCAGAGCGCAGAAACATTCTTCCTTGGGTCACCAAGTGGACAAGTCGCAGGATCATTAAAAAAACCCTCAGTAAGCAGTGTGCATGGCCATCATCCTAGGTCAAAGGTCAAACCACTATTGACCAACAAGCATTCAACCTCTAACAGCGATTCACTGGCTCTTGCTCTTGCTGGAAATGCTTTGAACAGCCTTCACTTGAATGGCTGGGAGGATTAAACCATTAACAGTTGTCATTCAATACATTGGATCTTACAAATGAACGGCACTAGCCGTTGAACACTTGATGTATGCATATGCTGTGCCCTACGTGGACTGTTGCATCTCTTTACGACCTCCACAAGTTCAGAAGCTCGAACTGTTCAAAATGCTGATGCCTGTCTGGTAACACATATACATCTCATATCACACCAGTCTTCAAGAGCCTTCATTTGGCTTAATTCCCGTAGAACAACATCTGCCCTACAAAGTCCTTCTCATCACATACCAAGTTTTTAAGTTCTCCACACCATAGTAAATCTGTCTTGTCAACCTCTACAAGCCATCTCATCTTTGTTCATCTGAATCTACACTAGTACCCAAAAAGAAACAATACTGGCAAGCGTTTATGTCAGCAGCTCCCTGGTTGTAGAACAGACTCCCCAAATCGGTCAAAGACTGTAAAACTGTAGATAACTGCAGGAAAGAACTGGAAACTCATTTGATGTTTTGGTGTTGACTGATAGAGGGACTCTAAAGCTATTAGTCTAGTTGGAAATGGGATCCTGTGCACCATCCAGATGCATTTTTATTTAAACAAGTTTTTTGTAATGCCTGAAGTGTCTTGTTAATGAATGTTTATCAAAATCAGCCATTTTTGTGGGCCATCTTGGATTTTTGATGAAATTTCATAATTGTATCCCCTGGCAGAATGCCGGAGGATACTTTGGATTCAGCAGCATTACGCCCCTGCCGATGCCGCCGCCACCGCCACAGTGTCACATTCTTGTGTGCACTCTAACTGCCACATTCCTTGACAGATTTCTTTCAAATCTTGTATGGAGGTATATCTTGGTATAATCTACATACCTATAATTTCTGGTGATACTGCCCCCAGTGTTTCGTCTTTTATAGGGTAAAAGGCCATATTTTTGTGGATGGTTTGTGTGCACTCTGGTGGTCACATTTCTCACTGGATTTTGTTCAAATTTTGCATGAAGGTGTGTCTTGGTTTTATCTAGAAGCCTTGAGATTTTGGTGATGCTGCCTCCAGTGTTCCATCTTTTATAGGGTCAAAGGTGTTGTGGATAAGTCCCCGGACTGTGAACCACGAGGTCCGGGGTTCGAATCCCACCTCAGCACTAGCGTCCTTTGGCAAGACGTTAATCTACATTTGCCACTCTCCACCCAGGTGTTAAATGGGTACCCGGTAGGATGTGAAAGTTAATGTCGTTTGCTGAGCAATGTGAGCGTCACTGTACTGCCCACTGCTGGAATACTCCCCAGGGAGTGGAGAATGTGCATGCATTGTGTGCAGGCATGACAGAATCCGATGACCGGGGTAATAATATATATATCTGTAATTGTGAGCGTTTTGGGCCACTATGGGAAAAGCGTGTTATAATGCCAGGTATTATTATTATTTTAAGAGATGTCTTGTGTGCACTTTTTATACGCTCTGGCGGTCACATTTCTCAATGGATTTCGTTCAGATTTGGTATGAAGGTGTCTCTTGGTATAATCTGCACATCTTTACTTTTTGGTGATGCTGCCCTCATTGTCCTGTCCTTTATAGGGTCAATGGTCATTTGTCCATTTCGTGCGCTCTTTTGCATTTCTTGATGGATTTCTTTCAAATTTTGTATGGAGATGTAGCTTGGTCAAATTTACACATCTTTAGTTTTGAGTGATACTGCCACCAGTGTTCCTTATTTTATAAAGTCAAAGGTCATATTTTTGATGTGGGCGCTCTGTATCTTGGTACAATCTACAAATTTATACTTTTTAATAATGCTGCCCTCATTGTTCCGTCCTTTATAGGGTCAAAGGTCACATTCTTGTGTGCGCTCTAACTCACATTCCTTGACAGATTTCTTTCAAATTTTATATGGAGGTGTGTGCTAGTAAAACCTACTCATCTTTTAAAGATATTATCGCTCTCTTTATATCATTTGATAACAGATGGAAAAATATTGTTTTGCTGTGAAAATATTTCAGCACTATGACCAAAGAGTTTAAGTACGAAGAGTGCTCAGTTCCGAAATAAAGTACAGGTATATATTGGGGTACATGTCGAACGACCCCGAGGGAAATGTTGTAGTCTTAATCAGGATGTTTGTATTTATTATTTTCTTAATTTTTTTCTTTTTCTGGACATCGCTTTTGTAAAGCCGTAACTAAAGGGCATAATCTTGATATTGTCCCTTCAAATACAAACTTATGTCCCAAAACAGATAGGAATCAGCTATAACTGTACCAGGAAGGAGAGGGAGAGAGTTGGGAGGGGGGGAGGGGTCTAAGACTAGATTTTTTGTATTTTTGTTAGTTATTTGCTGTGAAATGTCTAATATTTATGTGATGAGGGGGGGTCCAAACATGTTCCCTGATATTAAGCTCTATATGAGCAAACACTGCGATATCTGACGGGAATGTCGAGAAAAGTAATTTTAAAAATAATATAATGCTATCTTTATTTTTCTATTAAATCAGAAACCATTATTAAACCATTATTGGTCCACCTGTGGGTACGTCTCCTTCCCGGCCTGCTGCTTGCCTTTGCACAAAGCCACATGGGGAGATTCGTGCCACTACTGCGGGACAGCTCACAGGCACCGCCCATGTTGATCTGGGTTTCCAAACCCTAGCCCCTGTTCCTACTGACCTTATGGAGGAACGAGTGCGACCCTCGCTATCTTAACAGCCGCCTAACGGGGAGACTCGAGCCAACAATATTTGGCGGTCTGCAGAGCACCAGGTGTCGTCGCCTGGGTGTGTGGAGTTAGGTGGCCTCCTAATTCCGCCCGCAGGTGGAGCAATAATGCTTCCACATACCACAACTAGTGCTCATGCGAACACTGGGACTGGGACCGCAGCCCCAAGTCGCTTGGTTAGTGCGGGTAGTGTGTGCGTGACTTTGGGTGCAAACCCTCAGTGCACTTCTCCCCTAGAGGGAGGGGGGCATCCCTCCTTTAAGGTCTTGGTTCGCGATTCCGAATTCAATTTGGAGAACCGCCCAAAGTCTGTCAGACGCCCCAAGAAGCGGGCTACGGCTTCGGCTCCTGTTGAGCCAGCTAAAGAAGCCTAAGAAGGACACAATTAGAGGGCGTAAGAAAAGCAAGGCATTGCCCGCTGCTGCCCCGTCTGATCCCTCTTACCTGATACCGCAGCCCCTGCCTGTACCCCTCTTCAGGGGTCTGATACCGAGACTCTTTGGCCCGACTTAGCTCGGCTGTGTGCTCTCGATCCCCCTTGTCTGTTCCGGGTCTTTCAAGGCTCCCCCACCCGCGTCTGTTGGGGTACCCTCCTGATCCGATGATTTGGGGTGGGCCAACGCCTCATTCTAATCGGCGGTGTCAGAATTTGAGTCTGTTTCTCAGATTTCTGTTTCTGAATCGACTTTGTCGGAACAGGCAGAGTCTCAAACGCTTTCCCTTTGCGTGGCGGAGGCTGCCGCCTTATTGTCTAAATATCTGCCTGGAACATTCAAGTCGACCCACGAACACGGGGCCCGAGGGATACTTACCCGAGACTTTCCCACGGGCCCAGCCAGATTCGGCTCAGACTTCTCTTCAGACAAGGGGTTCCGTCTTCAGGGATCGCCCTTACTGATGATTTCAAGGCTGCCTATACAAGCTTAGCTGAACAGGCGTCACAGCCTGGGGTTTCAAATCTTGGTAAGCGCCCCCTTGCTGGGGGATTTGCTTTCCGTCCCCAAGATTCAGCTGGGTTCTTCCAACGGAAGATTTTCTGTCCCGACTTGAGACATGGAGCGAGATTTGGCGTGACTTTCAACGGGCAATGATAGGCAGTTTCGGGATCTTGAAAACCCACTGCGGCTCACGGCTAATCTGGGGTCTCTAATCAACCTCAAAGTCAGGTCTCGGGAACTTCAAGTTTCCGAATCTGATGGGCTGGTTTTGGACGAGATCTCTGTGGTCGCAGCTGACCCTTACGGTCGTCAAGGCCACGAATGCAAGGAGAGAGTTGGCCCTCTCGTCCTTAGGCATTCTGGAGAGGGATATTCCCTCCCTGTTGGCGGGAATTCCCCAGTCGGAAGAGCTACTGTTCGGGGGTCAATTTGCCGCTGTTCTTCAGCGCCAAAGTGACTCCCGTAAGCAGGCGGCTGAATTGATGAGGCAATTCCACACTCGAGCAGACCTTTTGAGGGTGCTCCCCGAGCAGTGGATCATCAGGTAGGCGGACGGTTACAGTACTTTCTTCCCACTTGGGAAGTAATTACCAAGGACAGCTTCGTTATCTCAACCGTACGAGACGGCTTCTTCATAAAGCTTTCAGAGCCCGTCCCGCACGGCGCAATCCGTATCTGCCCGCCAGCTTCTTCCGCCCTTCATCAGCAGCATATCTCAGCCGAGATTCAACGGCTGCTGGCGAAGGGCGCTATAGAGAAGGTGAGAGACCACCCACATCTGTGTCTCTCCCCGATCTTTTTGATCCCAAGATGCTCGGGGAAACATTCAGAGCCAGTTCTCCAAAACCAGTTGTACCTCCTAATCCAGACCATCTCGACGGATACATAGCTTCTAGGCCTGGGCGGCCATTGTGGGGGCGAGGTGGTTTTGGGGATTGGTCTCATCTGCGCACCATTCCCCATATCACTTGGTCTTGGTTTACCCTACGCCTGTTGAGTGTGTACTTCCGGTTGACGTCGACGGTACGTACACGTCGAGTGAAATCTAAAATGATCAGAACTGTAGTCAACATGGGCAGTCGACGACGTTGACATGCGCGAATTAGTCGACTGGGACGAAGTACTAGTCTACAGCTTCTAAAAGTCCCTAATGTTACCCCATTTGTGGTAATCATCAACACACTTGGACACGATGACAAAAGAGAATGGGCAAAATATACAGCTCCTCATTGTACAATTTACTGCAATAAATCATATATACCTACCTATTATGCCTGTAGTCTTGACTACGGGACCCCTTCGAGAATTTATCACACATGAGTCACAATATTGTGCGCACCCCCCGTAATCCTATTGTCCCCTTCGCCACGTCAACACGCTACGGCCATCTTCCTCTTTCTTGCTCGCCCCCGACGAGATAGGACGTATAGTCACAGCGCTCCTGAAATCAGGTCGTATAGTAACTTTTAGGTGCGCTTTTTCGCATAGTTAAAGGACTTTTAGGTACCTAAAAGAAACAAGCACTTCAAGTTTTATTAGTAGATTTTTCTAAAGCGTTTGATCGAATTAACCATGAAATTATAATTGACAAACTTACTAGATTGGGTATAAATAGAGTTATTGTAAACTGGATTCAAGCTTTCCTATGTCATAGGAAACAGAGAGTAAAATTAGGTGATACCACATCAGAATGGTCTTTCATAAATGGAGGAGTTCCTCAAGGTACAAAACTTGGGCCTCTTTTGTTTATAATTATGTTAACTGATCTCCAACCTGTCTTACCCGTAGTTAAATACGTTGATGATACCACTGTTTATGATGTTCTAAAGCCAGGTCAAAATGGATTACTTCAGGAATCTTTGAATGATATGATAAAATGGACTAGTGATAATTGTATGGCCATTAATCCAAAGAAAACTAAGCAGTTGATCTTGAATTTTACTAAAAATGAGTATGATGCCAACTTGACAATGAATAATGAACATATTGAACAAGTTCATGAAGCAAAATTATTAGGTGTTTGGATTAACGATAAACTTAACTGGGATACTCATGTTAACGATATTTATTCTAAAGCAGCAAAACGGTTATATTTATTGATCCAGCTTCGTAGGGCTGGCCTATGTAAAAGTGATTTGTGCAAATATTATATAACTTGTATAAGGTCTGTCCTGGAATATGCTTGTCAGGTATTCCATGGGGGGCCTAACCAAGGAACAAAGTGATCTACTGGAATCTGTTCAGAAACGAGCTTTACAAATAATTGATTCAGAGTTAAACTATGATGAAGCAATTAATGTTTTTGGTTTACAAACCTTGAAAGATCGTAGAGAACATATGTGTTTGTGTCTATTTACCCTGATGCAGAGTCCTACTAATAAATTGCATGGCCTTTTGCCGGAAAAAAAGGACAACAGATATGTATTACGTAACAGTAAACCGTTTTCTTTACCCAGATGTAAAACAAACAGATGCAAAAATAGTTTTGTTCCTTGGTGCTTGTACCATTTACAGTAATCTGTCAATGTTTGTGTTTTTATGCCTCCGCCCACCGAGGGTGGGTGTCGGAGGCATTGTGTTTTCGGGTTGTCCGTCCGTCCGTGCGTGTGTGCGTGCGTCCGTCCGTCCCACTTTTCCACTTCTCATTACCGCGATATCTGAAGAATCATTTGAGGTAGGAACCTCAATTTACATGAAATTACATGAAATTCTTGGTTTTTAGCACCGTTACCGCGATATCTCAATTGTTTGAGGTGAGAACTTCAAACTTGGTACTAGTATGTTCCCCTATACGAAGATGAACTGATTGGATTTTGGGGCAAGGAGGTCAAAGGTCAGAGGTCACGGAGGTCAATTTACATTAAATTACATGAATTTTTTTTTTTGTGTGTGTTTTTAGCACAGTTACCGCGATATCTCAAGAACTGTTTGAGGTGAGAACCCCAAACTTGGTACCAGTGTGTATCCCCAAAGAAAGATGAACTGATTAGATTTTGGGGTAAGTAGGTCAAGGGTCAGAGGTCACAGAGGTCAATTTACATGAAATTACTTCGTTTTAGCCTCGTTATCAAATATTTCTAGAACAGTTTGAGTCATCAACTGAATTTGGGCATATGAGAGACGTATTCATCTTGTTCTTCTTGCTTTCGGTTTTCCGTTTTGTTTTTGTATTTTGTATTTTTTTTTCCACACTCTTTTTAAGGCCGGGTTATTTCAGTCTCTTGAGCGTATTAAAAATTTACTCTCCATTTATTTCTATAAGATTCATTTACTTTTTCAATATACTTCTTTGTATTATATATAATTTTTTATATTGTGTATACATATTATATTTGTTACATTGTATTAAGCCAACTATATGATTTTATTTTAGTTGCAATAAATGAATCAATCAATCAATACCTATATTCGCTTAGATTATAGTACTTTGTGTTTTAGTAGTCACTCTTGCCGATTGCAAGGGATTTTTGATTCCCTTTCTTGGCATTTATTTTTCTCTTTCACGGTCAGCCCCACGTAGATATTTCTGTGTGTTTGCGGGTGTTTCCGTTTGTCACCGAGCCTTTGGGTTCGGTGTTTGTTCTTACGGTTTTTTGGGTGTGAAAATTCTTTTGTGCGTATCTCCCAAATAAAATTTACCCTTATTTTACTGCATTCAGTTGAAGTATTTCTTATTTTGAAAAGTATACTTTATTGTCTGTTTTATTGCAGTGGTATGGATTCGGAAGAAGCAGCTAGGTCAAGGAGACCTGCTTCTTCCGAAGAGTCGTCTAGCAAGACGACTCGGCCTTCCAGAACTCTCCCGAGTACTTCGGTACATGGGGGAGGGAGGAGGGCTACGGGTAAGTTGCCTAGTGGTGTTTCCTTGCAGAGTTTGCCAGTCTCGGAGCTTGCGGCTTCGGGACGGGTGGCGTTAACTGAGTCGGGATTGTCAACTCCGAAGCCTCGGGGTGGGTGGCGTCAGATTCTAGTGGTTTGGATATCTCGAATCCAATCCCCCGGTCGCTGAGACCAGAGGGGGGGGCGGTTGTTACGGTAGCGTTCACTCGCTCTGATCCGTTAGGGGAGACGCGCCCCACTACTGCAGGGCAACCCACGGGCTTAGTCCATGTTGGTCTGGGTTCTCAAACCCTAGCCCCCGGCAAACGCCATATGGGGGAACGAGTACTTCCTGGGCTGTCTACATTGCCAGCTAATGGGAATGCTCGAGCTAACAATTATGGACGCTCTTCGGAGCAACGGGTGTTTTCACCTGAGTGCGTGACTACTAGTGCTCCCCTATTGCCGCTTTCTAGCGGTCCAATAGCGGGTTCACACGCCTTCAGTAGTCATCGGGCACATACTGAGTCATCTCGGTCTGCCCCCGCACTGGGAGCTTTTAGCTCCCAACCCATGGCTACTGCATCTTCTTGCTTAGCCAATATGGGTGATTTGGGCGATTCTCTAGGCTTACGCCATGAGCGCTCCAATCCCTTTATGGGAAGTGAACGTCCCTCCGCGGAGGGATCGGTTCGTGTTTCCGAAGCGGCTTCGGAGATCCGAACGAATCCGATTAAGCGTTCTAAGAAAAGGGTTTCGGCTACGACTCTTGTCGAGCCAGCCAAGAAAAAGGCCAAGAAGAAGGCAAAAAGTGGCAAGGCTTTGCCGGCCTCTTGCCCGTCTGGCCTGGCTAACCCAGCTAGCTCCTCTCAAGCTGACATGTTCAGCATGATGCGGGCTTTTGCTCAGAATCAGGGTTGGTCCTTTGTACCGGCTACTTCAACCCTGACTTCTGTCCCTATTCAGGGGTCTCGCTTTGAGTCTAATCAGCCTTTTGTGATTGATTCGTCTTTGAGTCGGATTCGCATGTGCCTCCTATTCCCGCGGCCCTTGGGGCGCCGCCGGGCGAGGAGACTTTTGTTGAACCATGCGGGGCTCTGCCTGCTGAGGCCTTTGTTAGCGTTCCTTTGTCTCATTCCACTCGGGTGGAACCAGATTTGGAGGTGGCCTCGCAAGCTTCGGTTTCTGAATCGCTTGGGCAGGCGGAGTCGCAATCGCTCGCCCTCTGTGGGGTGGAAGCGATTGCTTTGTTGTCCAGATATCTCCCTGAATTTCAGTCAACCCGCGCGCAGGGTTCGACTTCGCGTTGGTTTAAGCAGCAGGATTCCTCTGAGGGTATTGCTCTTGAGGAGGATTTCAAGCTGGAGTATGACCGCATTGAGGCTGCGCTGTTGGTTAAGCGCTCTAATGCGGTTAAGGGTAAGGCTTTCGCCTTCTGTTCTCAGGACCAAGACAGCTTTTTCAAGGCTAAGACTCTTTCTCCTGAGATTTTAGAGGTTGGTCGTCGCTTGCGGGCGACTAATCCGCTTACCTCCGCTGCGTTCAAGGCGGAGGATAAGTTTTGGTTTAATATTGAAAACCAGGTTAGGTCAGGTATGCGTTTGGCGGCTTTTCAAGGGTTTCTCTCCAACCTTAGGTCCAGGGCGGAGGAGTTGAATGTTACTGATGGTGACAAGCTGATTATTGACGACTTGCTGCATACTCTTTTTTGTCTGCAGTGGTCGCAGCTTTCCACCGCAGCTGCTTCGGCTACATTCCGTCGCAGGACCTTGGCTCTCTCGGCACTGGGTGTTAGAGAGTCGGGCATTGCTCAACTTCTCCGGGATGTTCCGTCTCGGGGTCCTTCGCTTTTTGGTGGTAAATTCGCTACGGTTTTTCAGAGAGAGATCGATGCGCGAAAACAGATCTCGGATATGACTAAGCAGTTTCACACTAGCTCTAAGCCAACGCGGCCCCTGTTCGGCGTAGACCTGCTGGTCCCGTTTCGGGTCAACGCAGTCGCGTGTCTAGGGTCCCGCCTTCTGAGCCGCAGCCAGCTCCTTCTCGCGGGAGAGGGAGTCGTGGCAGGGGCATTTAGTTCCCACTCGCAGCCCAGTTTTTCTGGGGGCGGTGTTAGACATACGGAATCAGTTGGCTCGGCCCAGTCGAGACAGGATTCTCACCATTGTCTTTGCGGCTCGCAAGCTCTTGCTGGCCAGAAGAGTCACGGCCAGACAGTGGCTTCAGTTTCTAGGTTATCTAGCCAGTCTAGTCGATGTTCTAGAGGACTGCCGGCTCCTCATGAGACCCTTTCAGAGACATCTCAGGTTCTTCAAGCCGGGAAAAGACTCTCTTTTGTTTGGTCTGGATTCCAGTACCAGTAAGGATCAAGTCTCTTCTCTCTTGTTGGACAAGTTTGAAGTTCTCACCTCAAGTTGTTTCTCGCGCGAGGCAGGTCCTTCACTGCCCCTCTCCCGTCGATATCGGTTTCGACGGACGCCTCTCGGTTGGGGTGGGGAGGACACTGCAACGGCAGCACGGTTGCGGGGGATTGGTCTCATCTTGGGACTCTTCCTCATATCAATGTCCTGGAGTTTATGGCAGTTCTGTTGACCTTGCTCCATTTCAGAAGTCGACTTCTCAGTCGTTCGGTTCTGATTCTCACGGACAATGTTACTGTGGCGGCATATATCAATCGGCAGGGAGGCACTTGTTCGGTTGCCCTGAATGCCCTAGCAGCTCAGCTGTGGAGGTGGTGTCGTCGCATGGCAATCACACCCGTGGCCTCTTTCATCCCTGGTCGGGAAAACCTCATTGCGGATTTTCTGTCTCGGGGCAGGTATCTTCCATCGGAATGGACGCTCCATCCGGAGGTCTTTTGCCGCATTCGCAGTCGCCTAGGTCCACTGGAAGTGGATCTATTTGCGTCGGTGCTAAATCACCAGCTGCCGAAGTATTGCTCCCGTGTTCGCGATCAGGGAGCATGGGCTCTCGATGCTTTCTCCCTCAGCTGGGAGAACCTTCAGGGATTCGCCTTTCCTCCTTTCCAACTGATTCCGCGTGTCTTGCGGAAAATCAGGGAAGATCGGGCACGGGTGCTTGTAATAGCTCCCTTTTGGCCCCGGAGGAATTGGTTTCCAGAACTTACGAGCCTCCTAAGGGCTCAACCGTTCGTTCTCCCATTAAGAGCGGATCTGGTGTTGTTGCAGCCCCTATCGGGGATTCTTCACCACAGTCCGGAGTCTCTTCATTTGACTGCTTGGCCCCTGTCAGGGAATCTGCAAGACAGTCGGGTCTCTCTGATAGAGCCGCGGACTTTTTAATGTCCAGTCGTAGGGTTTCTACTAGGGAAATTTACAATTCCCGTCTCTCGGTCTTTTTTCTTTGGTGCAAAGAGAGAAATCAAACCCCTTCTAAGGCTCCTATTGGTTCAATTGCGGATTTCTTAATCTCGTTATTTGACAAAGGGAGATCTATCTCTACTATCCGAGGCTACCGTTCGGCGATCGGGGCCATTCATTCGGGTTTCTCAGATGGTTCGGGGATTTCCAATTCCCCGCTACTAAGTGGTTTGATTCGTTCGTTCTTTCTGAAACGACCTTCTTTTTCTAAGTTAGTGCCGTCTTGGAGTCTGCCTAAGGTCCTGGAGGCCTTGGCGAAACCTCCTTTCGAACCGTTAGGTGAAGCTTCGCTTCATCATCTTACGGTTAAGACGCTCTTTTTGGTAGCTATTGCCTCTGGGCAGAGGCGCAGTACTCTTCATGCTCTCTGTCTTACTCCTGGTCATGTTCGCTGGGAGAGAAAAGGCGTTAGATTGATTCCTAGGGCTTCTTTTATTGCCAAGAATCAGACAGCTGCCTCTGGCCCTGTTGAGATTTTTCTTTGTCCGCTTTCTGACTTTTCTTCGGTGCGTGAGGACAAAGTTTGGTGTCCTGTAAGGGCTCTCAAATGGTATATTGATAAGACTAAGTCTTATCGTAAGGATGATCAGTTGTTCCTGATCACTAGAGAGCCTTTTTCTCCTGCCTCTCTTGATTCCATCTCTAGGTGGATCGTTGAAGCTATTAGGGCCGCTGGCACAGAGGCTCTTTTATCCGACAGTAAGCTTCGTGCTCATGATACTCGTAGTGTCGGCACTTCTTGGGTTCTGTTTCAAGGTGTGGCGCTTGTTGATATTTTGAAGGCTGCTTATTGGCGTTCGTCCAATTCCTTCATTTCTTGCTACCTTAGGGATGTTCCCGCAGGTGAGGCTTTGTTTGCGTCAGCCACCTTGAAGGCCGCTGTGTCTTCTTTGTAGTCTTTGGTGTAATCCTATTCCCTTCTGCTCGAAACATGCCTCCCGGTCTTTGAGTTGGCGCTGGTCTGGCATAATAGGTAGGTATATATGATTTATTGCAGTAAATTTGTAAAATCAGCACTGATTTTTTTATTTACTATATAAATCTATATACCTACCTATGACCCTCCCTCCTTCCTTCCCCGCACCTTGCAAGCAACATGTTTCTTCTTGGGGTTGCTCGCAAAAGAGGAAGATGGCCGTAGCGTGTTGACGCGCGTGAGTGGCGAAGGGGACAATAGGATTACCGGGGGTGCGCACAATATTGTGACTCATGTGTGATAAATTCTCGAAGGGGTCCCGTAGTCAAGACTACAGGCATAATAGGTAGGTATATAGATTTATATAGTAAATAAGAAAATCAGTGCTGATTTTACAACTCCACAATAGACCTGTTTACTAAGTGATTCAAATTTTATGCATACTTTTGAAACAAAGGTTGTTCTTGACAACCTGAAAACTTGCCAGAGGCTTGTCAGACTTAACAACAAAACTGGATTCCAAGTATTGTAGTTCATTCATTAATAACAGGTTGATGGAATACCTAGTTACTAGGTCCCTAGGAAAGAAACATCGATAAATTTGAATCACTTAGTAAACAGTCTATTGTTCTGGTAGAGGAACATCCCTTCATTGCTATTATGTAAAATAAGTAGAACCGTGAATATGCATGTGACACCTGTTCTACATTTTTTTTACATAATATCAGCAATGAAGGGATGTTCTTTGTCTACCAGAACCAGTGTGGAAGGTACAATGAGGAGCTGTATATTTTGTCCGCTTTTTTGTTTCCCATGTTCATAGTTCTAGTGTGTGTATATAGGCGCGATCACATGCAGTGCAGTCGTGAAGCTACACTACAGTTTCATCGTCATCATGGAGTCGTTGCTGAGATCGTGCGGGATGCCAGCCGATGTCATCTCTTCATTTTATTGTAAAACATTCATATTTTCATTATATTAATTTTATTATTGCATCAGAAGCTATGTTATAGACCCAGAGCACATTTCAGAATTGGAATTGGAAGTGGATGTTTGATGTTGCGTTCCGCCGCGAAGGCGGAAGTAATCTAAAAATCTGGAGGCACCAAACAATCTAGAAGTGGTATTTTTTACAGTTTTTTATCAGACTTATGTGTCTTCTCTGGATTTTGTTGTATTACTTTTCTTTTTCACGACCCTGAATACTTCTCATTTTAATCTCCCATAAATCTCCCGGAGTAAGTTCTTGCATTGATACTTGTGCACTATGATATAGGCTTTCCAGATGAAATATCCGTGGACTGCAGGAAAGTGTCATATAGGTAATTGAAATATTACAATATATATATATATATATATAACAATATGATTAATTATACATTATTTAAGCTAAGGGACTGTTCATAATTCATGCCGGGGGGGGGGGGGGAATGGGGGATGTAACGTTTGCTTGTTCGTGTAGGGTTGGCGGGGGGGGGGGGGGGGGTTGGGGTTGGGGTCAGGTAACGTTTGCTCCCCTGATAGGTAACTTTTGCTCCCCCGATATGGGGGGGGGGGGGGGGGTCATGTAACTTTTTTTGACGTGACATGAATTTTACCCCCCCCCCCCCTCCTGGCATAAATAATGAACGGTCCCTAAATAAAAACAAATCGCACAGAAGAGATATCAGTCCTATCCACCATTTCACAAGGAAAGTCTGTCGTAATTACAGTCCGAAGCACACCCATACTGACATCAAGTTTTGTGCATCATTCAACGCACACACACTCACACATTCACAAACAAATGTCCACCCCCCCCCCCCTCCCCGAAAAAAGAGACAACAATACACATTTTGCAAAATGTTATTTTGCTATGGTTTTTTTTTTCCTTCTTTAAATGAAAACGATAAATGACATTTTGTAAGAAAATATTTTCTTCACTAAATTCATGTGTACACATTTTTGTAACAACTAAATTATGTACTGTTAGTGTCTTCTTTAAAAAAAAATGAAACTTGATATTCAATAATCTTGCATTGACTCCACACTGTCGGTATTATGATAAATACAAAATAAAAAAAAATATCTTAAGGTGTTCTTTATGGATATTTTATGTTTCCTGAAAAACAAATCTAAAGTTTAGAGTTCACATGTTTCCATAACATGTCGTTCAACAACATTAATCAAGCACTCTCGACGAAACGTAACAATATGAAAAAGTTATACTCTGGAGAGTTGCTGGTGACTGCTGTCTTACATTAAAATGTCAGTTTGCCTCATACATTGTATGTATCTCCGCATTCGACGGAAGAAGTTTCGGCTCAAGCGAGGGGTGATGACATCGACAACTTGCTCTGCAATCTGTGCCGTCGCCATGCGCTCCTCGTGAGGGTGACAGAGAAGCTCTTCACGGACGTTCGCCAACTCCCGTTTGACGGCTGCCTTCCACGTAGAGAAACAGTTCTCAACGATGTTCAGGAACGGCGAATATGAGGGATATACCTGACCTCTGCATAGTCTGGAAGGTTTGCATCTCTAGCTCGACCATGTGCCCGAGCGTTGTCGAAGAGCATGCAGGTTTCCTGATTGGCGACAAGAGGAACTTGCTCCAAGTAGTTGTTGAACCTCTCTCCATTCATGCCACCTAATATAAAAGATATATTATTTTAAAGAAAGCAATATTTATATTTCATGTATGATGCATTTTATCTGGTTAGTTTGGGTGTTCCTCTTTTTTACAAACCATCGGCTAACCCGGGGAACGCCCAATACAATGCTTATATATATATATATATATTAACAGTTGCGTTTTCATGAAGTACTGAATAAATGTGTTATCAAATCAAATCAAATCACCTTGAATTAGGTCGTGATGGACAAGCCCTCTTCTGTTGCTTACTGCGAAAGTCATTGTAAGCTCGTTCCCCACGCCTTGCACGACCACGGGTTCTCTTGGTCCATAGGTTGAACCCCGCCTCGTCTATGTAGATGAGCTCTTGGTTGACTCCAGTGTTCATCATCCACACCGCGAAGTCCATCCTCATCCTCTTGGTTCTGTCACTATTTCGCTCAGCCACAGCGTCCTCCAGCTTCTTCATCATGATCAGATTAGCAGTAAGCATGTTTGATAAGGTCGACCGTGAAAAATGAGGGGCATGAGGAAGTCGATGTCTCAGCTCTGCATTGATCTGTTCCAGGGTAAACTCGGGATGTTCACCCACAATTTCTGCAGCTGTTTCTCTGGTCTCTTCGGTGACTAGTCTGCGTCGACGACCACCACGTGCCACCGCCACTACCCCATCTCGTGCCTCTGCTCTTCGTATGATACGGTAGGCCGTATCACGTTTGATGCCTAGTACTCTGGCTACCTCCACATAGTCCTCCCCTTGCCTAAAGGCATCAAACAAACGTTGTTTATTTTCCACTGAAATCTTTGCGTAAGGTATCTTTGTCAAGCACTTTCAACTGAATGAAGCGTTCAACTGACAAGTGTGTGACTACTTGGACATATGAATTACCTATACGACATTCGATTTACCTATGTAAGACTTAATCCTCTAATTCATGCATGGATAAGCAGGAATTTCTATTATGCGGATATTTAAATTCCCTATGGAAGTCTTATTTTTCTATCGGGACATTCGTTTTGCAATGTGGACATTTGTTTCCCCTATTTCTATTGTGCGGATATTTGAATTATCTATGGACACCTTACGTACTTATTCGACCCCGTTGGGTAGTGTGCCAAAATGGGGTAATGGTTGGATAAATCCGAGAGAACAATGTAGGAATCAGAGTGTGGGATGACATTAGAAAAAATACTATCTATTAGGGTGGAAGAAGTGTTTGCAATACGTGTTGGCTTAGAAATAAGTGGCAAGAATGAGGCAGACAACATTAATTCGAGAAATTCTTGAGAAGCAGTGATGTGTTTCATCAAATCTATATTGAAATCCCCCATTAAAAAGAAATCTTTGTTGTTAAGATTAATGTTATGTAATAGATCAGCTAAATAAGACAGAAATTCATGTACATTCCGATTGGGGCATCTGTAAATGACGCCGACATTATATTTTTGTTCCCAGGAATAGAGATTCAATTAATCTATTACATACCGATGTTTCGTCTAAAACAGTGTAATTCAGGGTCTTAGTAAATAAAGAGCAACACCGCCACACGCTCTCTCTTGCCTGTTTTTATTAATGAAATCGTAATTATCAATGAGAAATGGGTGGTAGGAGTCACGGTTAAGCCATGTTTCTGATAAGCCAATAATCGACAGTGGATTTTGCGACTCTATGTCTATAAGCGAAAGAAGATCGTCAAAATGTCTATTCAAACTTCTAATGTTTGCATGAAAAAGAGAAAAGGTATTTTTAAATTCTTTTAGAATGTCAGAAAACTTATCGATAGTTATATATTTAGTACTGATATGTTGAGCAGGATAATCAAAGTCAAACTCAAGCTCTTCAAATGAGGAGTTGCCATTATCCATGACAAGATCGCCATATAAATTAATTGGAAAATTATTCCTATTTTCGGTATGAATGTGTCTATGTGTAGCACCCACCCGGGGAGGGGGGCGGATCTAATTGAAAATAGATGAGGAAGGAGTCAGGATGCTGTCTCTTTGATGTGGAATGAACAAGTGATCTTTATTCTACATGTAGTAAACGTTAAAGATAATGATAAGAATCATAATACAAAAGATAATAGAGCAATGTGGTCCATAAATCCATGTAACCACAAACTATTAATCTGAGTATGTTTACTTAAAGTTGAATGCTCATATCATTCCTTATCATTCCTTAGTTAGCTTAACTAACCTCACAACTTATCAAAGTAGTTGATTCATACCCAATCCAACAATGCACATACTAAAAGATTACACAGAATACTCTTTATATACCATAAACTAAATCCATTATAACATAACTGTTTTAACTATAACTATTATCTATCCATATCCATTAACATCATTAAGTACCACAGAACTGTATAACAAAAATAAAAGAGAATAGGGAGATGCAGAGAGAAAGATATGGATATATATATATATAGAGAGAGAGAGAGAGAGAGATCTATACAAGAGGGAGAGAGATAATCTACAAAGTAAACACAGCATCACTCCTGGACCTGGTGCTAAGATCCTACTTCATTCTCACAAACTAACAAAACCATATTCTATCATCAATGCAATTCTAACTCTTGACTGTTTTCTTACTATAACTCCTAACTTTAACAGGATTATCATTAGATCAAGATCATATTCATATCTCAAAAGTCTTCAGACTTCATCCTAGCACTTCTCAATCATTAAGAAAACTTGCTATAACACTATCCCAACTATTCCTATATGCTCTACTTCTATAATACCACTTTAAAAATAGCATAAATCAAATGTCTGCATCCTAGACAAATACATATAAATCTTATACATGTAACTAACAATAATAATAAATATATTTTGAGAGAAGTCAGATAGAAACTACTCCTCTATCATAAAACTTCATGAACCTATCCATTCAAAGAATATACAAGCTACATATATTGAATGTTGGCTTAACCATTCATATATCCATTTTCTAATAATATCCTTACTATTTCTTTTGCTGAGACGGTGGATCATTCATGCATTCTAGACCCTTGAACTATAATATTCACATTCAGTCCCTCATACCCGTGTTTGCATTTCTCCTTAGGAGCACACAGTACCTGTACCAAATGTATGTACTTTGCTAGAACTGTTACATAACACACTGGGCTATTTCCTGCTGGCTTCTGTCATGCACTCTTTGTGCAAGAACACCTCCCTACTGCATATAGTATCTTAGAAGTTTCACACTTCTTCTATAACACATACACACACACACAAACACACACACACACTTTGTTACAGTATCTCCTGAGTATGCATGGAGCATCTCACAACCACATGGGGGCAATTCTACGACCATGCTTTCTTATAACATACTGAACAAAGGGAAAGTTGTCTATCCTAATTAATACTGGATATAATATAATAATTACTTCAACGAAAGTTATAACCTTTCTAACATGCATTATATAATTACACGAGATGGAGCAATTATCTTGTAAAGATTCTAAGATAGGAGAAATATTCAACTCATTCTCTCACTTTCTTAGCTCTCAACAAGTTCACTCAATTCTTTTATCTAAATACTGTTAAATTACATGTATGTACAACAATGGATAATATAATTTACTGCAATAAATCTTATATACCTACCTATTATGCCAGTAGTCTTGACTACGGGACCCCTTCGAGAATGTAACACACATGAGTCACAATATTGTGCGCACCCCCCGTAATCCTATTGTCCCCTTCGCCACTCACGCGCGTCAACACGCTACGGCCATCTTCCTCTTTCTTGCTCGCCCCCGACGAGTTAGGACGTCTAGTCACAGCGCTCCTGAAATCAGGTCTTTTAGTATCTTTTAGGCGCGCTTTTTCGCATCTTTAAAGCACTTTTAGGTACCTATATTCTCTTAGATTATAGTACTTTGTGTTTTAGTAGTCGCTCTTGCCGATTGCAAGGGATTTTTGATTCCTTTCCTTGGCATTTATTTTTCGCTTTCACGGTCAGCCCCACGTAGATATTTCTGTGTGTTTGCGGGTGTTTCCGTTTGTCACCGAGCCTTTGGGTTCGGTGTTTGTTCTTACGGTTCTGGCTGTGAAAATTTTTTGTGCGTGTCTCCCAAATAAACTTACTGCTTTCAGTTGAAGTATTTCTTATTTTGAAAAGTATACTTTATTGTCTGTTTTATTGCAGTGGTATGAATTCGGAAGAAGCAGTTAGGTCACGGAGACCTGCTTCTTCCGAAGAGTCGTCTAGCAAGACGACTCGGCCCTCCAGAACTCTCCCGAGTACTTCGGTACATGGGGGAGGGAGGAGGGCTACGGGTAAGTTGCCTAGTGGTGTTTCCTTGCAGAGTTTGCCAGTCTCGGAGCTTCCGGCTTCGGGACGGGTGGCGTTAACTGAGTCTGGATTGTCAACTCCGAAGCCCGTGGCTTTGGGGTGGGTGGCGTCAGATTCTAGTGGTTTGGATATCTCGAATCCAATCCCCCGGTCGTCAAGACCAGAAGGGGGGGGGGCGGTTGTTTCCCGTACGGTAGCGTTCACTCGCTTAAATCCGTTAGGGGAGACGCGCCCCACTACTGCAGGGCAACCCACGGGCTTAGTCCATGTTGGTCTGGGTTCTCAAACCCTAGCCCCCGTGCCGATGCCATATGGGGGAACGAGTACTTCCCGGGCTGTCTACATTGCCAGCTAATGGGAATGCTCGAGCTAACAGTTATGGACGTGCGTGACTACTAGTGCTCCCCTATTGACGCTTCCTAGCGGTCCAATAGTGGGTTCACACGCCTTTAGTAGTCATCGGGCACATACCGAGTCATCTTGGTCTGCCCCCGCACTGGGTGCTTTTAGCTCCCAACCCATGGCTACCGTATCTTCTTGCTTAGCCAATATGGGTGATTTGAGCGAATCTTTGGGGTTACACCCTGAGCGCTCTAATCCCTTTGAGGGAGGTGAGCGTCCCTCCGCGGAGGGTTCGGTACGTGTTTCCGAAGCGGCTTCGGAGATCCGAACGAATCCGATTAAGCGCTCTAAAGAAAAGGGTTTCGGCTACGACTCTTGTCGAGCCAGCCAAGAAAAAGGCCAAGAAGAAGTAGAAATTGTTCCAGTAGTCTGATCACAGAATATATATTCACGCTCGGTGTTGGGTAAGGGGTTCTCTCGGCACGGACGGTAGCATCATTGTTGGAGAGTAATGTTCATTAGAATTGTGTGGCGCAAAAGTAAAAGGTGGCGGCGGGGTTTGTTGCAGGTAGAACGGTGGTTGATGATGGATTGGTGGTGGATGGTAGGTTGATACCGGTAGAGGTGGGATTGGAGTGCAACGGAGTGCTGCGGAAGGTTGGTATTGTGATAGGGCAAGTCCTCCTCAAGTCCTCTGCTCTTTCGAACGAAACAGCACGAGATGAACGATGATAATTGAATTAAAAACACTAGTATCTCGAGTTTTATTTACGCGGACAAACTTTGGAAATCTCAGCAGAAAAGACAACAAAGCATGCCACGCTCAAAGCAACCGCGGGATCATGACACATATCCAATGATGTCATGATCGCCGCACTTCCGGGATCGCATTTGGTACCGCATTTGGCCCCGCATGCGTTTACAGTGAAAGAAGGCCGGCCCGAGGCCAGGCCGAGCCCGGGCCGAGACTACCTCCAGAGGTGGTCCAAATGCGCGGCCGCTTTTGGTACCGCATTTGGCCTTTTGAGCGTTTACAGTGAAGTTTAGGCCGGGCTCGGCCCGGGCTCGGCCTGGCCTTACTCTCACTGTAAACGGGGTCTAAGAAAAGGGTTTCGGCTACGACTCTTGTCGAGCCAGCCAAGAAAAAGGCCAAGAAGAAGGCAAAAAGTGGCAAGGCTTTGCCGGCCTCTTGCCAGACTGGCCTGGCTAACCCGGCTAGCTCCTCTCAAGCTGATATGTTCAGCATGATGCGGGCTTTTGCTCAGGATCAGGGTTGGTCCTTTGTACCGGCTACTTCAACCCTGGCTTCTGTCCCTATTCAGGGGTCTGACTTTGAGACTAATCAGCCTTTTGTGATTGATTCGTCTTTGTCTGAGTCGGGTTCAAATGTGCCTCCTATTCCCGCGGCCCTTGGGGCGCCGCAGGGCGAGGAGAATTTTGTTGAACCATGCGGGGCTCTGCCTGCTGAGTCCTTTGCGGTCCTTTGTCTCATTCCACTCGGGTGGAACCAGACTTGGAGGCGGCCTCTCAAGCTTCGGTTTCTGAATCGCTTGGGCAGGCGGAGCCTCAATCGCTCGCCCTGTGTGGGATGGAAGCGATTGCTTTGTTGTCTAAATATGTCCCTGAATTTCAGTCAGCCCACGCGCAGGGTTCGACTTCGCGTTGGTTTAAGCAGCAGGATTCCTCCGAGGGTATTGCTCTCGAGGAGGATTTCAAGCTGGAGTATGACCCCATTGAGGCTGCGCTGTTGGTTAAGTGCCCTACTGCGGTTAAGGGTAAGGCTTTCGCCTTCGGTTCTCAGGATCAAGACAGCTTTTTCAAAGCTAAGACTCTTTCTCCGGAGATTTTAGAAGTTGGTCGTCGCTTGCAGGCGACTAATCCGCTTACCTCCGCTACGTTCAAGGCGAAGGATAAGCTTTGGTTTAATGTTGAAAACCAGGTTAGGTCAGGTATGCGTTTGGGGGCTTTTCAAGGGTTTCTCTCCGACCTTAGGTCCAGGGCGGACGAGTTGAATGTTACTGATGGTGACAAGCTGGTTATTGACGACTTGCTACATACTCTATTTTGTCTGCAGTGGTCGCAGCTGCTTCGGTTACGTTCCGTCGCAGGACCTTGGCTCTCTCGGCACTGGGTGTTAGAGAGTCGGGCATTGCTCAACTTCTCCGGGATGTTCCGTCTCGGGGTCCTTCGCTTTTTGGTGGTAAATTCGCTATTTGCGTCGGTGCTAAACCACCAGCTGCCGAAGTTTTGCTCCCGTGTTCGCGATCAGGGAGCATGGGCTCTTGATGCTTTCTCCCTCAGCTGGGAGAACCTTCAGGGATTCGCCTTTCCTCCCTTCCAACTGATTCCGCGTGTCTTGCGGAAAATCAGGGAAGATCGGGTGCGGGTGCTTGTAATAGCTCCCTTTTGGCCCAGGAGGAATTGGTTTCCAGAGCTTATGAGCCTCCTAAGGGCTCAACCGTTCGTTCTCCCGTTAAGAGCGGATCTGGTGTTGCAGCCCCTCTCGGGGATTCTTCACCACAGTCCGGGGTCCCTTCATTTGACTGCTTGGCCCCTGTCAGGGAATCTGCAAGACAGTCGGGTCTCTCTGATAGAGCTGCGGACTTTTTAATGTCCAGTCGTAGGGTTTCTACTAGGGAAATTTACAATTCCCGTCTCTCGGTCTTTTTCCTTTGGTGTAAAGAGAGAAATCAAACCCCTTCTAAGGCTCCTATTGGTTCAATTGCGGATTTCTTAATCTCGTTATTTGACAAAGGGAGATCTATCTCTACTATCCGAGGCTACCGTTCGGCGATCGGGGCCATTCATTCGGGTTTCTCAGATGGTTCGGGGATTTCCAATTCCCCGCTACTAAGTGGTTTGATTCGCTCGTTCTTTCTGAAACAACCTTCTTTTTCTAAGTTAGTACCGTCTTGGAGTCTGCCTAAGGTCCTGGAGGCCTTGGCGAAACCTTGGTAGCTATTGCCTCTGGGCAGAGGCGCAGTACTCTTCATGCTCTCTGTCTTACTCCTGGTCATGTTCGCTGGGAGAGAAAAGGCGTTAGATTGATTCCTAAGGCTTCTTTTATTGCCAAGAATCAGACAGCTGCCTCTGGCCCTGTCGAGATTTTTCTTTGTCCGCTTTCTGACTTTTTCTTCTGTGTGCGAGGACAAAGTTTGGTGTCCTGTAAGGGCTCTCAAATGGTATATTGATAAGACTAAGTCTTATCGTAAGGATGATCAGTTGTTCCTGATCACTAGAGAGCCTTTTTCTCCTGCCTCTCTTGATTCCATCTCTAGGTGGATCGTCGAAGCTATTAGGGCCGCTGGCACAGAGGCTCTTTTATCCGACAGTAAGCCTCGTGCTCATGATACTCAGCACTTCTTGGGCTCTGTTTCAAGGTGTGGCGCTTGTTGATATTTTGAATCCTGCTTATTGGCGTTCGTCCAATTCCTTCATTTCTTGCTACCTTAGGGATGTTCCCGTAGGTGAGGCTATGTTTGCGTCAGCCACCTTGAAGGCCGCTGTGTCGTCTTTGTAATCTTTGGTGTAATCCTATTCCCTTCTGCTTGAAACATGCCTCCCGGTCTTTGAGTTGGCGCTGGTCTGGCATAATAGGTAGGTATATATGATTTATTGCAGTAAATTTGTAAAATCAGCACTGATTTTCTTATTTACTATATAAATCTATATACCTACCTATGACCCTCCCTCCTTCCCCTCACCTTGCAAGCAACATGTTTCTACTTGGGGTTGCTCGCAAAAGAGGAAGATGGCCGTAGCGTGTTGACGCGCGTGAGTGGCGAAGGGGACAATAGGATTACGGGGGTGCGCACAATATTGTGACTCATGTGTGTTAAATTCTCGAAGGGGTCCCGTAGTCAAGACTACTGGCATAATAGGTAGGTATATAGATTTATATAGTAAATAAGAAAATCAGTGCTGATTTTACAAACTTACACATTGATAAGATTTCCAACAATAGCACTCACACTCATTGCAACAAATATAACTGAAAGATATAGTATAAAAATGTGTTTCTTACCTAATTGAAAATAGATGAGAAAGGAGTCAGGATGCTGTCTCTTTGATGTGGAATGAACAAGTGATGGCCAGGCCACATGTTTAAACAGCATCTTGGCTCTGGGGCTGGACTACTCCATTTTCCAAATAGGGGTGCAATTTTGTTATTCACAGAAGCTATGTTAGTTACACACAAAAAATGGGGGGGGGGGGGTATTCTGTGGGGCTCCACACCTTCCCCTCCAAAAATAAATGTCCGCCGGACATTTCTACCAATTAGAAATTAAGCACAAAAGAAATGATAGTAATTCACTGAAACAATATGGTTTCAGTACTTTCAACCAATCATGAGAAGCAAAAAAACAACAAATAAAAACAAATGCATATCATCACTGAGTCTCTAGCTGCTGCATCAATGTCCGTTATATATATAAAGTGTCTTTGATGAAGTTTCCCAAAGTTAAAATTGTGTGATATTCTATCTTTATACGCGGATGGCTCTCTATATCAATTAATGAACTAAGTACATGCACTTTCATTCTAAAGCTTTTTCAATTTCCTTTAACGGCTGACATACGGTGAGGTTTCCTCTGGAAGTGTAGACAGTTTCCAGAATCTCCGTCACTTTGATCCTCTAGATCATCATGTGTCATCGCTTCGGGCTTCGATTGTGCATGTGTCCACAACACATTTTGCGAGGTCACATGATCTTGGATATCACTTTCTCACAAAATATCATTGTTCTGTTCTGGATAATATTATAACTTACACATTGATAAGATTTCCAACAATAGCACTGACACTCATTGCAACAAATATAACTGAATTGTTCCAGTAGTCTGATCACAGAATATATATTCACGCTCGGTGTTGGGTAAGGGGTTCTCTCGGCACGGACGGTAGCATCATTGTTGGAGAGTAATGTTCATTAGAATTGTGTGGCGCAAAAGTAAAAGGTGGCGGCGGGGTTTGTTGCAGGTAGAACGGTGGTTGATGATGGATTGGTGGTGGATGGTAGGTTGATACCGGTAGAGGTGGGATTGGAGTGCAACGGAGTGCTGCGGAAGGTTGGTATTGTGATAGGGCAAGTCCTGGAGCCATAGCATTAATGATGGCATCTACGACTTCCTCATCATTATAACCTCGGTTCAGGCCCCTGTCTACTTGGTGAATCAGGCTTGAGAAGGTCAACTTATTTTTTTGACCCACTTCTCCGATTTGCCCCTTGATCTTGAATTCCTTACGAAAGAGGGAGTCAACAGCCGGAGACCTGGAGGATGAGGAGACTGCCTCATCTTGCACCCTCGGCTGAGTAGGATCATTTGATGAATTGGTTGTATTCGGGACATCAACTCTCGTTGTGGAACCGTCTTTCT